>OZ004705.1:171755385-172167885 GCA_963924515.1 Vespertilio murinus | reverse complement strand
TACAAGTTTATCATACAGTAATTCAAGATGAAGTGACAAGTTGAGCCCAAATGATAAAAAAAAAATTAATCATCAGAATTGTATATGGTTCTGGGAAGTAGACTTTTAAAAATTTTATATATATATATATATATATATATATATATATATATATATATATATATATTAAAATTATATGAATATTTCAGAAAGGAGGGGAAAGGAAGACAGAGATAGAAACATCAATGATGAGAGAGAATAATTGATCTACTGCCTCTGCCTCCTGCAGGGATCCCACTGGGGATCAAGCCCCAAACCCAGGCATGTGCCCTTGACCAGAATTTAACCTGGGATCCTTCAGTCTGCACGCCAACACTCTATCGATTGAGTCAAACCAGGTAGGGCTAGACAGTAGACTTCAAAAGGAGAAAAACGACTCTTTTGAGCAGAGAAACCAAAAATGGCAAAGGGAATGAAACTGTTTCCATCAGGGTGTTTGCAGAAGAGTGTTGATTATAGAGAGGTCCCTAGAAGATCTAAGGCACTGTTGCCACATGGTATAGATACAGCAAATATTTGTTGAGTGCATGAGACAGCTTCTGTTTGGTCTTGTAGATAGAATTGGGTCCATTCTGTTCAATACAAGGAAGAACTTTCTACCTTCCAATTATGTAAGGGGGGATGGGTATCCCTAGGGTGAGTTTGCTGACCAGCACAGACTGGATGACCCTATGGAGAGGGTGCTATGGAGAAGACTTAAGAAATGAGGAGAAGCTGGGGTCAGGTGACATGAGTGGCCCTTTTTGATTCTGACATGCTGTAAATTGTGTTTTTCTTGGATTCCTACTCATTTTCATCACTCTGTTTTGGCAAATGTTGAGGTTTTAATAGTGCCCTTGGACTTATTAAACAAAGTAAAACAAAACTGTGAGATAAGGCAGGCCTGATGACCCAAGCTGAGTCCGCCCTCACAATGCTCTGTGTCTGCGTGGCACAAAGAACATGCGTTTCTGTTGCATTTTATGTTTTAGGATTTTTTTTATTAACTCTGAAGTTTCTTTTAAAACAAGATTTTGAAGTTTCTTTTGAAAACAAGAAATAGTTTTTAAAGGATGAGTGTTTTAGTGTTTTCCTGTCTCTGATGGGTAAGGGCTGCTTTTAGAAACTATTCTTTTTTAACCCCTCCCTATGGTTTAATTGTATCCCCCTTCTAAAATTCATATGCTGAAGTCCTAACCCACAGTACCTATGAGTGTGGCCTTACTAGTAGGAGTCAGAGTCTGTACATAGGTATCATGTTAGAGTGAGATCATTAGTGGCAGGAATCTCACCATGATGACTGATGTTCTTATAAGAGGAGAAATTTGGAGACAGAGACACATACAGGGAGAATGCCAGATGCACAAAGACAGCCATCTACAAGCCAGAAGAGAGGGCAGGTACAGGTTCTATCCTCACAGCCTGCAGAAGGAACCAACTGTGTTGCCAACTTGATCTTGGTCTTTAGCTTCCAGAGCTGCGAGACAGGAAATTCATGTTGTTTAAGCCACTCAGTTTGTGCTACTTTGTTTGGCAGTCCTAGCAAACTACCCAGTTTTCCCGAAAATAAGACAGTGTCTTATATTAATTTTTTGCTCCCAAAGATGCGCTAGGTCTTATTTTAAGGGGATGTATTATGTTTCCATGAAGTAGGTCTTATTTTTGGAGGATGTCTTATTTTTGGGGAAACACGGTAATATACTCCCTAAGAGATATTATTGCAGGTTTCTACTGGATGTCTAAAAGGAGGACATTTAAGAGTTGAGAGAACAAAGTTGCCTCATAGAAAACATCTATTTACCTTAGATACACCTGTATTTAATTTTCTTAACAGTCCAGTACAAATTAACACAACTGGCTGTGGCTTTTGTTGCTTTCATTAACCAGTTGGGAACACAGCCACCGACAAAGCATGCAGATCCCACATTATCTCTACGCTGTGCTCTGTCAATGATGAACATAATTTTCTCACTTATGAGATACTTGCCATGCTGGGCACATACCCCTTGTTACACATCTTACATTGTGTGTGTTCAGGTTTTCATTTACATTTATATGTGAATAATGTTTGGGCTGGCTGATAACACACAGTGAAGGGAAGGAAATGGATAATTTACCTGAAGCATTTAGTCTGTTGTAGCTTTTATTATTTCTAGGTGATCAACCCCACTGGAGTAAAAATAGGGGGGGGTGGAATATGTCCCCTTTAAACAGAGACTTTATTCAAGACACGACTGGCTTTGGTGCAATGACTACACTCCCGAGAGCAGTTGTCATGCCGGGCCATGTTGTGTGGTGAGCGGTGCCCCAGGGATGTGATTCTCTAGCAGCCTCTCCCCACCGCCATCTGTTATGCAATATATTTCCTACACAATTGCATTCAAGCGTGGAATTGAAATTTGTATCATTTCCAGGAGTTTACCACGATTAAGACACCTGTTGGACATATCTGAGAGAGGAGACAGAGAATTGATGAAAGTGGAACCTGGTCAGAAATAAACAAGGAGAGTGAGGGACAACTCCTGGGACCTCCAGTGCAAGGTCCAGAGTGTGCAATGGCAAGGGTGCATTGGGCTCCCCTGAAGATTTGGAAATGAGCCAGAGAGTTCTTGGCTTCTCTGCTGGTTAAATTCTTTAGTTAGGAGGAACAGAGACGCACCCAAGTCACCTGAAGTAACACATTCTGATTATAAGGATCCATGGCAGGAATCTCACTCCTCCATGTGGCCTAAGGCCCTGGGAACAGCCATACGATGAAGCCTCAAGGAGATGAAGATGCCTTCTGGGAAAAGGATGATTATCATTTGGGCTCTGAGAGAGCTGAAATTTCTGGTTCTCTTCCAGCTGCCTCAGCACAGAATCGGCTAACGTGCTGGCCATTGGTATAGTTCACATCTTTTTATCCCATTCTCTTTTCTTAGATCTGCCTTTGGGTTTCTACTCTATGGCTTACCTATTATCGTATGTCTCAAGTGAAAGTCTCAAAGAAGTGGTTTATTTGGCTGGACTATCACCTAGTTACTGACCCAGAGATGGGTTAAGTGCCCGTGTCTGACCATTATGTGGCAGTCACATATTGTCTGTGTGGTAACTTATATCTGGGCGGTGGGTTTGGTACTATTCTGAGACCTGGCTAGTCCAAACACAGAAGCCCAGTCAGCCACATGTACACCACTGCTGGGCAGTCAGTTATAATTAGGTTATAATGGCCATATATTTTCTCTGATTGAAACATTTTTTAATTTCATTACTGCTCCTCAAGATCAAGTTTAAACTTTATTACTTGACATGGAAATCCTTAGTAATCTGGCCTCAAACTGCTTTCCTAACCTGTTCTTCCATTATTTTAAGCCCTACTATCGAGATTCACTCTCTCTGAATCTCATTGTCTATTAAATCTTAACCCTCTTTTTATGAGAAATGTAATAGGAACAATACTAAACTTGGCCTTAAAAAAAAAAAAAAGCTGGGCAACAGAGGATACTGTGTGATAATGGATAAGTAACTGTTTCTCTCTGGGCCATTGTCTTATTACAAAATATACTAAGTTACACCATGCTATCTAAGTTCCTTTCTTCTTTTTATGACTGCTGTTGGGCTGAGCCATGGACAGGGCTCAGTATTCTTTCTAAAGTCATTGCATTTGAAGTCTCAACTTTTATTGAAAGTTCATTATGATTACACTAGAGGCCTGGTGCATGGATTTGTGCACTGGTGGGATCCCTCAGGCAGGCCTGTGATGATCAGGCCCAAACCAGCTCTCCAATATCGCCCGAGGGGCCCCATTGTGAGAGGGTGGTTTTCAGGTGATGCACCTTAGAATTGGGCTCCCTCCTCTCTGGTTCTCGGTGTGTTACCCGAAAACCACAGCTGCCAAATCACTGCAGCTCAGCAGCTCCTGCATTGAGCGTCTGCCCCTGGTGGTCATTGCTCGTCATAGCTACCGGTCGGATGGTCGAATGGTTGGTTGGTCACTTAGGCTTTTATATATACAAGTATAGATCTTAAAGAGGCACTTGTCTCCTAATCTGCTCCCCTCTTTCTTGTCTGTCCTAAAGTGGCTGTGCAGTGCAGAGGGGCACATCTTGTCCATGGGTCCTTGTCCTATGAGTCTCTGGCTTCCCTTCCTTATTGAGCCCCCTGAGCCTCTTAGATGCCTTCCTAGAGCCCTGTGTTCTGGGAGATGAGTCTGATCCACTGTCAAACTTCTGAACACCTTCCTGGCCAGTGGAGCCTTTGGGCCCTTACCTGGCCTCTCACACAGGAATTCCTCTGCTCCTAACAGTTCCTCTTTTCTTCTGGCACACCCGAGTCACTCATTTCCTCCCTCTGGTACCCTGTACAGAGGCCACCAGTCACGTCACATGTTGTCTGAGCAGATGGATAAAGAACCTTCTGGGAACTCAGCAGCCTGATAATCCTTAAGTGTTTTCACATGAATTAACTAACATAAGAGAAGAAAAAAATGAACATAAAAGGGAAAGAAAGAGAATTTGGGTAAGAGAAATAGAGTGGTGGGTGGGGGAGATGGAGGGAATAAGTCAGAAGAGGAAGAAAAAAAGGTAGAGGAGAGGGGAGGGATGGAGATATCAGAGGAAAAGGAGGTGACATAAGGTGAAGTGGGAGGAACATGGTGAGAACTGAGCTTTGCTGAAATTACGCATGTTATGGATGAGTCCGCCATGGCTGCCCCTGACATTCCACTTAGTCACTAAATGACACTTGGTCTTGCCTTCTTTCCTTCTCCTGGTGATCGCTCTGTAGAATGGGGGCATCGCACCACATGAAGCAGATTAAAATACATTTTATAAAGGAAGGAATGGACAGAAAAGGACCTGTGGATTTTGTCTGGGGAGATAAGAAAAGCTTGTTGGAGGAGATGGCATTGTGTGAGCTCAGCAGGATCAGCAGTATTTATTAGGCTAAGAAGGTGGCATCTGGGAGTGAGAGAACAGCCTGTAAAAAGATAAGCTGATAAACATGAGTGAACTACTGACACAGGGAAGCACATGGAAGAATCTCAGGAACACTATGAGGAGTGAAAAAGCCAGACACAAACTAAACGTTCTTATGACTCCATTGCTGATGATGAAGAACAGGCAACACTCATCTATAGTTTTGGAAGCTGAAACAGATGACCTGGGATTGAGGTATATTGCCTGGGAAGAGGCACATGAGACTTTCTAGGGTTTTGTAACTTTCCTACATGTTGATTTGGGTAGTGAGTAAATGGAAGTACATCAAGTTAGATACATAAGATATAAATGAAATATACATACTGTGATTTTTAAAAAAAAGCCGAGCAGAAGAAAGTATGTTTGAAGAAGAGTTATATTTAAAATACCAACATAGTCAAACAAAGTCTGTTAAACAAGAACCCTGATTTTATAATTTATATTTCTGATTTTTAAAATCTTGTTGAAATTTAAAATTAAGCTATATTAACATCATGTGAATACATTACAGTTCTGATTTTAAGGTTAGATTCAATAGATGTGTACTTTTAAATATTTATTAACTTAAAAATAGATCACTGGTAATGTTTGCCTCATGCACTTTTTGGCATCTATTTTCTGTATCTTGGGGGAAAGTACTCACTTTTATTTACATTGAGAAATTAATAAAATTGAGAAAAATTGAGATTTTATAGTTTTGAGAGGAAAAGTACCCATTACTTCATTCTTGACTGTGAATTTATTTATAAAATCCTTCCAGAAATAGCTGAAAAATTTGTCATGCATACTATATTAGTGAGTTTCCCATATTAATAAATTTTTAGTTCTTTAAAATATGTCAGTTGTGTGTATCAGTATAAACTTACCTTCCTTAACAGATATGTAAAAGCATTGGATGGAATGATTCATGTATTTTATGAACCAACATTTTAAATAAATAAATGCTGTTAAGCACCATTTGAAATACACCAAAGGCACAGTTTCTTCACTGTAACTGCTGCTCTGGGTGACAGGTCACTGCTTTCATCCTGACTCTTATAATGTTAACAGAAAATGCTACAGTGGGGCCCAGGAATGAGAATTGGTCACAGGTGGGGTTAAATTCAAGCTCCATAACCTGGTTGGCTGTGTGACCTTGGGCCTTTGCCTAACCTTCCTGAGATTCACTGTCTTCATCTGTACAAGCTGAGCTACCAGTGTCTGCCTCAATGTGCGGCCTTATGAGGAGTGAATGCTAGGAAGGCACAGGGTCAGGCATATAACAGCTGCTCAATCAGACCCCCTCTCACCCTCCCTCCTTTCCCAGGGATTCAGTGCCCACTAGGATAACTCTATTAGGCTACACTCAGACTGCAGCTTTTAGCTTTAGTAGTTCTATTCACTTGCCCATGTAGTGATTTTAGAATATAAATTAGTAAAAAAAAAAAGGGGGGGGGTGGGGACATTTGGTTCAGATAGCTTTTCCCCTTGTTTTCTGTGTTAAGAAGTGCATTCCAGTTGGACAGGGCAGGTTGAAATTATGGGATACAGGTTTCTCATCTGTGAATTTGAACTAGTGGGTTCTACCAGTTGAGGCTCTTCTCTGAGCGGAGGTCTCTCTGTTGTATGAGGGGTGTCATGGGTAGTCCTTCTCTAGATGAATCTTACACTTTGGAGGAGAAGATGCCCTCCTCCGAGTGGGAAGTGTGCCCAGGGCTATGATAACTCAAAAGAATATTAACAGGAATTGATAGCTTGCCTCGAATAGCCTGTAACAGACACGTATGCACTTCAGAAATATCAAGATCTCTTGTGTAGGTTGTGTGTTCCACCCTGGGCCCCAAAGGACTGAAAAAAATACCTGGGAAAGCAACTTTTCTGATTCATTGGTCTTTGGAATTGATTTGTAATTTATAAACTCAACTTAGAAGGTAATGATATCGTTTCCATCTTCGCAAATGTGGTGCACTCTCGAGCCTAAGCTGCAGGGATAGCGTTATGAAATGAAATTGCTCCATGGTGCTTTAAGTGGAATTTGCTGCCTCAGCTACATGGCGGTGTCTATTCTGGAAGCTAATTGAAATTGCTCTGGCAGATGCTGGAAACAAATGCTGGGTCACATTAGCTTCTGGGGGTTGTTTTCTCCACGGTGCCACATGTGAACCTTGTCACCCTGGCCTGGGTTCTAGGAAAGAGCACAGGGCTAGGAGGAAAGGACGTTGGCCTTCCATCCAGCACGAATGTTGGTGGCATTTCAGCGCTCACTGTGACAAGCATGTGCCTCGTACAGTAATTATAATACATCTTTCCCGTCACTACCACACATGTTTGTTCACATGGATTGAATGTGAAAGTGACTAAAAGTCTAAAACTTACTGGGCCAGCGGGTCATTTGAATTTTCATATTGATTTTGTCATTATATTCACATTCATTTAGTCTCTTGTTCAACAAACATTTATTGAGTGTTTAATAATAATGGTTAAATTTTATGGAATGCTTAGACTATGCCAGAATACTTCCTTCTTATGTTTGGACTTGGGTTAATCCTCACAGAAGCCCTCTGATCTCTATTGTGGGGGCGAGGAAGCTGATGAAGCTGAGGCCACGGTTATCTGAGCTCCTCCACGTTGGTGGAGTGCTTTGAATGTGCCGGGCCCTGTACCGGATGTCAGGAACACGCAGGTCAATAAGTTATAGCTGGAAGCCCGAGGACATTAAAGTCTAGTTGGAGGGAAAACAAGAATAGAGAAATGACTGGCCTCTTTCTATTGAAGACTAACGATGGAGAAATGGCTTGGTGCTGGGGGACCCCAGTGGAGGGATACCCTCCACTTGAGGCGGCCGCATGCACCTCACATTCTCCTTTTCACTAACCTCCTCCACCCACCACCCACCCCTACTCCACTCCTGCATGGGGCTCTGCCCCACAGAGCTAACCTGCTCCTCTCTTCTGCACTCCCAAGGTGGCCAGCAATTGGTTTAGCAGAAACAACCATGCCTCCACTGGGACTAAAATAGACTCCTCTTAAGGCCTGGTGCTAATGGTGCTCTTTGCCTCCTCACATATGGCTGTGTGGGGTGGACAGTGTCCCTGAGCTTCTGACCTCACTTTACTCTGTGCCTCTTACCACTCGCCTCCCATCTGGGACTGCCTCCCAAGTTCTAGCCTCAGCGGCCCCCTGTCAGACCCGCTGGCCAGCTGGCTTGACCACTTCTCTCCTGAGCTCTGCTCTCAGAACAAGGGATACCTGTTAACGCTTCAGACCAAATGGTGGGAAATTGGGGGCTGATTCTGTTCCTTGGAGGCAGGTGGGTCTAATGGGAATGTGGAGAACATACTGGGCAGCTGACTTGGAAGCAGGCTGGGCCTGTAGGAGGTGATTTCTGGCCTCCGTGGTGAGTTCAGGGTACTCAATTTGCACCTTTATTCCTGTACTTGCTATGCACCAATGAAAGGCAAAGTATGTAGTATCCACCAGCAAGGAATTCATGGTGGGGGTGGAGGACACGGTGCAACTAACTCTGCTTTAAGTATTCAATGCCGTGAGAACCCTCAAGTGAATTACAGAGCCAGGAAGCACTCCCAGGAGGACCAGAAAGGCTCCATGGAGGAGGCAAGTGTGCACACCTCTGCACCGCTGTGCTGAGCATAGGCTACAGGTGAGCCGAACCGCCACCTCTCAGCACACAGCCCGCCTAAGGACACTGCAGGCTTGCAGGTCACCAGCCTGCTCTGCTGTGCAAAGTCTCATTTCCATGTGTCCTGCCATGCAGATGGTAAGAGCACTTTCTTCAAGTGGGGTTCGGTTTGGACATTAGGAAGTTTTAAGGGAAGTTCCAAGGGAGATGATTAGGAGAAACCATGATTATTCCTGTGTTTGTGGGTGTATGTGGTGTGTGTGTGGTGTCTGTCTAGGGCACAATAGATGGTAATGCTAAAAAGAGGGATTGGAGCATCATCACCCAGAAGCTTATGCTGTAGGCTAATGAGCTTGAACTTTACATTGAAGTCCAGGTAGAGGTGAAGTTTATCCTAGTGGAATGCCTAACCTGAGTGAGGTTTCTTATATAGCTACTTAACATTCACTTCTTGGACGATAAAGGGTAAAGAGGCTGGAAATGAGAAGTCCTGGAGGGAGCTTTTGAAATTTTATATGTAAGAAAAAAATGAAACATGAAATAAAGTAGTGACTGAGATCATGAGGTTGGATAGATGCAGGAGGCATTTTAAAGAGACCATCAATGGGACTTGACTTCGGTTGGACAGAAGGCAGTGTGCAAATCACGAGTGCAGGTATGGGCAAGAGAAAGGACACAGGGGTAATGGCAGGGCCTCACGCATGGTGTCTGGGTGATGCTTATGGTTATAGACACTCAGGTTCCATGTAGCAGCCACCCCTGTCCTGACCCAAGCCACCACTCCCCTTCTATCTTGCAGACACAAAGCTATTCTTAGTCCCAAGGAATAAGCCTGGATTGGTCTGGACCACTCGAGGTCATTCATTTCCCTTCCAGTACCTGATCTCAGAGGAGATATATGACCCAGGTCAGAGCAGTGAGCTAAATAACATAAATGGGTTGGGGCCTCTAGCACAACATAGCAGCTAAGGAGCTGGTCCCTTGCTCTCTCTCTCCTCCCCTTGACTGCTGTTCCCTACACACATGATGCCTGGAGCAGTGGAAGCAGCTCTGGATAATGCAGAATCTAGGAAAAACCAATGGAGGGTTCTGATGTTGTTGCACTCAGAACCAGTCTTGGGACCTTGTGTCTTCAGACTTTTTTCCTAAGTGACATGTCTGAACTGGTAATGTTTCCTTGCTTGCAGCCAAACTAATCATCGTAAATGATCTGATGATTAGTAAGAATTCAAGAGGGAGGAAGAGGAGGATGTGATTGTGGTGGTGTAGGTAGATGTGAGAGAAGATGGGGGATTTTGTCCAGGGTGTGTGCGCCTTTTTGTTTCACTAGGTCTTCCTCTGACATGTTCTCCACCTGCAGGGCCCAGGAAAGATGGAGTGCAGGGTTGTAAAAGGCACAGGAACACCCTCCTGTCTCTCTCTCTCCTGATGCAGACTGGCTGTCTCCCCATCTCAGGCCTCTGTAGCAGGGAGTTGACCACCAACAGTACCTTTGGTTCAGGAGACCAACATACAGTCACGTGGGTAGTCTCACATCCTTGGGCAGCCTGGCCTGGTTCTATTAGCCGCCCACGATGTGAGATGTAGCTTCCAGGTGTGGCAACATGTGTGTGGACGTGAAGGGAAGGGGCAGGGCCATTAACAGGTGTCTTTATGAGCTGCCCAGACTCCACAGGACATGTCTCCCACTTATATTGCTTATGTAGCCATTATTTCCTAATAGCTCCTCACACATAACAGTGTTCTTAACAGATAACTAGCCATATATGACAAATTACCTTATGTTAAGATCATTATTCTAATACCAAAGGCTCCTGACACCAAAAGTGCATTCCATATTGTAGGACATATGCTGTGTTTTTGAACTATAAATATCACACTGGCATTATAAGAGGTGTTTGTCCTGCCTCCTTGGCCAGTAGAGGAAGGACTAGTGTAGATGGAGGAGTAATGTGATAGTACTTTGCAATTTCCACAATTTATTTTCCTATTCGAACACTTTCATTGAAGAAAATAACATAACTCAGAAGGTACTTGCAACAAATCTTCCTAAAAACACAGTCTATTGTGGGAAAATAACTCTGACCACATTATGCCAAGCGTATATGAAAACTTAAGATCTCAAAGGACCAGTGAATTTAAGTAAGATTGAGCACATTAAAGAAATGGAGAATTGCTCAATGATAGATGCCAGTTAAGATGTTTCAATTAGACTGAAATTACACTGAGGGCATATACATTTGTTTTTTTATTGTATTTATTTCCTGGGTACATTTATTTTACATTCCAACCTTTTGTAATTCTGAAATCAAAGAGAGTAAAGGATCTAAACTCCCCCCCCCCTACATCCTTTACCCCTCTCCCTCCTCACCCCTCCACAACACACACACACACACACACACACACACACAGAGAGAGAGAGAGTTAGGCTTTATAAGGATCAGAAAGTGGAGCATGGGCACCAGGCTGATGACCTTGGGTGTGGGTCCTGGCTGGGCCATGCATGCCTTTCCTCCTCCCCTCCCCAGAGGCTGTGGAAGTGCTCAGGAGAAACAGGGCCCACAGGAACCAGGCTCACCTGGAGCATCAGTTGTGCTTAGTGTAAAGTAATTAAAAGCATTGTTTTTACGTTAAAACAAACAGGAGTAATTATGGAAAGAATGCAAGAAGAGCTTGATTTTTTTTTAAATTACAAAAAGGGGCAGGGTGGAGAGGGCAAAAAGGGAAAGATGGAAGTCATCTGTAATATTGTCAACAAATTAAAAAAAATACAAAAGGAAAAAAAAAGTCTTTTTGAATTAAAAACTGCCTGTTCAGGGCAGTCAGTCCTCCTTGGAAACTGCACTCTGGGGGTCGCTGGGGGTAGGGAGTGGGGATGTGCAGTGGAAGTCAAGGACACTGACCAAGAAAAATGGGTAATTTTTATTCCAGACCTGTTATTTCATTGGTGTGGATTTTCTGTGGGGTGCATGGAGGGTCCACCGGAACATTGGTGAATATTCACATGAATATCCCATTCCTGGGAAGGGCTCAGGATTATAGAATCAATCTGCTAATACTTTGTGGTTAATACAGACATGATGACACACGATGTTCCCACTGCTTGCGCTCTTTAGTCATCATGATAAATGCTGCTGCCTTCATTTTTTTTATGCTTTCACAATGTTAGAATCATTCAGTATTAAAACGAAAGGAAACTTGTGGCTCATACAGTCTAACTCTCTGCAGAATACAGTCTAAAACTGAAAGAACTAAAATTATTAGGTGTTGCCTAGCCGGTTTGGCTCTGTGGATAGAGCATCAGACTGTGGGCTGAAGAGCCCCAGGTTTGATTCTGGTCAAGGGCACATGCCCAGGTTGTGGGTTCAATTCCTAGTGTGGGGTGTGCAGGAGGCAGCTAATCAATGGTCCTCTCTCATCATTGATGTTTCTCTCTCTCTCTCTCTCTCTCTCTCTCTCTCTCTCTCTCTCTCTCTCCCCCTCTCTGGAATCAATAGAAATGTATCTATAATAATAAAAGCATAATATTCTCATTAGACCAGACGTCCTTCCAGACGACCTTCCAGACGAAGCTGGTGCTGCGAGGGAAGCCAGAGTCCCAGGTTCTGGAGGGAAGCGGTGCCAGCAACTGGGGGAAGGAAAGCCTACTCTTGCATGAATTTCATATATCAGGCCTCTAGTTTAAAAAAATAAAAAAATAAATAAGTAAAATTATTAGGTGTTATTGAAGTCACTTAACTTAGCATCAAGTCACTTAGTATTTATTATTAGTTTATTACATTAACTATTTATTAGGCTAAGAATACAGTTTTTCTAACTCCCAGTCTTAATTCTTTTGAGAAAATAGAAGTACAGATATAGGAAAATATTAAGACCCTTAAGCAGTGTTAGCTAATCAGAGTTTCTTCACTGTTGTATTTCATACGTAGAGCTTTATCCCACACCTCTTGCAAACTACAGTCCCACTTGCACAGCTGATTTTTACATAGCTCAGCAATCAAGACTTTGTTAAGGATTGTTTTAAAAATAACAATAAAGATCAATATATGGCAAAGATCTAAAATATTTACTCTCTGGTTCTTTCCAGAAACAGTGGCTGGCAAGGACAAGTCCCAGCCCAGGCACAGCCTTGCTCACAGACCCCACTTTAGTCCCAGGCAGTGGCACTCAGCTCCAGAGAGCAGGTCACACATGGCCCACACCAGTCATGACAGTCCTGGTCCTATTCCACAGCCTGCTCTCAGGAGTAACCATGAGACTCCGTTCTGACCTTTGAAGCCCAAGTAGAATTCTTCTACTTGAGGGACATGGAGTAGTTCTGGGAAAGCTTCTCCGGTGTATCATCTGGAAGCACCTGTCTCCTCTTTGAATGTGATTTGCTGGCTGGAGTGGCAGCAGCTCTTTTGTTACTATGAGGGAAGAGCCAAGAAGATTGCAGCCATTGGCCTTAACATTATGGAACCAACAGCAGCAACCATTTATCCCAAGATGTTTTGCCACTTGTAAAGAAATGAAACCCGGGTTTATGTAAGCCACTGCAATGGTTATATCTGTTATTTGCAGTTGAATTGTTTCTACTGAGAGAGGCCCTATTCAGCCTCAACAATTCCAATTGTTTCCAATTTTTTTCCTAGGAAAATATTTTCTGGTTTGTCAAGAGTTACTGGGCATTTAAAAAATATATATATATTTTATTGATGTTTCACAGAGAGGAAGGGAGAGAGAGAGAGAAAGAGAGAGAGAGAGAGATCTAGAAATGTCATCAATGAGAGAGAAACATAGATCAGCTGCCTCTTGCATACCCCCTATTGGGGATGTGCCCGCAACCAATGTACATGCCTTTGACCGGAATCGAACCTGGGACCTTTTAGTCCACAGACCTACGCTCTACCACTGAGCCAAACCGGTTTCAGCACTGGGCATTTTTTGATGTACATTTTAATTTATCACTGTCCCATCTCCTTATTACTTACTCTGACATAGATTTAGCCTTTGCAATTAATATTGATTTTATGCATCTCAGATAAGCCATATAACCTTGGGAAATTACCCTTTCAGTTTTAAGAAAATTAAAAATGGGAACGGTAACAGTACCTACCTCACCAGATCCTTTGGGGATTAAAAAAAATAATGCCTGCAAAACTGTTAGCACAGTGCTTGGCACATAACAAGCACTCAAAACTGTGAGTTGTGCTGCTGTTGTTTTGTAATCGTAATTTTCCTCCATCTCTTCCTCCTCCTCTTTCTCACTCTAAATTTTTAATAAAGTTAAGCATTTTAGGTTATATGTGGAACCCCATCCCTTCACTAATAGCACGGAGGTATTTACCTAAGGAGGAGAGGCTTACCCTTTGAGGTTCACTGTTGGAAAGAGCCTGAAGATTTCTCCTTCCTGGTGCAATTTTCATTTCGATATCGGACAGATCTGGAGTACACGAGACAGCAGAGGACGCCTTTCCTTTGCTTTCAGCCTTCAAAAGTTACCTGGGCCAATTGGATAAAAACAATTAGGAAAGCAGCTCATGACCAACTGAAGGCCTTTGCATCTGCTTAACACAGTTTGGTGGTTTTAAAAGATCCTTGAGGCATGTCATCTGAGTGATATACATTTTGTGTAGGGACTTTTTTTTTATCATCCAGTTTATATTGCTCATAAAGAACGTGTGGGGTTCTGACAGGGAAGGGTATCTATTTAGTAAAATTAGCAACAGGGGAAAAACACCTCTTTTTGAAAATGATGTTTCAAAAAGAGGAATGTTTCTATTGCAATAAATTATCTTTTGATTGCCTCTATACCTCTTCCTGCTCCATCTCCCCATTCTGAATGGCATCATTAAACAGTGCCCGATGTGAATATTAATGCGAGTCAGGAGAAGTCTGCCAGTCACACACAATGCATTCAAATGTTGGCTTTACATAATTACCCCTCCTTTTCCCTGCGTTCTTTACAATGCCCGGTCTGGATTTTGCAGTGCTATCTAGTAAACAGGCAGGGAAAATTTCTTTGTGTTTGGATGACAGCCTAATATGAGGCCAGCCTTACACCAACATGAAATTTAACTCAAAAGAGGGCAAGGTATTGGCAAAAAGTAAATTTTATCAGTTTTAAACACTCTATTCACATTCCACTGATATTTTAGTTGTGTTTGTTTTTTGTGCGGATGTTCCCTGGCACTAGATTATTTTTCTATATCTTTGCTATTTCAGAAAGGTTAACAACATTGGCCACCATACCCAAGTGCCTCGACTTATTCAAAAGAGTCACTGAATATGGAATGAAAAGCTGAGTGAATATTTCAGTTTGTGAAAAAGTATAGTTCCTCATGAATGAAAATATTATTGTGGACCAAATGATATTGCTGATAGATTTTCTTGTTATTTGTTTCCTGAATGTAGATGAAGTTTCTTTAATCTAGTCACACGTTTTGGGTAAGGTAGAGTGGGGCCCCAAATAGAAGACAATTATATGAAAGCTTCTGGTGCCTTTGAATGACTTTAACCACTTAACTATGAACGATACAATTTAACACTCTTTTAAAAACTTCAAAATCATATTTATAGACTGTTATTGATCATTTTCAAGGATTCGTATGGGAAAAATGTTAATTTCTAAAATTCTATGGTTTGAGAAGTGTGGCCCTGACTTTCAAAAATAACAAACATAATGCCCCCTGCAGCTCAGTATGCTTAAATGCACTTTGAGAATTTTTTAAAAAGAAGATCAGCAAAGCCAATATAGATTTGCTAAGATTATTTGCTTTGAAAGTAGGATTATGGGAGTTCTATTGAGGGAAGGTCAGTACAGCCTATTTGAATTTCAAAAGACATTTGTCAAAAGATCTCGTGATGTACTCGTAGATAATAGAGAAATTAGGTCTAAATCAATAGTTTTCAAAGATTCCTTTGAACACAAAGGGTTTTGTTTTTTTCAAACAAAAGATCATGCAGAAATGCAATATGAACTAGTAAAAAAAATAAAAGGATAATAAAAACAGAGAGACAGAGCTGACTTAGGGATTGGGGAGGTCACCTTCTCTTTACTCCCTTGCACCCTGCAGCCCAGGGAACACATAAACTCCCTTTGGAGAACAGATGGAAAGTCATTTGCCTGTATGATAACATCTTTGGTTGGGTTCATCATTGATAGAAGAGCCATAGCCAAGCGGTGCTCATTATTATATTGATGACAATCTATAATGCATTCTCTGATTGAGTGTCATAGAGATTCTTTATTTCACATGTTTCCCATTTTAAAATTTCTTGGGTGGACAAAGATATGGCTGATGATCACAAATAGAAGACAATTATATGAAAGCTTCTGGTGCCTTTAGCAATTTGTTATCACATTCTTGAATATGAAAGTAGGGGAAATGGTAATGGGTCGGGATATAAAATAAGACTCTTAACAGATCTCAAAAGGTAGGAAGACAAGAAAGTCCAATAGGATGAAATTCAACCAGCGTAGATGACAATCCCCGCATTTGGGTTACTAACACCAGTCATGTATGTCCAAAACTTAGCAGCAATTATGAGAAAGGTTTGGGGGTTCCAGTTGCTTTGAAAGTGAGTATGAGCCAGAAGTGGTGGAAGGATAATATCTAAGACAGAGCAACAAATGATCGCATATTCCTTGATGGCCAGAACCAACCAGAACTGTGGTGCTCAGTGTGGTGATAAATTGTTAAGCACTAGCACTGTGTCGGACATATACTTTCCATGGACTGTCATGCCTAGCTTCTTAGCATATACTTTACATGGACTGTCATCTGTAGATTCCTGGCTGTATGGTTTCTGTTGTGGGTGTGTACCAGGCATCTCCTGTTTGTACCACCTCCATCACAGTATGAGGAAATGAAGAAGGCAAGCTGATTGTAATTTTAACCACCAGCCCTGATGTGCTTTCAAAGAGCTCAACCCAACCCCAGTCCACTGAAGTGTTGTTAATGAGTTGTGATCCCTGGGTTTTCTCCAGACAGACTGGCCTAGTTTTTCACCTCTTCATTTTAAAGAATGAGTCAAAGGGTCAAGATGATTTAGGCCACAGACTTGGTATGTTTCCTGTGACACCAAACTACTTTGGACTAGTCATTCACCTCTCACCTACTATGGAAGGAGAAAATCTGAAAATGTGTGTAAATGGCGAATGCTCTTTTAAAAATAATCCAGAGCCTTAAAAAATAATATTCTTTACAAATTGATGCTGTGGTGAACATTAGGTCAGTTTCATTATTTGAGCCTCATAACATAAAATTTTAACAGGCTATTTAATTCTAATGGGAATGTCATAGTTAATGCAAGTTCTTCTCCCTCCCTGCTTTACACATTCTTGCCCTCCCACCTTCTTAACCCCCTCCTCCTTCTTCCTTCCTTCCATAAATATTAAGCACTCTATTGCCACAGTTACTGTAGAACGAGAAGAATAAAAGGTAGTCAGTGTTCAGATGGAACCCTTGGGTGAAGGGCTAAGTTGGAATGAAATGACAGACAAACTGGAAGTTTTTGCTTTTGGTTGCCCTCTTAACAGAGACTGTCTTATTGGATGCCCAAGGCTTGATAAAGTTCCTTCCCAAGTGCACTGAATATAGCATTTATGAGCCAAAGTGTCCAATTCTTTATTTTAAAATGGTAGTAATTATTATAAATGTACACACGATTTGCTTTGAAAAGATGAAAAATTCCAGCCTGCACCTCCAGCTATCACTTCTCTTTGTGCAGTTTCCTGACCTGAGAGCTTCTGTCACCAGGGGGAAACTAGCAGGCGACATCATTAGCTTTGCTGGTTGCTGAGTGGGTGGGGAGGACTGGGGACATCTTCGGGTTACACTGGTGCCATCCAGCATTTTGTGGAGATGGCCCCATGGAGGAAGCTCTCCCCTTACCCCCCCGATTGACAACTCCTATTTATCCACATAAAGGAAATACTGATATTGGTATGGAAATAATTTTCTCTGGAGGCCAATACTCAACAGCTTTTCTGCAAAGTGTTGCACTTGGACTGTTAATTTGTATATAATTTAATTATTCAGGTAATTTTTTTCCAGCATTCCAGAAAGTTATGCTGTAGCTGCTTTTTCTTCTTCCTCTTCTCCTCTTCTCTCTTTTGTTTGTGATTTTTTTCTTTTTTCTTTTTTAATATACTTTATTGATTTTTTACAGAGAGGAAGGAAGAGGGATAGAAAGTTAGAAACATGAATGAGAGAGAAACATTGATTCAGCTGCCTCCTGCACACTCCCTACTGGGGATGTGCCCGCATCCAAGGTACATGCCCTTGACAGGAAGAGAACCTGGGACCCTTCAGTCCGCAGGCTGACATTCTATCAACTGGGCCAAACCGGTTAGGGCTATTTTTCAATATTTTGTAAAAACAAACAAACAAACAAACAAACAAAAAACAAAACAAAACTACACCTTTTCCCCCTTCTTTTTAAAAATAACTTTATTGAGATAGAATGTACATGTCATACAGCTCACTCATTTAACATATAAAGTTCAGTGGTTTTTCTTATATTCACAGGATGTATAATTACCACCACAATCAATTTTAGAATGTTTTCATCATCTCAAAAATACACCCTGTAGCCCATCTGGGGTAGCTCAGTTGGTTGAGTATCATCCTGTGCACCAAAAGGTTGCTGATTCATTTCCCAGTCAGGGCACATACATGGGTTGCAGGTTCAATCCCTGGTCGAGGCATGTACGGAAGGTAGCCAATAGATGTTTCTCTCCCATATTAATGCCTCTCTCTATCTCCCTCTTTTTTTCTCTCTCTCTCTAATCATGTCCTCAGGTAAGGATTAAAAAAATATATACCCTGTATTATTTATAGGGTAGCAATCACTCCCCATCTCTTTCCAACTCCCACCCCCACCAACCCTTGACAACTACTAATCTACTTTCCATCTGTAGATTTGCCTGTTCTAGATATTTCATATAAATGGAATTATGTATATGGTCTTGTATGATGAGCTTGTTTTGCTTAGCGTTTTCAAGGTACATCCGTGTTTTAGCATGAATCAGTACTTTATTCCTTTTTATGGTTAAGTAATATTCCATTGTATAGATCTATCACAGGTCCATTCTTTCATTTTCTTGAGGCATCAAGTTTTATTTCCTCTATTGGATTATAAATATTCTAAGAGTGAAGATATTTTCCCTTACTAGGCTTATGTTTTCAGAAACATACAATATAGCATAGAAATTCAATATTGTTGAGTTGGCGCTTTAGAAGTAAGTGTGGGGAAAAAATTGATTTGGTATCTTTTTCATTTTGATAGTAAAGATTAGGTGGGGAAGATAAGAAAGGAAAAGTGAAAGAAATGGTTTGACATAATACATTAAATGACTATGAACTAAAAAAAAGCTAAAATAAAGAAGAGAAGCAAAGTTTTAGAGGCTCATAGATAAAGTGGGAGTGACCAAATGGAAACACACATAGAGAATGAGAAGCAGTTTGAGTAAGAGCCAAACTTTTAGAATACTCATCACAGCTTATGTGGAAAATCCATCAGAAACAGCTTCTAAGTTTTGTTTCATTTGTTTAGTTTTATAGATATTGTGAATTTTTTGCATTAAAATATAAAACTAGGATGTTCATGAATGATTGAATTCTTCTAACTTGTTCTCATCCTCATCACCATTATCTTCATCATGATGGACATTTATGAAATGCATGTCAAAATGTATTGAAAATGGGCACTTCTTGGTGTTAAAGACACTCTGCTAAAACATTTTATATGGGTTGATTTATTCGTCTTCCTAGCAATTCTAAAATAGGCTATTAATATCTCCAGTTTTACATATGAGAAAAATGAGGCCAGAATTTGAGCTATGTTTGATAACTCTGATAGCTATACATTCTTCTAAAGGAATTTCTAGTTGCAACTCCCAAACTTTTAGTCTAATTTCTGCTTCAGTTTCTTTTGACTTTGCAATGGTTTCATAGTGACAGGGGTTTGAATGATTATTAGTCAGTATTCACACCCTTTCTGCTCCCTCTGCGGGTGTCATATACTTCCGACCCTTGTGTTATCATGGTCTAGTAGGATTTTGCACCACAGCTTTCCTGTGTGCAAAGTGGAGAGGCTGATACCTACCAAATGCCATTGGGTTATTTCAAAGATAGAATGACATGTGCATATAAATGGACTTATACCGGAATGTGCTTATTGGAGGTACAGGATGGAGGACTGGAAAGCTGCTGCCATCTTGATACTCTCCAAAGATGCCGGGATTAACATCACAGCTGACTTGGCTTTTCATTGACAGTCTTTTCTTAAGGAAGACATGCAGGCTAACTGGCAAGACTTGGTTGAAGTTGTATACCTTTCATTTTGAAAAAAAGAGATAATAACCCTTCATCTCCTCAACCTTTTTAGCTTTTATATATAAATTCATCCTTGTGCAATAAAAAGGTGTCCACCATGATGGGAACATAGGATTTGTTGGTTCACACACTCTCTGGCACAGCCGTTGTTTCAGGAGAGTGAATGGACTGTCATCACAGTGCTTTTCTGCATCTGATTTAAATGTCTTCCTTTCATAGCCAGGTTTTGCTCTTTCCCCTTCATTTCAGACGAGCTTATTCCTTTTGTTCAGTATTAACCATTAATAATTTCTCTCATGCATATATTTTAAATTCTTCATGTGACAGTTTTGAGAAATTAATGAAACTTAGTATGTGTTAGTATATTACATTCCTACAGAGACCTGCTAATACATTCAGTTTCACTTAGTAATGTAAAAATCACTATATTTATACCTGCTTTCTCATGTGCTCTCTCTCTCTCTCTCTCTCTCTCTCTCTCTCTCTCTCTCTCTCTCTTTCTCTCTCTCTTTTTTTTCTCTCCATCCAATATTTGGAACAAATATAGCATTAAGCAAAGGAAAAATCACTCTTGATGCTGTTTTTTTTTTTTAAATAGGTATTTCTGAAAATGCTTTGCATTTGGATAAGAAGCAGGATGGTTATGGCACATGTAATTTATTAGACATATTAGTCCATTAGACATATTAGTCCATTGATCTACACTACTAAAATTTTTTCTTTTGTTCACCAAAGCCTCCAAAGAAATTACAGAAAGATATAGTATTTGTGCCTAGATGTATACTTTGGTGATTTGATTTTGTTTTAAAGTAACATAATTACATTTCTATACCTATTCTCTGAGTCACAGCCACCTTGGGAATGCTGATTAAGAAAGGAGGACGTGCCAAAACCGGTTTGGCTCAATGGATAGAGCATCAGCCTGCGGACTGAAGGGTCCTGGGTTCGATTCTGGTCAAGGGCATGTACCTTGGTTGTGGGCACATCCCTAGTAGGGGTGTGCAGGAGGCAGCTGATTGATGATTCTCTCTCATCGATGTTTCTAACTCTCTATCCCTCTCTCTTCCTCTCTGTAAAAAATCAATAAAATAGATTAAAAAAAAAAAGAATGGAGGACGTGAGTGACTGGTGTGTGATGGTATTGGTCTTCAGTCGCTCTCCCGAGTCTGGTTGGAAATCCAGTTCTGCCCCGCAGGGCTCGCCCTGAGCTGTGTGGCATAAAGACATATGGGCCTGAGCAGCTGTGTGTGGCTAGATGGCTAGCCTAGTCATCTTTGGGCAAATAAATGTGGGGTCCTCAATCCTTGATGCCAAACAACTTTGTAACCTGTTTTGGAATAAATGAAATGCACAGTTGTTCTTTATGAGTGTCAGCTTCAGTATTTGCTGTTTTTAATGGTGATTTTCTGGAATTCAGGAGCTCTCCTGTTAAATTTATTTGGTGTTATTTGTATAAGCATTTTGATGAAAATACTGTATTTGTTTTCTAGCTAGAAATTTGGAAGACCGGTGTTCTCAAATATGTGTATTAATTTTTTGTTGTTGTCAGATCAAATACTGCTAATTTGTAAGATAGAATAGCTGGGGCAGATACATAGACATCAGTTGACCTGGACAAGTTGTGTGCGGGTATTGTGGGATGTATCCTGGTTCTAAAGATAGACACGGCAAAGTGAATTATTTAAGCTGTAAATTGCAAGAACTTGGGAAATAAAAGTTCTGTTTCTAACCTTTTTTGAATTTTTATAGTCATGGAATCCATGTCAGGAAGCCAGAACTTGTAACTTTGATGTCGTTACAATTCTGATCTAAGTATTGTACTAGAGTTGCACGAATTATTAATAAAATATAAAAGCACCATTATGTATCTAACTTTAAAAATTCTGAGCATTGTTTAGTATTTGGTCTATGAAAATTAATGTCTGTTCAAGATAAGGATATAGTCAGTGTATATATTGTATGTGTGAATGGAATTCTCAATATTAGATGTCTCTCCCCAAGCTTCATGCATCGCTCTAAGGTATGTCCACACTGGTCAGAAGCAGTGGAGCTGCGGCTTCAGGGGACCTGAGTAGTCACAGCTCACCCTCTTCTCAGTGGTCTCCCCCACCAAAATATGGGTGCTACATCTTCCCCCATAAAGTTCTCTTTAGTTAGCCAGAGGCCTAGAGCAATGGCTGGAGTAAAAAAATAGCATAAGGTTTGTGTTCCCTCAGAGCTGCTGCCCTTCTGACTAAGAAGGGTTGAAAAACGTGCTTATAAATGTTTTCTCTGCATTATTCTTTGGAACAATTTTCATATGTTCACTCTCGGAAAATCATGAGAATTGTTACTCAGACTTAGCAGTTTGAACATCCACTGTGTTTTGGTTGGCTGCCCAAACCCTAAAAACTTCAGTGTAGATAAATTTTAATAACCTGGTAGAAACAGAGACAGCTTCTAATGGAGACAGTTTTTCATTGATTAATTTTTATTAAGAAAGGTTGTTGCTGACGATAAAGCAAAACAATATTGCAGGTTCTTTATGTGAGGGTGGAGATGGGGAAAAGGATAACTTGCAATCTCAAATGTTTAGCTGAAGCTAAAACACATTATAGCTAAAAGGCTTCATGGTAAAGGACGATAAACATAACATTAAACAGAGCTCTGCAAAAATCTACCCAGGTTCCAAGGAGGAATCCTTAAGTATGGGGGAAAGGCTAACATTTTTCTCACAAGTTGAAGAAAGGTGCATTTTTAACTTAAACATTTACATAAACTAACAGTATTATTTGTGTTCATCCCATTTAAAATAGGCTCAATGACAAGTATCCTTATTTTTTAAAAAATACAGTTTCTTTTCCTTAATACCAAAATGGAAAAGCAAAGAGTTGCCAAACCAAACAGCCACTGGTTTTGCAAGATTTTCAATCAATGCATGACCTACAAGGTTAGACCTGGAGACTTTGTCTTTTAGAAGATCACTCAGATGCTTATCTTGTTGCTTAGCAATTAAGTATTTTTTAATTTAACGTTAGCTTCTCTTGTTCTGCCTCCCCGACTCCTGAAATATCCCTTTGAAGATTCACTGAACTCTTGTAGAAACTTTAAAATTGTGTAAGAGTAGGTCTGAGCTCCTTAATCCTCTGTAAACCTGCTTTAACCTCCAGCAGACATTAATAATAGTTGGGCAATGATGGATGGGCATTGCTTTGTAGAGTGTGGCAGGACACACGGTCCAAGAGGTCCAGATTTTTAACCTGATCCCTGAATTCTTCTGCCTGTGACAGCCTGCACAATGTTCAGTTCTTAAGAGATTTGATTCAAAATTGGAGGTCCACCATTAGAAGATCTCTCCCAAGAATTTCCTTTCTCACATCCGTCCATTAAAATGGGCTCCCGCAGACGAGAAAAATCCTCTGCCCAGTTGCTGGGAAGCTCTGGTTAGAAGTTGACTGATTGATTGACTCCAGTAAAGTGAAAGGGCCCTTGTCACAATATGTGTGAGCCAGAAAGTCACCCTCATTTGGAAGATGGACCTGCTGGACATGGCCAAGTGCAGAGTTCAGGAGAATGGCCAAGGAATGGGAGCCCATTTCACAACAACTGGGTGTCAGGCTGGCTTCTCCACCTTGGTTAGCACCTATTCTCTTTCTCTGTCTTTTAAAAATATTTTGCTAAAAAATTTAATGGTTGGATGACTAGACTCTCTTAAAACTTCAAAATATATCAAGGAGTGTGCATATGTGTTTAAATGAGTCAGATCCTAAATTTTGAAGGATTTTGTACATGATCAACATCCAGCCGTCTCCAGATCCTGTGGTGAGCTTTCTTTGATGTTCTGCCTTGCACACTGTTGTGAGATTTCTGTGGTTACATTTATAGTGTTTGATAGGAGGCAATCAATACAGAATCTATTCCTTTTACCTATAAGTTTGGAATAGCTTAACTTATGCAATAAAATTCTTGTTTGTTTCACTGGATCTTAAATTCATGATGTGTCTACTAAAATTGCTTTTCCTTTATCTACACTAATAAAAGAGTAAGATGCAAATTGACTGTACCTTCATGATGCCCACCAGCCAATCAGGAGTGAGTATGCAAATTAACACAACAATGATAGTGGGCCGAGCAGCTAGAGGCAAGGTGGGACACAGGCGTTCCGCACCACCCCAGCTGCTCTGGGCCTCTGGGTAGCATGGGAAGGTGGAAAGGCAGCTCTGGCCCGAGTGAAGGTGGTGCTGGCAGCCAGGGGAAGGAAGGCCCATTCTTGCATGAATCTTCATGCATCGGGCCTCTAGTTCAGTTATACAATGCTTAGGAGAAAATCATATCCTTATACTAGAGTTTTTGGTACAGCAGTGATAGTCTAACATGAAGATATCTGATTTATTTTCCTATTTTATTGTTCAGTTTTAATTTGTACAGATCCAGAAATAATAAATCACACCTTTTGTTAAAACTTTCTCTTTTGTTTCCTGTAAAGTGAACAATGAGGTTATTATATACACGTCACAGTGTTTTTTCTTTTTCTTTGTGCGAAAATAATGAGCTAGATTGCAACCCACTGTAAGAATGTATGAGGCACTTGTAATTATTTCTTAGTTTGAAAAAGTCCATTTTCTTTTAAACTGCCTCACTTTGAAGATTTGATAAAAGTTTTTAATTTCCAGCTTTTCTTATTCTAATGATTGTTGTACATTTAATTCCTCATTTCACAAGCTATGAAAAAGGCCCAGACTAATGTCCCCCATTGGCTGAAATGTCACCTCTGTAGGCCTATAATTCCTTTTCTATAAAATGGAAAAATTGCCCTAGATCAGTGGTTCTCAACCTTTCTAATGCTGTAACCCTTTAATGTTGTGGTGATCCCAAACAAAAATTATTTCCTTTTTAAAAAAATATATATTTTATTGATTTTCCACAGAGAGGAAGGAAGAGGGATAGAGAGCTAGAAACATCGATGAGAGAGAAACATCGACCTGCTGCCTGCTGCACATCCCCTAATGGGGATGTGCCCTCAACCAATTTACATGTCCCTGACCGGAATCGAACTTGGGACCTTTCAGTCCACAGACTGACACTCTATCCACTGAGCCAAACCGGTTTTAGCCAAAAGTTATTTTTGTTGCTACTTCATAACTGTAATTTTGCTACTGTTATGAATTGTAATGTAAATATCTGTGTTTTCTGATGGTCTTAGGTGACCCTGCTAGCGGTTCTCAACCTGTAGATAGTGATGCACAGGTTGAGAACTGCTGCTGTAGAGCCCAAGACCATTAAAAAACACAGATATTTACATTATGCTTCATAACAATAGCAACATTACAGTTATGAAGTATAAACGAAAATAATTTTTAGTTTGGGCCACTACAATATGAGGAACTATATTAAAGGGTTGCGGCATTAGAAAGGTTGAGAACCACTGCCCTAGATGATCCTAGAAGTCTTTTTAAAAAAGTATATTTTATTGATTGTTTACAGACAAGAAGAGAGAGGGATAGAGAGTTAGAAACACTGATGAGAGAGAATCATCGATCGGCTGCCTCTTGCACACCCCCTACTGGGGATGTGCCTGCAACCAAGGTACATGCCCTTGATTGGAATCAAACCTGGGACCTTCCAGTCCTCAGGCCAATGCTCTATCCATTGAGTCAAATCGGTTTTGGCTATCCTAAAAGTCTTTGAAGCACCAGTTCTGGTGTCACTGTAATCATGGCACAGTCAAGGATAATGCCATTATAGTGGCTGAATTACCCTGCTCATGTGCAGCGCTTTTGGGACATGACCTTTACATTCAAGCTGCGAGGTCCTCTTTTGCATGTTGCCTGACAGATACTTATTCTTAGAGATGACTGTGAGTATTAGTGCCAGTGGCCATGTAGGTCAACCCTTTCGTGTTACAGATGAGGAAAACTAAACAATGTCTTATTGAAACATCAGCATAAGAGCAAATAAATTGACTTTTTGTTTTCTTTCGAATGCTGTGCACTCCCAGTCTTACTATAAATAATCCCAAACTCAGGCTGCAAAACCTTAAAGCTCATTCTATGAAATATTTCTATCTGTAATCAAAACCTACCCACTGTCTCTGGGCTGCCTTCTTTCCTGTTAGGGCTGCCTTGGCTCAATGCTAATCTGAATGGGGTCCCAGGGGTTAGTTGCTTGCCATCTGCACTGTTGCACCCCAGTATCGAACCCTATATTGAATGGATACATTTGTGTATTCAGGAGAGAGTTCTTCACAGGTTTATGCCCTTGAGAAAAAGGTCCAAAGTTTTCATAGATTATTCCAATGTTGTTGTTGTTTAAATGCCTTTAAATGCCTTTAGACTAAAGAGAAGACCTCAGGTTTCATAAGAAGACAAATAAAAATATATTGTTGCCTCTGTATAATTAACACCATGAGATTTGTGGTCAACTGAGGAATTGCACAAGGGTTGAGGGACCACAAACTTGCCACTATTAGTGCCACAGTGCGCCACAGCCAGTCTGTGTATATTGCTATAAGGAAGCAGAACAAATGGAAAATTCTACCCATTGACCAAAGCAGAAAAATGGGGAAAGAGAATAATGTAATGACTTTTGCAGTAATCATGAGTAAACCCTATGTATGCAATCAAAATTTCTCATGTGCTTCTATATCAGAAGATGATAGTTTTCTGTTCCAATATGACTAGCACATAAAAATATATACCACAGTGATTTAACTTGGCACAGCTAGGACTAGAGGGAGGACTCATAACCAAATGACCATAAAAATATATAGAAAGAGCAAAATTTAGGCACTTTGTGTGAAAGATATTCAGTGTAAAGTAGTATGACTGAATTATACTTGAATATATGCAATGAGGGCTGAGTAATAATTTAATATTGTTATATAGTTGACCCTTGAACAACAAAGGAGGTTAGGGGGTACCCACCCCGGTTGAGTTGAAAATATGCATATAAATTTCCATTCTCCAAATCTTAAGTCAGCCCTTTGCATATTTGGATTTCATCAACTGTGGATTAAATAGTATTTTTGGTTGATGATTGGGAATCAGCTATTGGGAATGAGAAAATACTGTTTTCAATCCATGGTGGGTTGAATCTCCCAATGAGAAACCCACAATAAGAAGGACCCACTGTGTTGATTGGAAAAAATCCTCATGTAAGTGGACCTGCATAATTCAAAACTGATGTTCGAGGGTCAGCTGTTCATTGAGAGCTCTTGGAAATTAGTAGTAAGTTGAGAAGACTATGTTTCCTTCTACTTGTTAATGATATTTAAAGAATTATTTTTGTGTATAGTTAATGCAAGGATTTAATATTTTTATATATCCTGTATTCTATCTACACTAATACAAGAGAAAGATGCAAATTGACTGTCACTTTGTGGTGACCATCAGCTAATCAGGAGTGAGGATGCAAATTAACCTGACAAATATAGTGAGTTAATTTGCATACACAGGCACCAAGCGGCTGAGGGTGGGCTGGCCGCTTGCATCTGCACTGGCACCAAGAGGCCAGGGTCCTGGAAATGGGCATCCTCAGAACCTAGGACTGCAGGTGCCAAGTGGACATCAGGGCCTACAGAAAGCAGACAGCAGGGCCCTGCTTGCCCCTGGCCCCAGTGGTGAAGGGCAAGCAGGCCCCCACAGAGAGCAGACACCAGGGCCTGCAGTGGCATCAAGCAGGCAGGTCCACAGAGAGCAGAGAACCATGGGGAACAAGCCTAAGCCATCAATAGGATATCCCCTGAGGGCTCCCAGATTGGAGAGGGTGCAGGTCAGGCTGAGGGACACCCCCTCATCCCCCCGTGCATGAATTTCGTGCACCAGGCCCCTAATATATCTGTAATAATAAAAGCATAATATGCTAATTAGATCAGATGTCCTTCCACCTGACCTTCTGAATGAAGCCAGAGTGGTGAGAGAAGCCCAGGTCCCTAGTATTTTAATATTTTTCCTTATATTTTATATATTTTTCTAAATACATTTTTTATGGCCTTGAAGATTCCAACAGTTTGTTTTTTAATGGAATTAAATATATGTTTAGAAATTAGATGTACCTTCTACAACCCTTTAATCTTCTGGGTAAATTTTTAAAAAATTAATGGGGACATCAACTAAGACACAGTAAAGAAGTTAATTTTATCTAACTGTGTAATAGTTGTCATAGTCCTACATTTGAATTTGATATAGCTAAAAACACATGGGCCCTTTATCTGATTTGCATTTTACTTCCTTTATCCTGTGGTAGGTAACATTTAGAGGAAAGAAGATAAAATCTCCCACTGGAAAATCATTCCAAATTCATTATGCTTGACAATTATTTACTAATAAGAAGCAATTTTAAGTTGTATTTTTCTGCTTGGGTAGAGTCTGAAGCATTTTGTTATACACAACTTGGCATACTTTTATGGAAAGCATTCTAAAAAGAAAGAAATTATGAGTCCCTGATATATTAGCAAGGTTTTGTTTGGGATCTTAACTTGCCTGGGGTTAACTAGTATTGTAGGTCCAAAGTAACTGGGTTTAAATGTCATATATAATGGCAAGTAGGAAAATTAGGACGTTATTTGCATACGAATAGGGATAAAGGTGACTGGCTGTTGATTCATTGTGTGATGAATGTTTGCCCTTGCTGAAATGTTTTACCTCCCATGAAATTATAAATAATATTTCTTTCTGACAGTAAAATGTAGACACCAAGCCTAGTAGTGTGTACTCCGGAAATGCTGCTCCAATTAGAAAACTGATTTGTGTGTATTTTTTTTTAAACCCAATCAGAGGAGGCAAGGACACTTAGAATTCTGCCCTTTTAAGATTAAGACCGGCCTTAATGTATGTCTTTATGGAAAGGAGAGAGGAGAGAGAAACTGGGAAGGATATTCCAAGAAGCATTAGAGATTAGTGTACTAAGATGTTTACCCACAAGATCCTAGGAAATGTTTTTGAAGTCTTTACACTAAATTATTCTTCATATATTGTCTTGTGTTATTACAGTTTCTGCTTTCTATTTATAAAGTTAATTTTTTAAAAAGAAATAAACACAATCTCAACTATGATACTGTGAAGGAGCAAATTTTTCCCAAATAATATGTCAATGTCTCTTTAAAATATGAATAGATTCCTAGAAATAGATCAAAATATGTATATATACTTCTTAATTGTTTTGTAGAAACATTAACAAATACTTGCATTGGTTGAAAAACATTGATTTTTTTTCCCCAGGACTATTCTGTTTCATAGTTCTTTCTCTCAATTATAGTTAAAACATGATTTTAGAGTGTGTATATTTATAAACCATTTTATGTGCATACATATGTATGTTATGTATATGATATATTTCAAACCACTAATTCTTTAATCAAAGAGAAATGGGATTCATAACAGCCGCTTGGTTAAACAATAAGGCCAGAGGGTCAGGTCTGTGTTAAAGCTCACCAGCGACCCGGCATACTGAGCCTGTGATTGGAGAATGCTGCTTGTCATTGAATCTGCATAGATGCATAGGCAGGACACGTGCAGACTGGCTTCTGTATTCTGTGAGAGGACACAACAAAAACGTAAATCAGAGACTGCATGGGAAGCCCCTTCTTGGGATGTGGAACACCGGCCTCCTGATACTGTAAGAAGAAGATGTGACAATCAGAGGTTCCACGGGGCTGCCAGGCTGGGGCACCCCCCACTCTGCACAACAGGACGCCTCGCTGATTTGAAGAAATGCCATGAGCAGCTGGTGGTAAGTCCAAGGAGGGATGGACGATCCCCATTTGGAGGGGTCACTGGGCCTGATATCTTTCTTTCAATAAATTGAGCAAAGTCCAGCTCCCCCGGGCTTTGTGAGGTCAGCATTCCAGTCAGCACCACCTGCGGATGCTGGTTTGGAAATTGTTTTCAAAAAAGCACTCTCCAAGTTCATTTCTGTAAGCTCATGCAATCTATTTCTAAAACAAAAGAAACATTGTTCCTTCCACCGCTTGATGTGAGAATGGTGACCCCAAGGTTAGAATTGTAGAATTTTTCTATAGTTGAATATATTTATAAATTTACTTCAGCTTAAGCATGGGGGCCATCTGGAGAAAGTGAAAATCCAGTTTCATTGAATCCCAGTATACTAGGTATAATCATATGTACGCTATCACTTTCATTGCAAAGGATTTTCCATTATTTTGTATAGCGAGGGTCTTAAGCACAGATGGTGGTAGGCTAAGAAGCAGGTCAGGGATAATAAGAGCATGGGGATTAGTGAGGTCTGTGGCAACTGAAGGCCTATGTCTCATTCAAGAAGATTTGTGTTACTGGGTTCTAGCTGATAGTTGCATGAGAAATACAGATTCAGGGTGTCAGCTCTTAATAATTTTTTTCATAATAAAGTAAAACCTCAAGTTTTATGTAAATGTTTTCGATCTTAAATAACAGCTCAAACTAACAAAATACATCCACTGGCCAGAACTGGCCCTTGGGTCATCAGTTTCCGGTACACTAGGATCATTATCAATGTTGAAATACATATCAAGCTGTGTGCCGAGTGTTGTATATATGTGAGCTCCTAATTGTCACCTTGTGAAATAGATATTATTATGCTGCTTTACTGATCAGGATATTGGAGTTCAGTGTAGTTAGCTAACTGCATAGGATTTAGCAGTTAGTATATAGGAGCAAAAGCATTCCAAACCCAAGCTTAAAATTTGAGTTAGCAAATACTTACCCTATATAATAAAGATGTAATATGCAAATGGTTGTTATACCATGAAGCATAAGGACCAACTGGGTAACAACCAGATCATGGATCAGCAGGAGGGCGGGGCAGGGAGCTACAAGTGGGTGGTGGAGAGCTATAAGAGGGGGCAGGGCAGCAAGCTATGAGTGGGGGAGGGGGAAAAAGGGTGGGGGATCTATAGGAAGGTGGGGCAGTGGGGGAGAGCTACTGGAGGGTGGCAGTGAGTTACTGGTGAGCTACTGGTGCATGGATTCGTGCACAGGGCTACTAGTTTTATATATAAAAGCCTAATATGCAAATGGTTCCAGTGGAAGTTCAATTGGGAGACTGATCACTCATTATGACTTGTGTTGACCACCAGCTGGTGGTGAAGAATGAGGGAAGGCCCCGGCTTGCAGCCAGAAAGCCCTGATCAGCCTTGATAGCCGACCAGGCCTAAGGACCCTACCCATGCACAAATTCCGTGCACTGGGCCTCTAGTTGAGCATATAATATCTTTCAGAGACTCTAGGGATCCAATAAGGATTGAGATAAATGACAAGGATTATAGTCTATGTAAATTAAAATGCAGGACACAAGGGCAAAATAAGATGCTTTTAGAGCACAGTGGAGAAGGATTGGTGAGATTATGTTCATCTGGGGCTTGAGGGATGAGTAGGAGTTGACCAAGCAAAGGGTGTAGGGAGAATAATGCTGTAGTGAACATGGGATTGCAGATACGTCTTTAAGATACTGATCCATTTTCTTTGGATGTAAGCCCAGAAGTGGGAGTTTTGGAACTATTGTAGTTTTATTTTTAACTTTTTGAGGAATCGCCATACTGGTTTTCATAATTGTTGAACTGGTTTTCACATTTCCACCCCAATAGTCCACAAGAGTTCCCATTTCCTCACATCCTCACTAACATTTGTTATCTCTCATATTTTTAGTAATAGCCATTCTGACAGCTGTGAGGTAATAACTCATTGCAAGTTTTGTTTTGCATTATTAGTGATATCAAGCATCTTTTCATACAATTGTTGACCATTCGGATATCTTCCATGGAAAAATTGATGTTTCTCTCTTTCAAATTAATAAATAAGAAATTTTAAAAAGACCTTATACCATTCCTCTGCTAGAAACATTCAGCTCTGGAAGAGATGCAAGCGACAGTTTCCACTTTGACCCACAAAGTTGGAGATGATTTGTCTTAAATATCTCTGTTCAGGCAGAACAAATGTGCCTGTACTGTTCTCTTTTTAATGCGTCTGCAAGTCAGTGAGCAAACAGAGAAAGTAACTAGAAGTAATTGGTCTGGAACTTTATTTGGAATTGTAATTTAATCAAAAGTCTGCCATTAACTTACATATTTAAGTATCGGTTAAATATTCCTAACCAATGGTGCTTCACTATATAGATTTAATCAGGGTAAAACATGAGGGGAACTTGATTAGTTTTCTTCGTACCAACATTCCACTAAGCTTGAGCTGTTTGAACTGATGAAGGCCTTTGCCCTGCAAAGTGGAATTGACTGTGGAAGCACATTCACATGAGAGGATGTTTTGAAGGTTACCTCTGTTGAATTCTGATTAGCGGTGTTTATATTCCATTTAATGTTTTCCATGTGCTTAACTACTTGAAAGTTGGGTCTGTGCATTTATTCTCATCACCAGCTGTGGAAGTCTAGACCCTGGCTGCAGCTTCTAACCAAATGTCTGGATTCAGGCATCCTGGCCGCCAGAACTGTTTATTTTAGTTTCATTTCATTTCGTTTTTCATGGAATAAGGGTTTGGGTGACATATTTGTGAATATAATCACAAAGGTCAGATGTTTTTTATCTTTAGGATAGAGCTATTTTATCACATGCTTAGTTAACTTACAGTGTGAAGAATCGTGGCATTTTCCACAGCTCTAGAGACAAAGCTTAATATTCTAGAAACTCCACGTGAAATGAATTCTACTGTGATTTTTTTCAAAGTAGCTTTATTATTTTAATAAAAGTGCTCAATGAATGAAAACAATGTCAGTTAGTGAAAGTAGAAATAGGAGGGGAAAAGTCACCTGAAATTTTACCACCTGGGCAAGAATATAGTTCAGTGACCTTTCCAGGATCTCTCTGTGAATGCATGGCCATATCTGTCTTTTAAATGATATTGCTTAGGAATGTTGACTCATAGGCAGTGACCACATCATTAATTATCCTTACGTGGATGCTCAGGAGTGAAAGGGAGAACTATTAATACTGAGGCTCGGACAGTAGCTGTGTAACTGGACTGTCCCAGGCATCTTGGCCTAGGATACTTTCCTCATAGACTCTTCATTGTGCACCTATTTGTTCCTTTATTGCATTTATTGAATATTTATTATATGCCAGGCATTGATCAATAAAATATATAAAACATAGACTCTGACCTATGAGTCCAACAGCAGTTTAAATGCCATGTGGTGGGAACTGTGGTGGGGGGATGGCTGGCCTATGATGAGAAGACACATGGACAGCCCATTAAGGCTGAGGCTGAGCAGTAGGGAGGCTGTGGTGAGTTTCCAAGGGCTGTAAGAAGAGAGCAGAGGACATTCCTACTAAGAAGGTGTGATAGATAAAAAAGCCAGAGGGAAGTGTATGGGATATTAGGAAATTGAAAAAGGCTCAAGATGATGCAGACTTTTGGCAGAAAGAGACCTACGATGAGGCTGGCCTGAAGGCAGGGACCACCTATGACTCACCTTGTATGTAGCGCTAAGAGAATAGGTTTTACTGAGGCACTGGCATATTTTTAAGCAAGGAAAGCCACCAGACTGGCATTTTAGAATGCTATTCATGAGAATGATGGTGTATCATTCCCATCATGAAGGAGGGAATTAATAGTGTTTAAATGAAGGAGGCTGAATTAATAGTGTTGGGGAAAAAGGAGAGGAGAGTGTCATGGAGCCAAACTTGGGCAGCAGGCTGGATGGTGGAAATATTCACAGAAACACTGAACACTGAAGGAGGAACTGGTTTGGGAGAAAAGGATGATGATAGATGCATTCAATTTGAGGCTTCAGTAGGACAACCAGGTAGAGATATCTGTGTGATTATGGCTGGAACTCAGTCCAGAGATCGAGGCTGGGAAGAGAAATTGAGGAATTGGTAGTATAGAGGTGGTGTTTGAAGCCATGGGAATTTGAGACCAGTTTGATTTTTATTACTCATCATGAATTTCTATTAACTCTGCTTCAGAGTTATTGAATTTGTAATAGAGTAGAATAAATGGTACCTAAAATGATGGCATTTTGAAATTCATTCATCCCCACCCATTTTTATGAAAGAAACATTTGTCCAGGAGAAATAAAATACCACCATTTGGAATTTATTGTCCAAAGGAATTGATAAAGAGATTTTTAGCCAAAAAATCAACCTTAGAAAAGTCACTGTTCTTTCTGTTTCATAATAAGGAGATGTAATTAAAGCTCTAGTTAAAAATAGCAAATGATTACAGTCCAGCCTGCACTGTGGAGACAGAGAGCCTTTGGTTCAATGAAATCCACAAACAATCCTGCCATAGTAGCCACACACAACTCTCTCCATTGCTAATCTGTTGTGTTTTTTTTTTAAATATGCTCTTGAAATTATTATTTTTTTTTGAGAGAGAGAGAGGGAGAGAGAAATAGAAACATTGATTTCTCAGTAGGCTGCCTCCAACATGGCCCCTTATTTTAGATCGAACCAGAAACCCGGGCATATGTCCTGACCAGGAAATGAACTGGTGACCACTAGGTTCATGGGTTGGCACTCAACTACTGAGATACACTGGCCGAGTTTCAATGCTAATCTTTAACATATGATTTTCTCTCATATTTAACTTTTACATAAAGAACAAAATCAAGTAAAAGGGGGAATAATAAAAGAATAAGGGAGTTATTTTGGCAGTAGAGCCTCTTTATTTAAGTGGATCGTGTTTTAGATGAAGAACTAGAAGACCAGAGCATTTCGGTGTCTTCCCCAAGGTCGTGCCAATGCCAGTGGGTCAAGGTGTGGCAGCTTAGTCACTCCCATTCAGCACCCTCTCAGCCTAGGACCTTGAAGAAATGATCAATACATTCATTATTCAATAAATAAAAGTTTAATTATTATTATTTTGCTATTCAAAACCCACTGCTGTCTCAAAATACCAATAAATAAAAATGTATAGTAACTACATCTTAATGGCTCAAAATGTAGGTACAGAAAATGAAAAAAAGACAAGGAAGCATTTCTTAAACAGGAACTTTGCATTTTCTCCTTAATTGCAAATATTCTAAGTGTGCTAGCTCCCTGGTTACATGTCCTTTATTTAAGTGCACTTAAAACCATTTGGTTTCAACATAAGGTCCAAATATTTCCTCTGGTATGATAAGTAAGAGCTTTGGTGGTGTTATTGGTTTTTGTTTGTTTGTTTGTTTGTTTTTTTGTAAAGTGGTTTTTGAAATCGTATTATAAACATTTTATAATAATTGCTATTCTCCTCTCAACCTGGCAAACACACATGGGCATAAAAGGAAATCGAAGTAGAGATTTGATGTCCTCTGTTCTTTTTTTCTTGTTAATTTTCTGAGATGCTTTTGAATTAAAGCTCTCTGAGTGAGAGGGGGCTAGATGTTGGCTGCTGTGGCTCAGTAGAAATAGAGAAGAAGGCAGACTCTTCAGCCCTGTGGCTTTCTATGGCCTTCCATCTGCCTGATCTCAATTCACTTACTCCTTAATACGTGTGTATTGGACCAGATTGGTTTTATAGCTCCTTATAGCTTTAACAGTCTATTATCTTACAGTTGAGGCATTTTCATTTCCCCATAACTTTTTTTCCCCTGTAAAAGCTTTATTATTTCATTTGGTCTCATGCACGTGAGAGGGCTTCAGGGTGGTTAAAAGAATGGCTAGTAGTTTGGGGGAGAGGCTCAGGTAAAAGCCAGTCACCAGGGGGATACAGACAGGCCCCTCAGAGGCCTCTGGGCTCCACAGGCTCCTGGTCCTGCTCGAGGGTGAGCCTTTCGAAGAGATACTCGCCCAGCCCAGCCGAGGGGCCGGCAGCCTGCGGTGAGTCAGGTGTCTCCCATCTTCTTGACGAGTTTCACTCATCACCCCGGAAGTGGTTCTCCAGGAAGCCACAGAGATGAGGGTCTGATAAGGTGACCAGATGTCTCGCTTTTGGCGGGACAGTCCCGATTTTTAACAATTTGTCCCGCGTCCTGCGGTGTTTTAAAAACGTCCTGATTTTTGGAAAGAAAGAATCTTAACAAATTGTTAAAAATTGGGACTGTCCTGCCAAAAGGGGGATGTTTGGTCATGGAGGGTCTGAGCAAGTAGGACCCAGGGCCTGCAGCTCCACAAGGGCTTGGTTCAGGTCCCTCTCCAAGGCCAGGCCGGCTTCCATGGCATCCTGAGCTTCACCCACTCCTCCTGGGAGGCATCAGCACATTCTGGAAAAGAATGTTTTGCAACTTAAGAGATACTCAGTGCCCTTGGCTTCTTCTCCTCCAACTGGCAGAAGAAGTGAACCCGCCCTCCAGAGCCACATCCTCCCGGTGGAAACAGGAGCCCAGGGAGAGGTAGGTGTTGGTGCAGGCTGGCCAGGCGGGTGACCGCAGCCTCCACCTGGGTGGAATAATTCTGACGAATTTGGGAGCTCCTGGCTGTCCGGCAATTAGGAATGAAGGTAGAAAACAGCCGGTGTATTTGGCTGATCCATAGGTCGTTCTGAAGGGGTGACTGGATGAGATGTAGGAGGATGGCAGGAGGTTGGAAGGAGGGGAGTCCTTGTGTGTGTTCCTGGCAAACACTGCTGACACAGAGACAGATCCTGGACGCCGAGATCACTATCCCCCCACAGTTTTTAACTCCTCACATAGTTTACTTTTCTATCTAGTGTGTTGCTGAATCCTGCCATCTTATTAAGTCTGCATTAACTTGCTATTGACTATTTATTTACTTGGTGCTGGTCTCAGATGCCTTTTGTGCCTGCCACCTCTTCCATGCATGAGCGCTGCCTTGAGACCTGGGAACACCCAATATTAGTAACTTCCATGTGCTTGCCTCCCAGGCATGAAGCCAGCCTTCCTAGTTCACAGATGATATGCCCATACTTATATACACACTCTACCTCATTCTTCCTGAAAATTCTACATATACATCTGACTAGTCTAAGATGTTAACGTGTTATTGTGTTGATTTAGCTTTAGAGAAATGAGAAACAAGCTTGTTGAACAAAATATGACATATGTTTAAAATCCATATATTTCCTAGCAATATATTAACTTTTGATCTAAATAGGAAGTAAAATAGAAATAAAATCATACTCCCAGATACATCATACTCCCAGTTAATTAGACTTGCCCTGTTCTTAAAAACTCAAGTAAGAACATTATCTAAAGCTTGGCCGTGTTGTTATCATTTTAAATTCCATTTCCCATGGATTACTTATTTTACAAAATGGCAGCCAAAGACATTTAGAGTAGTGGAAGTGATACATTTCTGATAACAGAAGTGTAAGTCTCCACTGTACTTGTCACAAGTACAGAATGGGTTCGTGTGAAGACTTCACACATCCATATGCATGTCATCCATTGCTCCATCGAGCAGCCCTCTTAATTATGCGTTATATATGCTTGGTGCAGCCAGGCATTGATCTTTCGAGAACTGTTGTCTGGTTCAAAGACTTGTAATTAGGCAGGAAGATGTGGTAAAAATGGATTTTATGAAATTATTCAAATGCTGTCTCTGTATAAAATTGTTCATCTAGAATTATTTATCTGGAAGAAAAAAGGCAACTTTTAAATATGCATCGGGCCTATTTTTAATTTCTGCTTTGCTCCATTATTTACTGATATTCTGTGCATTTCCTGGACATTTGCAAATTGCCTGACTGCTTTCCTGTTTTGATATGGAATTGCTTTGTGCTTTCCTGTGGGCTGGTTAATTGGTGAGCTCTTTATCCATGAGATCAAGAATCTGGGGCTTCTGTATTAACCCATTGTGAGCTTTAAGATATTTTCACGAGTTGGAAAGAGAAGATGCCTCTGAGACTTCATATTCTTCCCATTCTTTTACAACACTGGTCACAGCCTGCGAGATACAATGGAGAATGACAAGAAGAATTTAATATACCATTTGGAATCCCCTGGTATTGAGGATTCTGTAATGAGCCCTTTTGTCTTTCCCCCCTTTTTTTGTTAGCATTTGCAGTTCCTTTTACTTATGGGACCTTTCTCCTGCAAGATGACAATCCTGTTAGGGATTTTAAAATAAATCATTGAATTTTGCCTTGCATTTCTGAAAACCATGAAAGGAATGATTTTTTTTTCTTCTTCCTGGAAGGCATTGTCCTGGTCTGTAGGTGGTTGTGTGAAAATTCTTTGAATTTTCTCCCTTGAAAATGGAGGGACCAGTAGATTCCTTGTTCCCTTTTCACACATAAATAGACCATCATCACATGCCTTTCTGTAAATGTATGAATTTACCTTCTAAGTAGTATGAGAAATTATCTCTGCACAAAGAGCTCCCTAGGGGATTTACAAGGTTTGTAACTGGGGGAGAGTGGAGAGGGGAGCCTGCATAGTTTCAATGACTCTTAGGGATTTAAATTCTCCATTGCCACATGGTTATTTTCTTGACCAAAACATATAGCGCTCCTTTCTAGGACATTGCTATTGCCTCATGGTAGCATTTTTAGAATGTGTTTTCCCCCTTCTGATTAGCCTCTGCTTTCTGTCCCTGCTGCGGCTGCTGTTCTGATATAAATGCCTGTGAGTAAGGAGTAAGCTCAGCAGGCAGGGGCGGTTATGTTTTTCTCTGTGACTCTTAACAGCTTTTACATCAGGAAGATTATTTTGTCTGGTTGGTTTCTTAAGAGAGAAAAAAAAAATAGTCCAAAAGCACACAGGAGACCCAAAATCTCATCTCAGCATTTTAGAAATCTGCTTGTTTTCCATTTACCATCCACCCTCCTACCTGAGCCAGTAGGATCTTCTGGGTCAGCCTGTGGATTGGTGGCCAACATGTCTGGAGCCCTTTAGATTGACAAGAATGACAGCCCAGGTGATCAGGACCATGAGTACCTCATCACATACCCGGGTAGTCATCATTATGATGGGCACGCAGAAAGTTTCCTTTCAGGCGCTGAAATTTATTTTCTCTCTTTTCCTGGCTTTTATTTGCCCTTCCCACATTTTTCCTGAAAGTTGGTTGGCGCACTTTAATGTTTCATTTCTCATATAAATGGGCTATGAAAGGAGGTGAACACACAATACAATATACAGATGATGTATTATAAAGACTTATACCCCTACACTTATATAATTTTATTAACCAATATAACCCCAATAAATTAAATTTTTCCCCCCAAAAAAGAATAAAAATAAATGCATCGTGTGTCAAAAGGCTTGTTTGGGCACACAGATTTTCTTGTGAAGTTCTTTTGTTGTGTACAGAAATAGACTTAAAGCACACGTGTGAAAAGAACACTTGGCTAGCCGTTAACAGCTTGCATGAGAGTTGTGATTTTGTACTAGCTAGCTATGTGACTAGGCAAGCCACTTCACCTAGCTCATCCTCACTTTTGTCAGATGTATGTCTCTTCCAAGCTGAAAAATACAAATATTTCTACTTCTATAAATTTTATCTCCTGATACAATAATTCAGCATACATGTCCATGTTGTCCTAGTTCTCTGATAAGATCTTCAAGCTTCTTGAAACTTGGATATCACTGAATATATAGAAAAAAAATCTCTATAAAAGGACATTCAGGGTGACTATCTTAATCAGAATGTGTATAACAAAATTAGCTCTTGTCATATATAATTATAGTGACCACAACAAATGCAAAAGAGCATTTATGTAATTTATTAACTATAATATCTGCTTGGTTCGCTAGAGTTGCCATGTGAGGTAAACAGAAGAGGTTGCAAACTGCCCACGTTATACATCCAATTAATTACTTTTTCATTGTACTTTTCTAGTACAAAGCTGTACTATTGATTTAAAAAATGTGTTAATTATAGAATACAATGAATGTGACATTTAAAATCATATCAATGAAAAATTATTGTAGGTTTTCAGAAAAAGTAGACTTCAAGCCAGAAAACATTATAAAAGATGAAGAAAACCACTTTTTATAACATTGGAATCCGTGTTCTATAACGAAGTAGTAACAATTATGTGCACTCTGCATCAAATAACACCGCATCCTCCTACATAACATAGAAACCAATGCAATAGAGTGTAAATTCCAGAGTAATCCAATTTCATATAGAAATCCAGTATAAAATAAAATTGGAATTAAACACAAAGATAAAGATGATGTTTTTTTTTTTATTATTAGTATAATTAATGGTATTGGAGCAACTGAATAGCCATTTTGAAAAAGTTAAAATCAGAACCATTTCTCTTACCACACACAAAATTGAACTCCAAATGCATCAGAGGTCTAAAGTAAAATGAATGAATGAATGAATGAATACACATACCAGAAAAAAACACACAGCTGAATCCCTCTAAAACGTGGGTGTACAGAAAGCCTTTTGAGTGATCAGTAAAAATTCTAATGCCAAAATACAAAAGATAAATTTGACTATAAAAATAAAAACTTTTGTACCTCAAATGCAAACAAGCAAAGGACTCAAAAGGAAAACACCCTAAGCGAAGAAGGTAAGGAAATCAATGACCAATATTTTCAGCATCTATCACTGATAAAAGGCAAATGCCAGTTCTTAGTTAGAAATCATCTTTTAAAAATTAAGGGCAGCCTGGCCGGTGTGGCTCGTGGTTGAGTGTCAGTCTATGAACCAGGAGGTCATGGTTTGGTTCCTGGTTTCGGGCTCGATCCCCAGTGTGGGGCATGAAGGAGGCAGCCAATCAATGATTCTCTCTCATCATTGATGTTTCTAACTTTCTCTCTTTCTCTCCCTCTTCCTTCTTCTCTGAAATTATATATAATATAATGAAATTATATATAATATAATATACATTTTCATTATATATAATATAATAAAAATATATAATATATATATTTAAATTTTACATTTAAATTATATATATTTATATTTTAAGGGTAAATGAAAAATTCTGTAGAGAAGAGAGAAAATGACATGAAGAAATAATTCATAAAAAGAGAACATATCAGATGTTCAAATTCACTCATAAGAGAAATGCAAAGTGAAACAATGCAAACTATTTATTGTCTACCAGGTTGGCATACTTAAAAGCTTATTGATACACTCCTTTGACCAAGTCTGTACAGAAACAAGCATTCTCCTGAGGCTGACACAAAATGTGTCACTGCAGTTGTGCTCCAGTGGATGTGAATAAGACCATTTGAGGATCTAGTATTTCCTAGCTCTTTGCGATGGTTGGTTTCACAAGTGAGATAATTGATACTATTCATCTCAAAATGCGGAAAACCTTAGCAAAAAAGTGAAAACAATGGTTATTAAAGGATTTAGCACAGTTTTCTGTCCATCTATGCACTTAAAAATTACTTACTAATTGATATGGAATGAGAAGCATTAAAGAAGTTAAAGGGCTGTTGTTAATCTCCCACTGAGATAACGTGATTTTCCACTTTCAAGTCAGAATGTGGGTGGAAGAGAGCATTCACTGAGCAGATGGGATGAAGGTAAGAATTAGACTGAAGGTGAATGAGGATTGTGTTTGTTTTGTAAGGATGGACCTCAGTCCTCCTTGGATATGTAATGATGATAGCACTAATTGCTAACACTGAGTATTCTGGTAGACACATGCTACACTCTTGTGTGGCTCAGCTAATTTGATCACTGTGTACATTTCAGAGATGAGGAAACAGGCACAGAGATGTAATTGACTCAGTTAATGAGTGGGAATTACTCCAGAGCCTGAGCTACTAAAACTGATCACCTCTGAGATTAAGGGCATTTGCTAAGTATTAAAAGAATGAATTTAGAAGACACCTTTTCAAAGGCAAATCTTTATTTAGGAAGCATTTAGACCAGTGTATTTCTAATAGCTTTAACATTGTCAGGTGATAGTTGGTGTGCTGTGAGTTACTCACAAATATGTATTCTTTGGGGAGAAGAGTTACCTAATCAAATGAGATTGGGAAATGGGGCATATTCTCAGAACATTAAAAAAATATAAATAACTTTCACATTATTTGTCCTGGGAACATGTCTTGGAAATCATGGGATTTTTTTGTCCTTTCTCAAGTTCTATGAATTTCTTTACTAGCTTGTTTTGATGTTAGCAGAGCTTATCAATAATGATCTAGGAGATTTCCCAAAAGATCATATAATTATGAAGGGAGAAGAGAACAAATATAAAAATATTTGCATTTTTTTGTAGCTTTGCACACCAACCTCAGGCCTTTTAAACTAGTTCAACTTTCTCCTGTCAAGTGGGATGGTTTGAATGGGGAAGAGGTGGTTCATTAGAAAGAGAAAAGATATTCAAGGTGAACAGAAAAAAAAACAACAACACACAAACATAATATTCCCGATAGTTCCCTCAAAGTGTAAAAGTATATTCCATTCAGGAATTTCTGTCATATTGTTATTAGATAAAAACGAGAGAAATAGCATGTGGAGTATAATAAGCTATATTGAATAATCCTTTGGAAATATCAAGCAAAGGAATACATACTTATGTCACTGGATGTATTCCTTATTTCTCCCCCCAGTGTTAGATTTTCATAACTCGTAGTGGCCGGAAATAGAAGTGGGAAAAGCTTTAGCAAATCTCCTGTAGGTCACCACCCTGTTTTGCCTGTGGGAAGAAAGCAGCTCTGTGGGGAGGCAGGGGAGATGGCCACAAAGTATTAATGGGCCATTTCTGTCTTCTCTCTCTGATTGTCTTCAATCACTTGGCAATCACGATGCTATTAGGAGCACCCTGACCAAAGACACTGACATGGTTTAGGTTTGCCATTAACAAATTGACTGGAAGCTTTGAGGTTGCTGCGGAGCTGATGGGTCTTGAGAGCCTTGAATTAGAAGCCAGCCTGTCCTTATGACATGCTGAAATGACCCACCTCCTCCTCTGGAAGGATGCTCAGGCAAGATGTGTTACTGTTCATGTGTGAAGATCTAAATTATTCCATCTCTAGTATCTCTTTTTGTAGTCTACAACTTATCACAGGCAAGTGCAGTAAGCTGTGGTTGTCTGTATATGGTTGTGGTTTATTCTAACATTGAATTCAGCACACCCTGAGAAAGGTGATTTTTATAGTGACTTGCTGAACTCCCCCCGACCCCAGACCTTTGCCCTCTGGCCACTCCGCACCCCAACCATGTGGAGCTAGTGTTGGGTGAAACATACATTTCCAAGATTTAATTGCCCATCTTGACCCTTAGATTTCAATATCTGGTTGGAAAGTCAGGTCACGGATTTTTATTTATTTATTTATTTTTGGTACAGTGTTTCAAGACTGATGTCCCAGATTTCCTTTAGATCACCCTTCCTGTCTGCCAAGGTGCTCAGTGACTTGTCCTTAATATATGGGATCACGAGGCTATAAATCTCCAGGTGGGGGCAGATTGGAGGGGGTCAGTGGGGCGAAAAGGGGGACATGTGTATTACCTTCAACAATAAAGATCGTTTTTTTAAAAAGTTCTGAATGACAATAGGCAATGTGTGTATATTCCCTTCATGGGAAAATTGCCAACTTATTTTTCTCTTCATGGAAAAACAACAACCATGAAAAAAGATAGAATCTTGATATTCTTCAAGGGAGCTTACATTAGCTAAGTTCACTTGTTACCAGTTTAAGTTCACGATGTCCCCATCCCCCCAATATTTGGTGAATGATCTCCCTCCACTCACTTTCTCCCCTTTCTTATGTCTCACATCCTCAGAAGAATAAGAAGGAACAGCAGCAAAAGGCAGATGAGCCACATGATAGGAAGTGGAGGAGGAGAATAGGATTTAGAGGACTAACCATCCTTACTGGTGAGCAGTGTTTCCTGGTGTAATGACCTGAATTAAGGGAAAAATGAAAGAAGTGTAGTATTTTGTGGTCTTATTCACCTTTCTCAATTAAACAGCTCCAGTTCATCCCACGTGTAATTTATCAAACTTTGGGAATAGAAAACAAATGAGGTTATGACTATCTCCTTTCAGAGATGGATGCTCCAGGCAAGCCTTTGGGACACTATAGTCTACTTGGCAATTAAGAGCCTCTTTCTAAACTAGTAAACCGGCTCTGTGGTTTGTTTATTTTTTAATGTAAATGAATGAGGATGCAGAAATCTTAAAAAAAAACAAAACAGAGGGAAATGGCTAATTTTCATTTTTGATATATAAAAACATTATTTGAATTAGTGAAGGATTTGAAAGTTAAATATGAAACCGGGAAACCTGGTCACTGAATTGTGAAGCGAATTGTATAGTAAATGAAACCCCTCTCAGAATATTGATCTCCTTCACCCTGTTGATGAATGGCCATCAGAACCTCTCACTGCAGGCTCCCTGCCACGGATGAGAATTTCCAGGGTGCAAAGGCTTTGATTAAATGCCACCGATAGACCGTTTCCAGTTTGGGGCTTATCCTATTGTCTTTAATTGTCGTACAGCAATAGTTCCAGAGAATTCTCCCCTTTTGCCACATGACTCTTTTGCATGCATTTAATCATTTCAGTCTGCTGTCAGGCCTTTTATAAACTGTGTACATAATTGGGTGCATGTACTACCACAAAGGGATCCTCTTTGACACCTGCCACTTCAGAAAACAAGTTCAAGTAAAGGAAAAGGGGTATTATAATAGACAGATGTATTTATTTTGACAAGTGTGATTTGTTTGTAATTATTAATACTAGTATTCACAGTATACAAGTGACTATCCTGTAGGATATTTCATATAAGCGATATCTGATAATATGTCAGTACCACATTAACATATCTCTATGTATATGTAACTGACGCCCTCATTAGAATAGGGGTTGCCTTTCACTTTTAGCATGAATTACCATGAAGCTAGAGAAAACTACCCGTATGAATATGAGAATTAATAATAACATCGCATTTATGTTGAGTTTGTCCTCAGCAATTTGAAAACCCTATTGTTTCTCCCACAGTCCAACCTTGAAACGGTAATACAAATATCTCCAGGGGTAAAGAATTTCAGAATTGGTTTAGTCCTCCCTGCCTCCTAAGTTTTTTTACATGTAGAATTTGTCATTTTGTTTTAGGAAGTTTTCACACTTTGTCCTTCGGAAGTCTGTATCAAGACATCACATGTTTCCTTCTAGCAGATTAAGCTGTGAGGACAGACTCACTGAGGTGTCTGTCTTCTTGGCGTTCCTCTTCCTGGGCTTTTGTGAAGACTGGGGAAACCTGACAGAGCAGTGGTGTCTCCGCAGCGATTGGCTCCCTCGGCTTCACTCCCAGTGAAAACCTCTTCGTTCAGGGTGCATCTTCTGTGTTTAAATTTTCTGCTGCTGAGTCTCCTTAACAAACTGGAAACAGCGAAAAGAAATATAAGAAAGGAAAGGTCTTCCCCCTCCCCCATTCCCATCCCCCCTTTCAGAGGCTAAAAAATCTGATTTTCCTTTAATTTGTACTCAGCAGTGTCAGCTCTGTCAGAGAAAAGGGCATCCCCGCTGACAGTAATCATTATAGCTCCAGGAAACCAGCAGAGATAAATATACTATAAGCCATCTTCTGAGTGGGTCAAACTTGTCCTGATCCTTCTGAGGCCCAGGTCTTTGGCAGAAGGATTTCCTCCATCAGCCTCGTTTCTCCCTGATGCCCAAAGATGTGCTTGTTTGTGGTTCTTTTCTAGAACAATACCAAAGTAATACACATCCAAATATGCCAGTTGTCTTTATTGAAGAACTCTCTCTTCGTGACAACGTATGCTCACATTCAGAAAAATACATGAAAAATAAAAAAAATAAAACCCTCACAAATCCAGAAACATTTAACATTCCATGTAAATGTGGTTGGCATTTTGCTCTCCTAACTGAACTGAATACTTGCAGGATGAATTGAAAGTCGAAGATGTATTTGGTACATGTGTCAAATTCAAAAGCATGAAGCATCTGGGTTTTTGGTGGTGGTGGTCTTTTTTTGCTATTAGGAAGACATTCTTAAATCCGACAAAAGGTGGACCAAAGAGTATATCAAGCAAGCATCTCCTAGTGGAATTAAATTATGATTTTTTTCATTACTATTTTGAATATCTTTGTGTGTTTTTTTTTTGTGTGTGTGTGTGGTTTTTTTTTTTCTTTGTGTTTGGCCTACTCTAATCTTTGTAGAATTTACTCCGGGAGTAATTTCTTTATCGTGTCCCAAGATAGTAGAGTAGCAAGTGGGGAATCATTCGACCTTGTTTAACTAGAACAGGCATTTGTACTATTACCGTGGAACATGGTTCTGATAATGAATATCTTTCCCTAAAAGAATGTTTTTATTGACTTTTCTACTATATCGCCTGCATTGCAATCAGAGATAAAATTTAAACAACTGAATCTACAAACTAGTTTACTGGAGTTTATTTGATTCTGCCAGGGTGCTTCTTTCCCCCCCCCCCCCAAATTGCACGGATATAGGTCTCTTTCTTTTTTATATACATCCATCACATGAGCCCTACGAGGTATCTTACAATTAATGTTTTTGAAAGTGTTGGAATAACAGAAAGAAAAAGGGGAGCAACTTTAAAATTAAAAGTGGTTATATTTGCCTGGTGTGATTGTGAGTTTTATTTCCTTTTTTTAAAAAAAACATTTTTTTTGGTACCTTATAAAAATTTTCCATTGACAATGAAGTATTTTTATAATCAGAACAGAGAAAGAGCCCTGTTTTAGAAAGAATGGACATCAGATCAGTGAAGGTCAGCTTGCCAACAAGCTCTTGCTGGATTCCTACTGCGTACCTTTCACCAATCAACTCCGTGGTCGGGATTCAGCCTCAAATAATTAGAGGTGACTCCCCACTGCTTTTGGAATGTGCCCCTTCAACCAGCCACAGAAACTGGTGCCACAGCTGGGGTCCCTGAAATATCAACTGACAGAACTTTTGCCAATATAATCCTTGATGTGATGTCTTCTTTCAATGAGATGTGTCTGGTGTAAAAATCTTTTCAGAATCCAGTAAGATAGTTGTTAATGGCATTTATTTCCCCCCCTGTGGAAGTTTGAGAAATGAACTGGAGAGTGTTCTTAACCTTCTGTGTTGCCTTTGTCCTCCTAGGCTGCTAATTTGAGCAATGACAGAAAGGATTGCCAGTTCCCCCCCTATTTAAGAAATATCTTATTGCTCTTTAGGAGTGCGAGCTTTTATATTTTTGCTCTCATTACAAAGTGCTTCAAACATGTTGCCTTACTGTGACTTAACAGTGTCGGATGGGTTTTTATCAGTTTATTGGGACATGTATGTGTATTTTGAGTAGATGGCTTTAGATAAAAATGTATTCCTGAGAGAGATCCCGAATGACTCCACACTCTGCTCCTAAGAACAGGACAAATCGCCAAAGCTCTGGGTTCTTCCTCTGGAGCCCCCTGTGCAGAGCTGGCCTCCCCTTTCTGTGTCCCAGACTGCTTTGGAAAGCAGGTGTGGAGTGAAATGCAGTCTCCCTCCCCCCCCCCCCCCCGGTGGTCCCACAAGACTCACTCTCCCTCTGTGTCTGAAGTGAGAATAACCTTTCTTTTTGTGAGCAGGTTACAAACGAAGTGATTTGAGAATAACACATTTTTTTTCCATTTGGTTCAAAATGCCCAGTATTGAATACTGTGAAATACAGGGGAGTCCTCATATCCCCTAGTTCCTGCAGACAAGAATAAATCCCAAGCCAGCAGAAAAACCCTGGTAGGATTTCCAAATAAGCCTGGAGACATTTCCCGGGGTGGTGTTGAGAGCTTGGGCCCCAGCTTCCTTCTTCAGATTGATTCTTAGTTATATCTACCTCCCTCCCTTTCCCTCTGCCCTTCCCCCGTCCATCAGGCCTCACCGTAAATTACTGGCCATTCTCACCCTTAAGCCTTGGGTCCTAAGAATGCCCTTCTCCCCCATTTTTTTCAGGGTCCAGATTGACACATCATTTTCCACAAGAAGCCTTCTAGAACCCATCTGGTTGGCGATCATCCTCCTCGCATGCCGCCCCTTTATTAGTGCCTTTGTCACGTTCCGTCTGGCATTAAAGCGGTGTTGATGCACCGGTCCTCTCTGGTGCTTTATTAGGGTTCTGAGAGGGGAAGGCTTGTGTCTTATTCATCTTTTGTTTACCCACAGGTCATCGTTCAGAGTTTGGCGCTTATTAGGCACCTGGTATGAGGTTATTGTTGTTTAATCTGAATTCCTAGCCTTTATTTATTTTGGGGTGAAGTGTTGATTAGAGAAAGGAAAAGAGGCATTAAAAGCAATTTTCAGGGATTGGTAATAATTACGCCTGACAATTTGTGTGGTGATTTCAGTTTTACAAATATAGTAATAGGAGCAAAGCCTGGCATGAAACACCTTTTTCTTGAAAATGAGTAAGAAAAAGCGGAGTGTGGGCAGTTTGCTCTGACCTCATCTGCATTTCCGTATGTGTGCAAGGAAGGCTGAAGGTACTTCGCACACACTGCTACCTACACCAACTCAAATTCCGGTCTGATTTTCTTATGACCAACCAGTGCCACTTTCCAGACCGTTGTTTCTGCCACTCAGTGCAGGGACAGGTGGCTAGCAGTGTGATGCAGTTAGGACACAACTGGGTTTTTCACATTTTCTGGAATTATTCAAAGTCTCCTTCTTATCTTCTCCTTCCTCTCATCTTTCCATTTTTCTTTTCCCCACAAAACTTTAAATATCATGCCGGGACAGGTTTGGCTCAGTGGATAGAGTGTCGGCCTTCGGACTGAAGGGTCCCGGGTTCGATTCCGGTCAAGGACATGTACCTTAGTTGAGGGCACATCCCCGGTGGGGAGTGTGCAAGAGGCAGCTGGTCGAAGTATCTCTCTCATTGACTTTTCTAACTCTCTATCCCTCTCAATTCATCTCTGTGTAGAATCAATAAAATATATTTAAAAAAACAAAACTTTAAATATCATAATTTTAAAAACGAGAAAATAAAAGATAGTGATGAAGTTGAAAGTTACACATTTGAGTTTGAGTTCTGTGCTGCTTATAATTTTTCTTAACAAAAGTTTAGATGATAAAGTTAAAGTTTCAACTTTAATGCGAAATGATAAAAAATATACTTGCCATAGGCTTTTTCTACCCCCCTTTGGTAGGTTAGTTTAGGATATTTTTAATATTGCATCATGAAAATATGTCTAATTACAAATGAATGCAAAATTTTCTGCCCTAAGCAAAAATCTTACACTTATATTAGAATATATGAAGGAAAGTGTGAATTTCTGCCTTTATCCTACCCAATCCTAGTCTCCTTTCCAGAATGAAATGTTGTTAAACATTTTATATACATTCTTGCAAAGCTATTCCTATGCACATTTGAACATACATGTATAGATTACAAATAACTTGTATCATACTAAACATGATGTTCTGCAATTTGATGTCTTTTTACTTTCAATATAAGGATACCTTGGGAGATTAATACATAAGCCTCTATCATATTGCTTTTATGGCTACCTAGTTTATAATATTCCTCACAATGATTGCCATTTAAGTTATTTATAGGTCTTTTTTGATCAGTAAGTATTATTGTGCATATTTATTTTTGGGCATGTGTGAAAGTGTAATTGCAGTCACATGTAGATTTCCTGCTAAGTTGTCCCCAGAATGGCTGAGACATGTAGCTCACCACAGGGCATATGAGAACACAGTTTCCCATGTATCTTCCAGAATTGATTATTAATTTTTTATTAATATTTTCACCAACTGGCTCATTATTTAATTATTTCTCATATTATCAGAGAAACTTAGAATATTTTCACCAGGTTCATCAGGTTGAGTGTGAATTGCTGACATCATTTTCCATTTTCATTTATCTTCTTGTTTATTCCTGCTCTAATGCCGCATACTGGAACTTATATTTTATATCTGGTAGAGCAAGGCCCATTTTATTTATCACTTTCAGAATTTTTAAAGCTAATTTTGCTCATTTACTTTTACAGATGGATTTTAGAATCAAATGGACCAGTTCAATAGAAAATTCTAATGAGGATTTTTTTCAGTCTACATTGAATCTATAAGTTAATTTTAGGAGAGTTTATATTATTGAGTTTTCCAACCAGGAACATGGTTAATCTTGCCACTTACATGTTGTCATTTGTGGCTTTCAATAAAATGTTATGGCCTGTGTGCATTTATTTGTCTTATTGCTAGTGTTTTATGCTTTTTGTCACCATTGTGAATGAGAAATTTTCACAATAGCTATTCTAATGGTTATTAAAGTTACATGGATAGCTCTTGGTTTTCCTTATTCTAGGAACTGTCATTAATTTCAGCAGATGTCCAGTCGATTGTCTTGGATTAAGAAACTCTTACTTTGCAATTACAAAATAATACATGTTGTGGTAGAATTTGCACAGTCTGAATTTATAAAGTAAAATGAGAAAATGTTCTCCATGTTTAAAAATTTTGTAACATCAAGTTTTTCATTTAGTACGTGTTAGACTTATTTTCATGTTAGTACATTCTGAATGTACCCTATTCTTCTGAGAAATTGTATACTATTTCATTGTAGGGATAATCATGATTTCTTTTTATCAAAGAAATATATATATATATATATATATATATATATATATATATATATATGCATAGATAAATCAATAGCAAATAAAATTTTAAAATTTATAATAAAAAATCATTCTCTTTACCATGGTTCTTTCCACACTCTCCTGCTTTCCCCACAAGCCATTACTTTAAGCAATTTTTGATGATTTTTATTTGACTTTTTCTTACTATTTCTAAGCTAGAGGCCTAGTGCATGAAAATTTATGCACTGGAGGGGGGAGTCCCTCAGCCCAGCCTGCCCCCTCTCACAGTGCAGGAACCCTCGGGGGTGGGAGGCAATCAGGGGAAGGTGACACCCCCATTGCACCTCAGCTGCTGCCACTGCCAGTGGTGCAAGCCTCCGCTGGCCCTGGTTTTCTGAGCCTCAGGTGGCCTTGGACGGCTGGACAGCTACCATCTGAGGCTTGCTTGTGCCTCCAGCTGACCCTGGGAGCCTGGGGGCTGAGGGGACTGGGACACTCCAGTGGCAGGTGCTTGCAGCTCTGACAGGACTGAGGGGAATGGGAGACTCCAGTGGCAGGTGCTTTTAGCCCCGGTGGGGCTGCACCACCATCTTGTGGCTGTGGGCACTGCCATCTTTGAAGGCATGATAGCCAATTAGCATATTCCCTCTTTATTAAATAGGATGTTCTGATTATACTGCTCTTTCTTGATATACAGGTTGGGGCAAACATATGTTTATAGTTGTGAGTATGTAAAACACAGTTTATTCTTGTATTATTATTTGCTAATTATTGTATTATTTTCCATATGAACAACTCTAAACCTAATTTTGCCCCCCCCCCCTGTATCAGCTTCTATAGAGTTTTAGGTAAAAATTTGCTTTTTAAAACCCCTCTCTTTTGTTCCTTCATTTCCTCCCATATAATATATATCACATTTTTTTTAAAAAAAGCAATAGCCACTATTTACATTATTAGAACTATTTAACATTGGGGGGGGGAGGGGTGGACCTGAATTAAATAGTGTATCCTGATTTGATTTTTTTCTGGATTTTTAAGATAAATAATAGCTTTGTTTATTCTCTCCATATAATTATGCCTTTCTTATTTATGTATATATTGTTTTTGTATTTCCTCATTGGTTGGAACTAGAATAATGTTAAGTAATAATACTGTTTATTATTTTTAACTATATTTTTATTATTGACACTGCTAGAGGCCTGTGCATTGGGAGGGAGAGGCCCCTCAGCCTGGCCTGTGCCCTCTTGTAGTCTGCAAGTCCTCGGGGAATGTCCGACCAATTTGCATATTAACCTATTATTAGTATAGATATAGGATCACAGATGTCCCTAACCCCTCACCCCACTCCACCCAGCCCTTGCCTCCTCCTTTCCTCTGGCCATACCTCACTGTTGTCAGTGCCTATTTGTTATGTATCTATGTTCTTTGGCTAATCTCTTTCCCCTTCTTTCATCCAGTCACCACACCCACCCTCTCCCCTCTGACAGCTGTCAGTCTGTTTCATGTATCCTATCTCTGGTTCTGTTTTGTTTGTCAGTTCATTTTGTTCATTAGATTCCACATGTAAGTGAGATCATATAGTATTTGTATTTCTCTGACTGGCTTAAGGTAAGAGTTCCTTCTTTTTATGGCTGTGTTGTATTCCTCTGTGTAAATGTACCACAGCCTTTTTATCCACTATTTATGGCTATTCTTATCTTGTCCCAAGACTTATGGAAATACTTTGAATATTGAACAATTATTTAGAAGTCTACATGAAACACAGAATTGAAAATAAAAAGTCAAAATCAAACATCATTTCCTCACTGGTGACATTGCTATGAAACCCATCTACATGTAGCAAGAGAAAATGTATGAAAGATGGGAGGTGAGGAGAGGATTTAATCCATGCAGGCACAGGATTTTAAAAGAAAGCAGAGGTCAGACTGTCTGAAAAAGAGGAAGAAGAAAAAAAGAAACATAATGGGATCTACAAGTATCTGGACAATGAATAAAAATGATTATACTGAACAGGACAATTTAAGTTCTGTAATTATCAGAAAAGGTTTACAGTTAAGTTAAATTTGTTTTTAATCACAATCACTCAGAGAGCATACTGATGACATAACGTTCAGCTGTAAATCTAACCCCCAAACTACATTTTTAGGTCGTTTTTGAGTAGGAGAGGAATGAGTGACAATGGCTGTGATAAGTGATGATTTCCTACGTGCTACCTATTCCCAGAAGTCCTTGTAAATAATTTGGTAGAAAATGCTAGACAATCCATTTTGTAGGAAATGGAGAAGGACCAGCCTGAACGCCTTGATTAGAAACACAAACACTATGTCCCCAGCACACACCCAAATAAGGCTTTCCTTATTAAAGATCTCAAGGATGATTTTTTAATCTGAGTCTTTCACAACTTATTCTCACCTGGGTGTGGGGCAGTGCAGAGGGGCTCCGTCACTGACCTCTGCTAAAGAGCCCTGGATAAAATCTTCCTGCTTGAAATACCTGGAGATGATTCACTTTCCTGACCAAACTGCAGAAGACACAGTGTCTTTCTCTGATCTTTAATATCCTGACAGGTAGCAGTGTGTACTCCGTAAAAGAGTAATTTGCCTTATTAAAACAAAAAACATCAACCCAAGATAAGAAGATAATGTCAGGAAGGAGGGACATCTGGGAAAAACAATTGTCTACTGTTCCTGTTATTTCATCTTTTCTTTCAGGTCTTAAGGGAGATTTTCTTCTCCATCACCATGCCTGCTTCGTGTAATAATGTATCATCATCCTTTGAAGCCAAGAACAGCATATATGATATCACTAACCCTTGTCCAAAGCAGACATTAATAATTGACCTCAGAAGTCTTGCCAGCTGATAACAGATTTGGCCTACATTCTCCTCCATACAGTGATCTGGCCAGGCACTACTAACCAATTGAAATGAAATGTGAAAAGAATCACAACTTTAACAAAAATAACCCTAAAGACATAAGAGCCTTAGTTTTATATGAAAACCATGATAGTCAGAGAAAAACAGGAGGATCCTACATCAAATGTTTTTTAATTATGACCAAAGCATGGTTCCAGTCTACCACCACGGGCTTCCTGTAGAATTCTAGCCACAAGTTTTGAAATGTGAAAGGGAGCCCCATGCAGAAGGTGTTCACATTGAGGTCATCTTGCCAGTGAGTACTTAATACACACCCACCCTCTGAGACGTGATAGCTTCCCCAACAACATAATGGACACAGACACTCTAGAGATAGTTTTACTCTTCGATGATGTCATCTCAGTAGGGACAAACCCTTCCCTGTTCTTTTCTGTGAGTCACTTTAACTTATTCTATGAAGAGTTTCATATGTATAAAATGTGTTCTGATTTATTTTTATTGAGACTTACGCATGATAGATATCATTAAGTTCTCACTCTTAAATTCGCTGCATTTGATACCCTATTGTAGCCGTTTATTGGTTCAGTGATATAATTTAAATATATATCCTAGGATTTTTTTTAATACAAGGGCGAGACTGTAAAACCTTCCCAGAATCCATTTAAAATGCACTGACAGTGATTTTCCATTAACGTCGAGCTGCAGTGAATCACTGCTGTTCAAGGATAATGCAGCACAGGAAACTTTTGGTCATTTACATTAATAAAATGCCATGCAAGATAAATAAAGCCCCTTTGCATTTTATTGGGCGCTTGGAAATAAATTGGTGAAGGCCAAGGATTTAGCTTTAAGGGTCAATACATCAACACCAAGGACAGTTACCTTTTAACTGTTTATTTTACAACGAGCGTTGAAAGCATAGAGGATGTGACTTTTATGGTAATTGAAGTTTGTCATCTTTCACTCAGTTTCCTGTTTGTAATGTTTCCCCTGAGAAAAGTCACCTGGAAATGTGAAATGTGCTCAGGGAGGGATAAGCAGAACATGCTGTAGGCATTCATTTTAATTCGCACGTTATTTTTTTTCAGTCCCTGCAAGGAGCCGGGTGCCATTCTGGAACTGTACGCACAAGCATCCATAATAAATAATCCCTCTTATAGAATCCACAGTCCAACTTTGGACACCAAGATATCAGCAATGAGCTCAGATCCTGTCATCCTGTAACTGCAGGCTGGCTTCCTCAGCTCCTTCAAATGTTGGCTGAGGTCACCTTCTCAGGGGGGTTTTCCTGGGCCATCCTATTTTAATATTGGTTCCTCCTCCCCATTCTCAGCACTCCTCCTTCTTCTGCCCTGGCTCACAGAACTTAGCACATAACAAACTGTATATTTTATCTGCCTTTCTCATTTGTAATCAGTTTCCTCCAACTGGAAGAAAAATTCTACAGGGACAGAGTTTTATCTGTTTTGATTATTGATGAACTCCTAGGTCCTAGAACACGCTTGACACATGATAAGCACTCAGTGAATACACTAATGGGGATGAATAACCCTTAGAAAGCTGGAAAAGTACTCAAAGAGAGAGTCCACAAGTGTTTGAACGAGAACAAGGAAGGGACAGACATTTCCAGGGGAGATACAGCCTACTAGTGGAGAGATGACCAGGAGCAATAACTCAGCATTGTCTAGGGAGGTAAGAGTGGCTTGGGGGTGGCTAGAGAGCCAGGATTAAGGGGGTGAGAAGGGATGAAGGGTTAAGGGAGATGTCTGGGAAGCAGGAAAGAAGGAAGTTGGGGCCAGATGGTGAATGGCCTAGTTGAAATTAAAATTACCATATATATGGACTTGCTTAAATCAAAAGGAAGAACTTTCTTAAAGACTGTGGCTGTTTTCCTAATTTTTATGACTTTGGCTTGTCAACCTCGAAAATAAAATAGCCAGTAATTTTACCAGCAAAATGAGTTTATTTGGGACTAGCAGAGAAATCTAGTTTGGGAAAGGCAAGCTCTGGTGAACCATCAGTACGTCTAAGGAGACAAAGGGAAGGTTAGCTTTTGCTGGGTTTGAGGAAGAAACTGGGGAGGGTTTTTTGAACAAAAGCTTAGTGAAGAAGAACAAGAGTTCAAGGTTGTGTTGGTGTCTCACTGGCTTCAGGGGGTGGTGAGTGCATTCTTGCTGGGGCAGGGAGGGGTCTTCCTTTTTTTAAAAAAATATATTTTATTGATTTTTTACAGAGAGGAAGAGAGAGGGATAGAGAGTTAGAAACATCGATGAGAGAGAATCATAGATCAGCTGCCTCTTGCACACCCCCTACTGGGGATGTGCCCCCAACCGAGGTACATGCCCTTGACCAGAATCAAACCTGGGACCTTTCAGTCCGCAGGCCGACGCTCTATCTACTGAGCCAAACTGGTTTCGGCTTCCCTTTTTTTTTTTTTTTTTTTTTTTTAGCAGTAGATAAAAATCTATGTGGAAAAACATCCTCCCTTGTCAAAATAATTTTTCTCTTCCCCTTTCCCATTGGTTGCATGGGCTGCAGTGAGTCTTCTGTGTATTCTAAACCAAATCTCCAGAGCTGCTAATGAAATCAACCTTTCAGTCCAGATAACTAGGTATCTTCATTATGATGATTGAGATCTTAGATCCTATTAACAACTTTGAGTCTGTGCTGAGGCTTAGCAGCAGAGGGTGACAAGGACGTGGTAGACAGTCAACTTGGATTAGCATGGGATATTTCAGAGTCCTGAGCAGAGCAGTGACAAAGTGCCCGTGCCTGCCATGAGGGGAGCCTGGCCGACCCTGCGTGGGCCAGGCAAGGGAACCTAAGGAAGAACCTGGTGTGAGATGAGCTATCCTCTCAACGGTGAGGCAGGTTCTGAGAAAGATGATACAGCAGACCTGACATGTGTGAATAGAATGGAAGAAGCAGAGAGAGGGGTGCCCTGGAACATCCATGGAGGATCAGTTGGTGATCTGGGAAAGGAAGGACTGGAAGCAAGGCAGCAAGGGAACAGCCTCCTGGCCCCTGGCCTGGTGTTGGAGGAGAAACAGGTGCACAAGGAGGATTCTAAGGATCAGGTTTTGAGCACGAGGAAAACTAAGTTACATTAAATGTGAGAAAGCACAACAACTTTGATTCTGCAATTGTGTGTGTAACACAGAGAATGAAGTTTAAAAAGCCCAGAGAGGATGAAGCACCCAGAGTGGCAGAGATGGGATGGAAAGCAGAAGAGATCTGGGTCAGAACAGTCTTGGAGGAGAGGAAGGCCTGTGGCAGTGGCTAGCCCAAGGACAAGCAGGGACCAGGGGGTCTGGCCACAGGGAAGGCAGCCCTGCAGAGGCACTGTAAGGGCAGAGGGGCTGTAGGAGGCTAGGTCATAGCGAATAGGAAGTGCTGTACATGATCTCCCTGTTGGCTCATTGGAAAAGTGAGCAAGTAAGCCACTTGCAGGCTAGGCTACTCCCAATAATTGCAGCACTCCTGGTGTATCCCAAGTGTCGTGTCATATTACTGTGGAAATAGCTGCTCCATTTAGGGTTGCATTTAATAGAGCTTATGCAGGAAAGATAAAGAATGGTGCAATCTGTTCTCATTCTACATCATTGGTTAAGGGCATTTACTTCACGGGGGGTGGGAGAGAGGGCAGGCTAATGTGTAATTTATGATAAATTATCATAGATATTTATAGGTACATTTTACTCATAAGATAGTCTTCTTGTTATTTTTTTATGCCCGACTTACACTTCCGAAAGAAGGCAATTTTTATCTTTTCATATGCACATTTTAACTCACATATTCATTTATATTAAAATAACATTTATAGCATTTTGTGTCTTGTTACTATTAAAAATAAGATAGGGGAATTTACAAAGAATAACAAAATTTGTTACTGTAAAGTACCACCGTCCCTCGCTGTTCCGCTGTTATAGCATCTTCATATTTTAAGGAATTTGCAATCATGTAAAATGTATTGAATTTGATAGACTCCCACCATAAAACAGCAGAATGCTTCATAACAACCAACAATGGGATTGCATTTTTTTTCTGCTTGGCAGATTAACTGCTGGTTTTGTTTCCTGCTAGATCGCTTGCTGTAACATGAGTAATAAATTAGGATGATTTTTTTTCCTTTTCAAGGTTTTTGTTTTGTTTTGTTTTAAGCCTTTCAAAGCTCTTTCCTACTGGGCAGAAAGATCCACACCTCATATGTGTGAGTTCCTTGCCCTTATCAGTAATTTTATTCAAATTCAAATATTTAAAAAATAAAATTGGCCTAAGGATGTCTTGACAAGGAAAAGAAGCCAGCCTTTAAAAGAGCAGTTTGAGAAATGAGTGTGTGTATGGCAGAGGGGATGAGGGTGAGGGGCGGGGGCTGTGTGATTCTTTGCTTGGCTGTCTGAGTTTTTATTGTTTTGTTTTGTTTTTTGTTTTGTTTTGTTTTTAAAGAAACAAAACCTTTAGTGAGGTTGACTTGACATATAATATACTGCACATATTAAAGAGTGTACAGTTGTATAAGTTTTGATATATGTATGCTAGAGGCATGGTGCACGGGATTTGTGCACTGGTGGGGGCGTGGCCTATGGGGATCAGCCTGCTGTGGGAGCACCACTTATCCTGGTCTGCCAAGAGGTGCTTCCACTGTGGGAGCACACTGACCACCAGGGGGCAGCTCCTGCATTGACTATCTGCCCCCTGGTGGTCAGTGTGCATTATAGCAACTGGTCAATTAGTCATTCTGGTTGTTCTGCCATTTGGTCGCTGGGCTTTTATTACATAGGATACCCATAAACTATCACCACATTAAGCTCATTAACATGTCCATCACCCCTCAAAGTTCATTGTTGTTTGTATCAATACTTCATTACTTTTTATTGATGAATATTATTCAGCAATATTACTGTATGTGATTGTATAGTTGTACATTCCACAATTATATGGCTATATAAAAACTAACATTTGCTTGTCTACTCACCTGTTGGTGGGCATTTGGGTTATTTGGTTATTACAAATAAAGCTGCTATGAATATTTATGTACACATCATTGTAAGATAAGATGCTTTCCTTTCTCCAAGAGTGGAATGGCTGAATAGAAGGATGGGTATTTGAATAGCCTTTTAAGAAACTGCTGGACTATTTTCCAAAGTGATTGTGACATTGTGTGTTCATGCAGTCAGTGTGCAAGAGTTCCAGTTGCTTCATATCCTAACCAGTACTTGATATAGTCAAACTCTTTAATTTCAGAGACTCAAATAGGTTTGTAGTGGAATCTCATTCTAGTTTCAATAAAATGTTGTTGTTTTTTTAAAAATATTTTTAAAATATATTTTATTGATTTTTTTACAGAAAGGAAGGGAGAGGGATAGAGAGTTAGAAACATTGATGAGAGAGAACCATTGATCAGCTGCCTCTTGCATATCCCCCACTGGGGATGTGCTCATAACCTTGACCAGAATTGAACCTGGGACCTTTCAATCCACAGGCTGACGCTCTATCCACTGAGCCAAAACTGTTTCAGCTACAATGTTGTTGTTTTTTAAATTTTTTCTTCATTGATTAAGGTATTAAATATGTGTCCTTATCCCTCCATTGCTGCCCCTGCTCATACCTTCACCCCCTCTAGTGTCTCTTCGTATTTCCCTAATGACTATTGATGCTGATCATTTCATCATGTTCATATTTCCATTCCTATATATACTTTAATGAAGTGCCTGTTCAAATATTTTGTCCATGTTTAACTTGGGTTGCTTGTTTTCATATCTTTGAGTTTTGAGTGTTCTTTATATATTACTAGTGTCCTGGTACATGGATTTGTACAATTGAAAGGAAATTAATTAGTTCCTCCAGTGCAGGGACTAATGCAGGTGGTCTCAGGTAGTGGCTAACAGGATGAGACTAAGCAAGAGGGGCCCAATGCACTGTGGAGCCAATGTCTCATGGCCCCTATCCTGCTGGCTGCACCTGGGCTAGTGTGGTGGTTCGAAGGGTGTCTATGGAGTGAGCGGGGGTCCCTATAGCAGGTGGGGTCCCTTTGCCTGGCCTGTGGGGATCGGGCCAAAACCAACTCTCTGACATTCCCCAAGGGGTCCTAGAGTGTGAGAGGAATCCCTCCTCTCTGGTTCCGGGGTACATCACTCAAGAACTGCTGCTGCCAAGTCACCGTAGCTTGGCAGCTCCTGAGTTGAGCGTCTTCCCCCTGGTGGTCAGTGCACATCATAATTACCAGCCAGTCAGCCAGTTGGCTGGCCCCTTAACCTTTTATACTTATAGATAGATTAAAGTCCTTTAGTGGATAGATGATTTGCAATTATTTTTTCTGGTCTATGGCCTATTTTTTCCATTCTTATAGTAATGAGTTTTTAAGAGCAGAGTCCTTAGTTTTGATGAAGTTCAATTAATCTTTTTGTTGTTGATTATCATTTTACTGTCATATCTAAAAAATCTTTGCTTAATCCAAAAATTTTCTGTGTTTCCTCTGTGAATTGTTTTGAATTAATTATTGAATATAATGTAAGGAATAAATGAAAAAATGCATATAGATATAAAATTATTTTGGTGCTATTTGCCTCCAGAGAATTGCCTTTGAACTTTTTCAAAAGTCAGTTGACCATATGGAAATGGGTTTTTCCTGAACTCTCTATTTTGTTCCATTAGTTATTTGTATATCTTGATGCCAAAACCGTATTTCCTTGATTACTGTAGATTTATAATGAGTCAAAGTCAGGTAGTCTAACTCCAACATTGATCTCCTTTTGTAAAGTTGCTTTGGATTTTCTAGGTCATTTGCATTCACATATAAATTTTAATTGAGATTCTGAAAAGACTCTCTAGATCAATTTGGGAAGAATTGATATCTTAACAATATTGGGTTCTCTAATCCATAACTATTTCAATATTGAAATTCTCTAATCCATTTATTTCAATCTTCATTAATTTCTCTCAGCAATACATTGTAGTTTTAAGTGTGTAGGTCTTGCCCATATTTTGTTAGATTCATTCTCTAGAATTTTTGTATGTTTTCATAAAGGGCATTTCTTTATTTCAATCTCCTTTCATTCATTCATTGTTAGTATATGGAAATACAATTGATTTTTATATATTGATCTTGTTTCCTGCAAACTTGCTAAACTCACTCACATATTAGTTCTAGTAGATTTATCATCCTGTAAGCTTTTACACATAGATGAACATGAGGTCTGCTGAGAATGACAGTCTTACTTCTTCCTTTCCAATATGGATGCCCTTTATTTCTTTTTCTTATTGCACTGACTAGAACATCATTACATTGCAGAGAGTGGACACCATTACTTTGCTCTTAAATTTAGGTGGAAAGTATTTAGTCTTTCATGATTAAGAGGTTAGCTGTTGAGTTTTGTACATGCTCTTTATCAGATTGATGAAGGTTCCTTCAGTTCTTACTTTGCTGATAGTTTCTAATCAGAAAACTGGTTTTTCTCAAGTGCTTTTTCTGAATCTATTATGATGATCATATGGTTTTTCTTTCCTAATCTGTTAGTATGGTGAATCACCTTGATTGAAATTTTAATGTGAAAGCAACCTTGCATTCCTGGGATAAATCTCACTTAGTCATGCTGTATTATCATTTTCATATATTTTCGTATTTGATTAGCTAACATTTGTTAAGCATCTATGTGAATGAAGAATATTGTTCTCTAGTTTTTTGTGGAGATTTTTTGCAATTATTTGTTATAGTTTTAGCATCAGAATAATGGTAGCTTCATAGAATGAATTTGGAAACATTCCTACATCTGCAATTTTCTGGAAGAGTTTATATAGAGTTAGTACTTGTTTCTCAAATGTTTGGTGGATTTCACCAGTGAAGCCATTCGGGCATGTAGTTATTTCAAGGGGCAGGGTAAATGTGACACTTGTTAGTTATATGTTAGTATAAATGACAACAGAGGAAAATACAAGTAACAATTTATTTATATTTTTTTAAAGTTTTGATTTCATGGAGGTCCCTTGAGAGCATTTCAAGGACCTCCAGGATTTCCCAGACCATATCAGAACTACTCCTGCTAAATAAAAATAGTAGATTGAATATTCATGCAATGTTAGTGGATACTGCTAATGTTTCCTAAGTGTTTGAACCAATTTACACTCTCACCAGCAATGCCTGAGAATTCAAGTTTTTTTTTCTTCTTGGCTAACATTTAGCACCACTGTCCTGCTTTGGTTTAAGCATGCTGGCATGTGTGTAGTGGCATCCGACTTTTCATTTCCCAGAAAACTCATGAAATGGAGCATCTTTTTGCCTACACATTCATTTCTCACTGTATGTGGTATTGCATTCGTCTTATATGACCACTATAAAAATGGTCATATAAGACGAAATTTTGGAAAGCTCTCTTAATAATCAATGGAAAAATTACAATTGTTCTTTTATCTTTAACACCTTTTGTTAAAATAATAAACACTCTGTAATTGCTGGTTATAATTGTATAGAAAAATGAAAAATTGTAAAACAGATTTATTTAGTTCACTGTAATCTAAAATATTAGAAACATGGAGAATTAAAGCCTTATTTTTTTTCACACACACAAAAAGAACCTGAATTAAGAGTGCATGCCTTCTTCGTGTTGTATAGCTTACGATACAGAGAAAGCATCTTTTCTATGCCTTGGCAACTGATCATGTTCCTTTCTAAGTCTGCATCAGCTTCCAAGAGTTTCTTCCTCACACTTCCAATATTGTAAAATATCTGAGACTTCTTTTAATATGACGTATTTTGCTAGAGTCACTTTCTCCGGGATCTTTTAATTCTTTTTTCATCACACCCACTTGGATCCTTTACGTGGATACATTTGCCTTTGCTGAGTTTCTCTGGCTGAATGAGTGTCTCAAATGGTGGCTGTCTCCACATTCCTGGGCTTAAATTACTCCATCCATAACTCCATTTACTTAAAATTTTCATTTTGCTTCCAATATTATTACCCTTACTTTCTCTTTCTGTAAGTTTTCTTCATTTTTTAAATCTACGTTTCCTCTCTCTTGGCCAATTCACTCTGTTGGTTATCATAAGGCATAGTGTGGATTTACTACTGTACTACTGGACTAAAAGGAGGCAGCACAACTGCATGCTTTGCTATGTGTGAACAAAACAACAGGTGCACAACGACCAATCACCGATGGACTAAAAGAAGTGACATATGTGGTTATTGGTCATGATGCATAACTTTCCTTTACCTAGTGGTTTGTAGACTAAAGAGCTACTGGCAAAGTTTGTAATTTATGCAATTACAGTTAACTGCTGTAGTCACTGAAATTTGGGTGACTGAAACCATGCAAAATGAGGAGTCTGTGTTTATTGGCCATGTGGATATACTCTTTTGTGAAGTATCTATTCATATTTATTTCCCCTCTTAAACAGCAAATTGTCTTTTTTCTTATTTTCTTTATATATCTTGAGAAATCGTATTTCTTTGGTTATATATGTCAGATATCTTCTCCAACTCTGTGATTCTTGTCTTCAGTGCTTCATGGTATTTTTCAATGTAATGTAGCCCAATTTATCAAATGCTTCCTTTATAGTTAGTGCTTTTTATGTTGTGTTTAAGAAATCTCTGCCAAATTCAAGGTCACAAAGGTATTCTTTTATCTTCTCAATGCTGTATTGTTACAGTGCCTTTCATATTTAGAGTTATAATCACATAGAATTATTTTTATGAGATAAGGTAGAGGACAAGGTTCACTTTTCTCCACATGGATATTTAGTTGTCCCAACCTTAAAAAACAGCATCCTATCCCATCCCATCTTATACTCCTAGGCACTGTCACTATTGTAACAAATCACTTGCCCATATAAGCGTGTTTGTTTATTATCTCTCCATTGTGTCCATTAGAATGCTTGTTTATCCTATACTAACACCATGCTATTTTACTTACATTAGCTTTTTAATAGTCCAGGAAAAACTATTCACAATATGCTTGGCTATTTTTTTACTCCCTTTTAATTCCAAGTAAATTTCAGAATCAGCCTGTTGATTAATAAAAAGTAAACATACCGCCAAAACTGGTTTGGCTCAGTGGATAGAGCATGGGCCTTCGGACTGAAAGGTTCCAGGTTCGATTCCGGTCAAGGACATGTACCTTAGTTGAGGGCACATCCCCGGTGGGGAGTGTGCAAGAGGCAGCTGGTCGAAGTATCTCTCTCATTGACTTTTCTAACTCTCTATCCCTCTCAATTCATCTCTGTGTAGAATCAATAAAATATATTTAAAAAAACAAAACTTTAAATATCATAATTTTAAAAACGAGAAAATAAAAGATAGTGATGAAGTTGAAAGTTACACATTTGAGTTTGAGTTCTGTGCTGCTTATAATTTTTCTTAACAAAAGTTTAGATGATAAAGTTAAAGTTTCAACTTTAATGCGAAATGATAAAAAATATACTTGCCATAGGCTTTTTCTACCCCCCTTTGGTAGGTTAGTTTAGGATATTTTTAATATTGCATCATGAAAATATGTCTAATTACAAATGAATGCAAAATTTTCTGCCCTAAGCAAAAATCTTACACTTATATTAGAATATATGAAGGAAAGTGTGAATTTCTGCCTTTATCCTACCCAATCCTAGTCTCCTTTCCAGAATGAAATGTTGTTAAACATTTTATATACATTCTTGCAAAGCTATTCCTATGCACATTTGAACATACATGTATAGATTACAAATAACTTGTATCATACTAAACATGATGTTCTGCAATTTGATGTCTTTTTACTTTCAATATAAGGATACCTTGGGAGATTAATACATAAGCCTCTATCATATTGCTTTTATGGCTACCTAGTTTATAATATTCCTCACAATGATTGCCATTTAAGTTATTTATAGGTCTTTTTTGATCAGTAAGTATTATTGTGCATATTTATTTTTGGGCATGTGTGAAAGTGTAATTGCAGTCACATGTAGATTTCCTGCTAAGTTGTCCCCAGAATGGCTGAGACATGTAGCTCACCACAGGGCATATGAGAACACAGTTTCCCATGTATCTTCCAGAATTGATTATTAATTTTTTATTAATATTTTCACCAACTGGCTCATTATTTAATTATTTCTCATATTATCAGAGAAACTTAGAATATTTTCACCAGGTTCATCAGGTTGAGTGTGAATTGCTGACATCATTTTCCATTTTCATTTATCTTCTTGTTTATTCCTGCTCTAATGCCGCATACTGGAACTTATATTTTATATCTGGTAGAGCAAGGCCCATTTTATTTATCACTTTCAGAATTTTTAAAGCTAATTTTGCTCATTTACTTTTACAGATGGATTTTAGAATCAAATGGACCAGTTCAATAGAAAATTCTAATGAGGATTTTTTTCAGTCTACATTGAATCTATAAGTTAATTTTAGGAGAGTTTATATTATTGAGTTTTCCAACCAGGAACATGGTTAATCTTGCCACTTACATGTTGTCATTTGTGGCTTTCAATAAAATGTTATGGCCTGTGTGCATTTATTTGTCTTATTGCTAGTGTTTTATGCTTTTTGTCACCATTGTGAATGAGAAATTTTCACAATAGCTATTCTAATGGTTATTAAAGTTACATGGATAGCTCTTGGTTTTCCTTATTCTAGGAACTGTCATTAATTTCAGCAGATGTCCAGTCGATTGTCTTGGATTAAGAAACTCTTACTTTGCAATTACAAAATAATACATGTTGTGGTAGAATTTGCACAGTCTGAATTTATAAAGTAAAATGAGAAAATGTTCTCCATGTTTAAAAATTTTGTAACATCAAGTTTTTCATTTAGTACGTGTTAGACTTATTTTCATGTTAGTACATTCTGAATGTACCCTATTCTTCTGAGAAATTGTATACTATTTCATTGTAGGGATAATCATGATTTCTTTTTATCAAAGAAATATATATATATATATATATATATATATATATATATATATATATATATGCATAGATAAATCAATAGCAAATAAAATTTTAAAATTTATAATAAAAAATCATTCTCTTTACCATGGTTCTTTCCACACTCTCCTGCTTTCCCCACAAGCCATTACTTTAAGCAATTTTTGATGATTTTTATTTGACTTTTTCTTACTATTTCTAAGCTAGAGGCCTAGTGCATGAAAATTTATGCACTGGAGGGGGGAGTCCCTCAGCCCAGCCTGCCCCCTCTCACAGTGCAGGAACCCTCGGGGGTGGGAGGCAATCAGGGGAAGGTGACACCCCCATTGCACCTCAGCTGCTGCCACTGCCAGTGGTGCAAGCCTCCGCTGGCCCTGGTTTTCTGAGCCTCAGGTGGCCTTGGACGGCTGGACAGCTACCATCTGAGGCTTGCTTGTGCCTCCAGCTGACCCTGGGAGCCTGGGGGCTGAGGGGACTGGGACACTCCAGTGGCAGGTGCTTGCAGCTCTGACAGGACTGAGGGGAATGGGAGACTCCAGTGGCAGGTGCTTTTAGCCCCGGTGGGGCTGCACCACCATCTTGTGGCTGTGGGCACTGCCATCTTTGAAGGCATGATAGCCAATTAGCATATTCCCTCTTTATTAAATAGGATGTTCTGATTATACTGCTCTTTCTTGATATACAGGTTGGGGCAAACATATGTTTATAGTTGTGAGTATGTAAAACACAGTTTATTCTTGTATTATTATTTGCTAATTATTGTATTATTTTCCATATGAACAACTCTAAACCTAATTTTGCCCCCCCCCCCTGTATCAGCTTCTATAGAGTTTTAGGTAAAAATTTGCTTTTTAAAACCCCTCTCTTTTGTTCCTTCATTTCCTCCCATATAATATATATCACATTTTTTTTAAAAAAAGCAATAGCCACTATTTACATTATTAGAACTATTTAACATTGGGGGGGGGAGGGGTGGACCTGAATTAAATAGTGTATCCTGATTTGATTTTTTTCTGGATTTTTAAGATAAATAATAGCTTTGTTTATTCTCTCCATATAATTATGCCTTTCTTATTTATGTATATATTGTTTTTGTATTTCCTCATTGGTTGGAACTAGAATAATGTTAAGTAATAATACTGTTTATTATTTTTAACTATATTTTTATTATTGACACTGCTAGAGGCCTGTGCATTGGGAGGGAGAGGCCCCTCAGCCTGGCCTGTGCCCTCTTGTAGTCTGCAAGTCCTCGGGGAATGTCCGACCAATTTGCATATTAACCTATTATTAGTATAGATATAGGATCACAGATGTCCCTAACCCCTCACCCCACTCCACCCAGCCCTTGCCTCCTCCTTTCCTCTGGCCATACCTCACTGTTGTCAGTGCCTATTTGTTATGTATCTATGTTCTTTGGCTAATCTCTTTCCCCTTCTTTCATCCAGTCACCACACCCACCCTCTCCCCTCTGACAGCTGTCAGTCTGTTTCATGTATCCTATCTCTGGTTCTGTTTTGTTTGTCAGTTCATTTTGTTCATTAGATTCCACATGTAAGTGAGATCATATAGTATTTGTATTTCTCTGACTGGCTTAAGGTAAGAGTTCCTTCTTTTTATGGCTGTGTTGTATTCCTCTGTGTAAATGTACCACAGCCTTTTTATCCACTATTTATGGCTATTCTTATCTTGTCCCAAGACTTATGGAAATACTTTGAATATTGAACAATTATTTAGAAGTCTACATGAAACACAGAATTGAAAATAAAAAGTCAAAATCAAACATCATTTCCTCACTGGTGACATTGCTATGAAACCCATCTACATGTAGCAAGAGAAAATGTATGAAAGATGGGAGGTGAGGAGAGGATTTAATCCATGCAGGCACAGGATTTTAAAAGAAAGCAGAGGTCAGACTGTCTGAAAAAGAGGAAGAAGAAAAAAAGAAACATAATGGGATCTACAAGTATCTGGACAATGAATAAAAATGATTATACTGAACAGGACAATTTAAGTTCTGTAATTATCAGAAAAGGTTTACAGTTAAGTTAAATTTGTTTTTAATCACAATCACTCAGAGAGCATACTGATGACATAACGTTCAGCTGTAAATCTAACCCCCAAACTACATTTTTAGGTCGTTTTTGAGTAGGAGAGGAATGAGTGACAATGGCTGTGATAAGTGATGATTTCCTACGTGCTACCTATTCCCAGAAGTCCTTGTAAATAATTTGGTAGAAAATGCTAGACAATCCATTTTGTAGGAAATGGAGAAGGACCAGCCTGAACGCCTTGATTAGAAACACAAACACTATGTCCCCAGCACACACCCAAATAAGGCTTTCCTTATTAAAGATCTCAAGGATGATTTTTTAATCTGAGTCTTTCACAACTTATTCTCACCTGGGTGTGGGGCAGTGCAGAGGGGCTCCGTCACTGACCTCTGCTAAAGAGCCCTGGATAAAATCTTCCTGCTTGAAATACCTGGAGATGATTCACTTTCCTGACCAAACTGCAGAAGACACAGTGTCTTTCTCTGATCTTTAATATCCTGACAGGTAGCAGTGTGTACTCCGTAAAAGAGTAATTTGCCTTATTAAAACAAAAAACATCAACCCAAGATAAGAAGATAATGTCAGGAAGGAGGGACATCTGGGAAAAACAATTGTCTACTGTTCCTGTTATTTCATCTTTTCTTTCAGGTCTTAAGGGAGATTTTCTTCTCCATCACCATGCCTGCTTCGTGTAATAATGTATCATCATCCTTTGAAGCCAAGAACAGCATATATGATATCACTAACCCTTGTCCAAAGCAGACATTAATAATTGACCTCAGAAGTCTTGCCAGCTGATAACAGATTTGGCCTACATTCTCCTCCATACAGTGATCTGGCCAGGCACTACTAACCAATTGAAATGAAATGTGAAAAGAATCACAACTTTAACAAAAATAACCCTAAAGACATAAGAGCCTTAGTTTTATATGAAAACCATGATAGTCAGAGAAAAACAGGAGGATCCTACATCAAATGTTTTTTAATTATGACCAAAGCATGGTTCCAGTCTACCACCACGGGCTTCCTGTAGAATTCTAGCCACAAGTTTTGAAATGTGAAAGGGAGCCCCATGCAGAAGGTGTTCACATTGAGGTCATCTTGCCAGTGAGTACTTAATACACACCCACCCTCTGAGACGTGATAGCTTCCCCAACAACATAATGGACACAGACACTCTAGAGATAGTTTTACTCTTCGATGATGTCATCTCAGTAGGGACAAACCCTTCCCTGTTCTTTTCTGTGAGTCACTTTAACTTATTCTATGAAGAGTTTCATATGTATAAAATGTGTTCTGATTTATTTTTATTGAGACTTACGCATGATAGATATCATTAAGTTCTCACTCTTAAATTCGCTGCATTTGATACCCTATTGTAGCCGTTTATTGGTTCAGTGATATAATTTAAATATATATCCTAGGATTTTTTTTAATACAAGGGCGAGACTGTAAAACCTTCCCAGAATCCATTTAAAATGCACTGACAGTGATTTTCCATTAACGTCGAGCTGCAGTGAATCACTGCTGTTCAAGGATAATGCAGCACAGGAAACTTTTGGTCATTTACATTAATAAAATGCCATGCAAGATAAATAAAGCCCCTTTGCATTTTATTGGGCGCTTGGAAATAAATTGGTGAAGGCCAAGGATTTAGCTTTAAGGGTCAATACATCAACACCAAGGACAGTTACCTTTTAACTGTTTATTTTACAACGAGCGTTGAAAGCATAGAGGATGTGACTTTTATGGTAATTGAAGTTTGTCATCTTTCACTCAGTTTCCTGTTTGTAATGTTTCCCCTGAGAAAAGTCACCTGGAAATGTGAAATGTGCTCAGGGAGGGATAAGCAGAACATGCTGTAGGCATTCATTTTAATTCGCACGTTATTTTTTTTCAGTCCCTGCAAGGAGCCGGGTGCCATTCTGGAACTGTACGCACAAGCATCCATAATAAATAATCCCTCTTATAGAATCCACAGTCCAACTTTGGACACCAAGATATCAGCAATGAGCTCAGATCCTGTCATCCTGTAACTGCAGGCTGGCTTCCTCAGCTCCTTCAAATGTTGGCTGAGGTCACCTTCTCAGGGGGGTTTTCCTGGGCCATCCTATTTTAATATTGGTTCCTCCTCCCCATTCTCAGCACTCCTCCTTCTTCTGCCCTGGCTCACAGAACTTAGCACATAACAAACTGTATATTTTATCTGCCTTTCTCATTTGTAATCAGTTTCCTCCAACTGGAAGAAAAATTCTACAGGGACAGAGTTTTATCTGTTTTGATTATTGATGAACTCCTAGGTCCTAGAACACGCTTGACACATGATAAGCACTCAGTGAATACACTAATGGGGATGAATAACCCTTAGAAAGCTGGAAAAGTACTCAAAGAGAGAGTCCACAAGTGTTTGAACGAGAACAAGGAAGGGACAGACATTTCCAGGGGAGATACAGCCTACTAGTGGAGAGATGACCAGGAGCAATAACTCAGCATTGTCTAGGGAGGTAAGAGTGGCTTGGGGGTGGCTAGAGAGCCAGGATTAAGGGGGTGAGAAGGGATGAAGGGTTAAGGGAGATGTCTGGGAAGCAGGAAAGAAGGAAGTTGGGGCCAGATGGTGAATGGCCTAGTTGAAATTAAAATTACCATATATATGGACTTGCTTAAATCAAAAGGAAGAACTTTCTTAAAGACTGTGGCTGTTTTCCTAATTTTTATGACTTTGGCTTGTCAACCTCGAAAATAAAATAGCCAGTAATTTTACCAGCAAAATGAGTTTATTTGGGACTAGCAGAGAAATCTAGTTTGGGAAAGGCAAGCTCTGGTGAACCATCAGTACGTCTAAGGAGACAAAGGGAAGGTTAGCTTTTGCTGGGTTTGAGGAAGAAACTGGGGAGGGTTTTTTGAACAAAAGCTTAGTGAAGAAGAACAAGAGTTCAAGGTTGTGTTGGTGTCTCACTGGCTTCAGGGGGTGGTGAGTGCATTCTTGCTGGGGCAGGGAGGGGTCTTCCTTTTTTTAAAAAAATATATTTTATTGATTTTTTACAGAGAGGAAGAGAGAGGGATAGAGAGTTAGAAACATCGATGAGAGAGAATCATAGATCAGCTGCCTCTTGCACACCCCCTACTGGGGATGTGCCCCCAACCGAGGTACATGCCCTTGACCAGAATCAAACCTGGGACCTTTCAGTCCGCAGGCCGACGCTCTATCTACTGAGCCAAACTGGTTTCGGCTTCCCTTTTTTTTTTTTTTTTTTTTTTTTAGCAGTAGATAAAAATCTATGTGGAAAAACATCCTCCCTTGTCAAAATAATTTTTCTCTTCCCCTTTCCCATTGGTTGCATGGGCTGCAGTGAGTCTTCTGTGTATTCTAAACCAAATCTCCAGAGCTGCTAATGAAATCAACCTTTCAGTCCAGATAACTAGGTATCTTCATTATGATGATTGAGATCTTAGATCCTATTAACAACTTTGAGTCTGTGCTGAGGCTTAGCAGCAGAGGGTGACAAGGACGTGGTAGACAGTCAACTTGGATTAGCATGGGATATTTCAGAGTCCTGAGCAGAGCAGTGACAAAGTGCCCGTGCCTGCCATGAGGGGAGCCTGGCCGACCCTGCGTGGGCCAGGCAAGGGAACCTAAGGAAGAACCTGGTGTGAGATGAGCTATCCTCTCAACGGTGAGGCAGGTTCTGAGAAAGATGATACAGCAGACCTGACATGTGTGAATAGAATGGAAGAAGCAGAGAGAGGGGTGCCCTGGAACATCCATGGAGGATCAGTTGGTGATCTGGGAAAGGAAGGACTGGAAGCAAGGCAGCAAGGGAACAGCCTCCTGGCCCCTGGCCTGGTGTTGGAGGAGAAACAGGTGCACAAGGAGGATTCTAAGGATCAGGTTTTGAGCACGAGGAAAACTAAGTTACATTAAATGTGAGAAAGCACAACAACTTTGATTCTGCAATTGTGTGTGTAACACAGAGAATGAAGTTTAAAAAGCCCAGAGAGGATGAAGCACCCAGAGTGGCAGAGATGGGATGGAAAGCAGAAGAGATCTGGGTCAGAACAGTCTTGGAGGAGAGGAAGGCCTGTGGCAGTGGCTAGCCCAAGGACAAGCAGGGACCAGGGGGTCTGGCCACAGGGAAGGCAGCCCTGCAGAGGCACTGTAAGGGCAGAGGGGCTGTAGGAGGCTAGGTCATAGCGAATAGGAAGTGCTGTACATGATCTCCCTGTTGGCTCATTGGAAAAGTGAGCAAGTAAGCCACTTGCAGGCTAGGCTACTCCCAATAATTGCAGCACTCCTGGTGTATCCCAAGTGTCGTGTCATATTACTGTGGAAATAGCTGCTCCATTTAGGGTTGCATTTAATAGAGCTTATGCAGGAAAGATAAAGAATGGTGCAATCTGTTCTCATTCTACATCATTGGTTAAGGGCATTTACTTCACGGGGGGTGGGAGAGAGGGCAGGCTAATGTGTAATTTATGATAAATTATCATAGATATTTATAGGTACATTTTACTCATAAGATAGTCTTCTTGTTATTTTTTTATGCCCGACTTACACTTCCGAAAGAAGGCAATTTTTATCTTTTCATATGCACATTTTAACTCACATATTCATTTATATTAAAATAACATTTATAGCATTTTGTGTCTTGTTACTATTAAAAATAAGATAGGGGAATTTACAAAGAATAACAAAATTTGTTACTGTAAAGTACCACCGTCCCTCGCTGTTCCGCTGTTATAGCATCTTCATATTTTAAGGAATTTGCAATCATGTAAAATGTATTGAATTTGATAGACTCCCACCATAAAACAGCAGAATGCTTCATAACAACCAACAATGGGATTGCATTTTTTTTCTGCTTGGCAGATTAACTGCTGGTTTTGTTTCCTGCTAGATCGCTTGCTGTAACATGAGTAATAAATTAGGATGATTTTTTTTCCTTTTCAAGGTTTTTGTTTTGTTTTGTTTTAAGCCTTTCAAAGCTCTTTCCTACTGGGCAGAAAGATCCACACCTCATATGTGTGAGTTCCTTGCCCTTATCAGTAATTTTATTCAAATTCAAATATTTAAAAAATAAAATTGGCCTAAGGATGTCTTGACAAGGAAAAGAAGCCAGCCTTTAAAAGAGCAGTTTGAGAAATGAGTGTGTGTATGGCAGAGGGGATGAGGGTGAGGGGCGGGGGCTGTGTGATTCTTTGCTTGGCTGTCTGAGTTTTTATTGTTTTGTTTTGTTTTTTGTTTTGTTTTGTTTTTAAAGAAACAAAACCTTTAGTGAGGTTGACTTGACATATAATATACTGCACATATTAAAGAGTGTACAGTTGTATAAGTTTTGATATATGTATGCTAGAGGCATGGTGCACGGGATTTGTGCACTGGTGGGGGCGTGGCCTATGGGGATCAGCCTGCTGTGGGAGCACCACTTATCCTGGTCTGCCAAGAGGTGCTTCCACTGTGGGAGCACACTGACCACCAGGGGGCAGCTCCTGCATTGACTATCTGCCCCCTGGTGGTCAGTGTGCATTATAGCAACTGGTCAATTAGTCATTCTGGTTGTTCTGCCATTTGGTCGCTGGGCTTTTATTACATAGGATACCCATAAACTATCACCACATTAAGCTCATTAACATGTCCATCACCCCTCAAAGTTCATTGTTGTTTGTATCAATACTTCATTACTTTTTATTGATGAATATTATTCAGCAATATTACTGTATGTGATTGTATAGTTGTACATTCCACAATTATATGGCTATATAAAAACTAACATTTGCTTGTCTACTCACCTGTTGGTGGGCATTTGGGTTATTTGGTTATTACAAATAAAGCTGCTATGAATATTTATGTACACATCATTGTAAGATAAGATGCTTTCCTTTCTCCAAGAGTGGAATGGCTGAATAGAAGGATGGGTATTTGAATAGCCTTTTAAGAAACTGCTGGACTATTTTCCAAAGTGATTGTGACATTGTGTGTTCATGCAGTCAGTGTGCAAGAGTTCCAGTTGCTTCATATCCTAACCAGTACTTGATATAGTCAAACTCTTTAATTTCAGAGACTCAAATAGGTTTGTAGTGGAATCTCATTCTAGTTTCAATAAAATGTTGTTGTTTTTTTAAAAATATTTTTAAAATATATTTTATTGATTTTTTTACAGAAAGGAAGGGAGAGGGATAGAGAGTTAGAAACATTGATGAGAGAGAACCATTGATCAGCTGCCTCTTGCATATCCCCCACTGGGGATGTGCTCATAACCTTGACCAGAATTGAACCTGGGACCTTTCAATCCACAGGCTGACGCTCTATCCACTGAGCCAAAACTGTTTCAGCTACAATGTTGTTGTTTTTTAAATTTTTTCTTCATTGATTAAGGTATTAAATATGTGTCCTTATCCCTCCATTGCTGCCCCTGCTCATACCTTCACCCCCTCTAGTGTCTCTTCGTATTTCCCTAATGACTATTGATGCTGATCATTTCATCATGTTCATATTTCCATTCCTATATATACTTTAATGAAGTGCCTGTTCAAATATTTTGTCCATGTTTAACTTGGGTTGCTTGTTTTCATATCTTTGAGTTTTGAGTGTTCTTTATATATTACTAGTGTCCTGGTACATGGATTTGTACAATTGAAAGGAAATTAATTAGTTCCTCCAGTGCAGGGACTAATGCAGGTGGTCTCAGGTAGTGGCTAACAGGATGAGACTAAGCAAGAGGGGCCCAATGCACTGTGGAGCCAATGTCTCATGGCCCCTATCCTGCTGGCTGCACCTGGGCTAGTGTGGTGGTTCGAAGGGTGTCTATGGAGTGAGCGGGGGTCCCTATAGCAGGTGGGGTCCCTTTGCCTGGCCTGTGGGGATCGGGCCAAAACCAACTCTCTGACATTCCCCAAGGGGTCCTAGAGTGTGAGAGGAATCCCTCCTCTCTGGTTCCGGGGTACATCACTCAAGAACTGCTGCTGCCAAGTCACCGTAGCTTGGCAGCTCCTGAGTTGAGCGTCTTCCCCCTGGTGGTCAGTGCACATCATAATTACCAGCCAGTCAGCCAGTTGGCTGGCCCCTTAACCTTTTATACTTATAGATAGATTAAAGTCCTTTAGTGGATAGATGATTTGCAATTATTTTTTCTGGTCTATGGCCTATTTTTTCCATTCTTATAGTAATGAGTTTTTAAGAGCAGAGTCCTTAGTTTTGATGAAGTTCAATTAATCTTTTTGTTGTTGATTATCATTTTACTGTCATATCTAAAAAATCTTTGCTTAATCCAAAAATTTTCTGTGTTTCCTCTGTGAATTGTTTTGAATTAATTATTGAATATAATGTAAGGAATAAATGAAAAAATGCATATAGATATAAAATTATTTTGGTGCTATTTGCCTCCAGAGAATTGCCTTTGAACTTTTTCAAAAGTCAGTTGACCATATGGAAATGGGTTTTTCCTGAACTCTCTATTTTGTTCCATTAGTTATTTGTATATCTTGATGCCAAAACCGTATTTCCTTGATTACTGTAGATTTATAATGAGTCAAAGTCAGGTAGTCTAACTCCAACATTGATCTCCTTTTGTAAAGTTGCTTTGGATTTTCTAGGTCATTTGCATTCACATATAAATTTTAATTGAGATTCTGAAAAGACTCTCTAGATCAATTTGGGAAGAATTGATATCTTAACAATATTGGGTTCTCTAATCCATAACTATTTCAATATTGAAATTCTCTAATCCATTTATTTCAATCTTCATTAATTTCTCTCAGCAATACATTGTAGTTTTAAGTGTGTAGGTCTTGCCCATATTTTGTTAGATTCATTCTCTAGAATTTTTGTATGTTTTCATAAAGGGCATTTCTTTATTTCAATCTCCTTTCATTCATTCATTGTTAGTATATGGAAATACAATTGATTTTTATATATTGATCTTGTTTCCTGCAAACTTGCTAAACTCACTCACATATTAGTTCTAGTAGATTTATCATCCTGTAAGCTTTTACACATAGATGAACATGAGGTCTGCTGAGAATGACAGTCTTACTTCTTCCTTTCCAATATGGATGCCCTTTATTTCTTTTTCTTATTGCACTGACTAGAACATCATTACATTGCAGAGAGTGGACACCATTACTTTGCTCTTAAATTTAGGTGGAAAGTATTTAGTCTTTCATGATTAAGAGGTTAGCTGTTGAGTTTTGTACATGCTCTTTATCAGATTGATGAAGGTTCCTTCAGTTCTTACTTTGCTGATAGTTTCTAATCAGAAAACTGGTTTTTCTCAAGTGCTTTTTCTGAATCTATTATGATGATCATATGGTTTTTCTTTCCTAATCTGTTAGTATGGTGAATCACCTTGATTGAAATTTTAATGTGAAAGCAACCTTGCATTCCTGGGATAAATCTCACTTAGTCATGCTGTATTATCATTTTCATATATTTTCGTATTTGATTAGCTAACATTTGTTAAGCATCTATGTGAATGAAGAATATTGTTCTCTAGTTTTTTGTGGAGATTTTTTGCAATTATTTGTTATAGTTTTAGCATCAGAATAATGGTAGCTTCATAGAATGAATTTGGAAACATTCCTACATCTGCAATTTTCTGGAAGAGTTTATATAGAGTTAGTACTTGTTTCTCAAATGTTTGGTGGATTTCACCAGTGAAGCCATTCGGGCATGTAGTTATTTCAAGGGGCAGGGTAAATGTGACACTTGTTAGTTATATGTTAGTATAAATGACAACAGAGGAAAATACAAGTAACAATTTATTTATATTTTTTTAAAGTTTTGATTTCATGGAGGTCCCTTGAGAGCATTTCAAGGACCTCCAGGATTTCCCAGACCATATCAGAACTACTCCTGCTAAATAAAAATAGTAGATTGAATATTCATGCAATGTTAGTGGATACTGCTAATGTTTCCTAAGTGTTTGAACCAATTTACACTCTCACCAGCAATGCCTGAGAATTCAAGTTTTTTTTTCTTCTTGGCTAACATTTAGCACCACTGTCCTGCTTTGGTTTAAGCATGCTGGCATGTGTGTAGTGGCATCCGACTTTTCATTTCCCAGAAAACTCATGAAATGGAGCATCTTTTTGCCTACACATTCATTTCTCACTGTATGTGGTATTGCATTCGTCTTATATGACCACTATAAAAATGGTCATATAAGACGAAATTTTGGAAAGCTCTCTTAATAATCAATGGAAAAATTACAATTGTTCTTTTATCTTTAACACCTTTTGTTAAAATAATAAACACTCTGTAATTGCTGGTTATAATTGTATAGAAAAATGAAAAATTGTAAAACAGATTTATTTAGTTCACTGTAATCTAAAATATTAGAAACATGGAGAATTAAAGCCTTATTTTTTTTCACACACACAAAAAGAACCTGAATTAAGAGTGCATGCCTTCTTCGTGTTGTATAGCTTACGATACAGAGAAAGCATCTTTTCTATGCCTTGGCAACTGATCATGTTCCTTTCTAAGTCTGCATCAGCTTCCAAGAGTTTCTTCCTCACACTTCCAATATTGTAAAATATCTGAGACTTCTTTTAATATGACGTATTTTGCTAGAGTCACTTTCTCCGGGATCTTTTAATTCTTTTTTCATCACACCCACTTGGATCCTTTACGTGGATACATTTGCCTTTGCTGAGTTTCTCTGGCTGAATGAGTGTCTCAAATGGTGGCTGTCTCCACATTCCTGGGCTTAAATTACTCCATCCATAACTCCATTTACTTAAAATTTTCATTTTGCTTCCAATATTATTACCCTTACTTTCTCTTTCTGTAAGTTTTCTTCATTTTTTAAATCTACGTTTCCTCTCTCTTGGCCAATTCACTCTGTTGGTTATCATAAGGCATAGTGTGGATTTACTACTGTACTACTGGACTAAAAGGAGGCAGCACAACTGCATGCTTTGCTATGTGTGAACAAAACAACAGGTGCACAACGACCAATCACCGATGGACTAAAAGAAGTGACATATGTGGTTATTGGTCATGATGCATAACTTTCCTTTACCTAGTGGTTTGTAGACTAAAGAGCTACTGGCAAAGTTTGTAATTTATGCAATTACAGTTAACTGCTGTAGTCACTGAAATTTGGGTGACTGAAACCATGCAAAATGAGGAGTCTGTGTTTATTGGCCATGTGGATATACTCTTTTGTGAAGTATCTATTCATATTTATTTCCCCTCTTAAACAGCAAATTGTCTTTTTTCTTATTTTCTTTATATATCTTGAGAAATCGTATTTCTTTGGTTATATATGTCAGATATCTTCTCCAACTCTGTGATTCTTGTCTTCAGTGCTTCATGGTATTTTTCAATGTAATGTAGCCCAATTTATCAAATGCTTCCTTTATAGTTAGTGCTTTTTATGTTGTGTTTAAGAAATCTCTGCCAAATTCAAGGTCACAAAGGTATTCTTTTATCTTCTCAATGCTGTATTGTTACAGTGCCTTTCATATTTAGAGTTATAATCACATAGAATTATTTTTATGAGATAAGGTAGAGGACAAGGTTCACTTTTCTCCACATGGATATTTAGTTGTCCCAACCTTAAAAAACAGCATCCTATCCCATCCCATCTTATACTCCTAGGCACTGTCACTATTGTAACAAATCACTTGCCCATATAAGCGTGTTTGTTTATTATCTCTCCATTGTGTCCATTAGAATGCTTGTTTATCCTATACTAACACCATGCTATTTTACTTACATTAGCTTTTTAATAGTCCAGGAAAAACTATTCACAATATGCTTGGCTATTTTTTTACTCCCTTTTAATTCCAAGTAAATTTCAGAATCAGCCTGTTGATTAATAAAAAGTAAACATACCGCCAAAACTGGTTTGGCTCAGTGGATAGAGCATGGGCCTTCGGACTGAAAGGTTCCAGGTACGATTCCGGTCAAGGGCATGTACCTTGGTTGCGAGCACATCCCCAGTAGGGGGGGTGTGCAAGAGGCAGCTGGTCGATGTTTCTCTCTCATTGGCATTTCTAGCTCTCTATCAGTCTCCCTTCCTCTCTGTAAAAAAATCAATAAAATATATTTTTTTAAAAAAGTAAACATACTGAAATTTTGGTTAAGCTTTCATGGAATTTTTAATAAATCGTAGGAAAAGTTTCACCTTTGCAATATGTATATATGTATGTATGCATGTACATTACGTATTGTTTTAAACTCCATTCTCTGTTTTTTCTTCGTTTAGTCTTGTCTTCTAATATTCTTGATAATTTTTTACTTATTGCCAAATATAGTGTAGTAAAATATAGAGATAATTTGAGATTCTAAATGAAAGTGATCAGTAACCAAAGAGGATGCACTTTCATTTCAGGAAGCAGTCAAGATAGTAGAGATCACTTTAATTCAGAGGCTTCTGTGGGTTAGGAGTCTGGCTTTAGCTTTGTGAATGATGGCCTACAGAGAACTCACTCCTACTCTCAAGGTAGAGCCTATTAGTATTTTCTTTTGGGCATGTCCTGATGGTTTGGTGTCTTAGGTAAGCCTTGGAATTGAAGGAGTGGGTTTTATTGAGAGTCCTAGTAAGTTTCAGTGAATGGGGAAGAGCAGGAAAGGCGATCAGAGCAGAATCCATCTCTGGCCAACAAGGCCTTAGCATTAAGGCTGTGAGCAGGAGAGTACAAGCTAGAACCAAGGCCACAAGGGCAAGGTGTTCAGCTTGCAAAGTGTTGAGAGCTAAAGAATAAACTCTAGCATGCTGTTATTCTAAATTTAATACTAAAATTGTGTGAGCCCAGAAAGAACGTGCTTCAGTCATAGCTCCAAAACATACCAGCTCCTTACCGTGGAAAATCTTATATGTCAAATGGTGACAATTCCTTACTTTGCTAGTAGGAGGATTAAATGGAACAATGTGCATAAAGCATAGGAACTGTCAGGTGCTTATACATGAGGATTCTCTTTCCCCTGTCAAGTTCAATGGAACAAAAAAAAGGGGGGGACTAAGTATTTTTTATTTGTTTTTTAGCTAGTCAGATGTCTTAGCAAGTGTATCTATATGGTAACACATTCAAAATGGCAGTGATGCAATTTTGGAGAAAGAAAAGCTATGTTGCTGCTTTAGGAGAGCAATCATTTATTGTCAAAAATAATTCTGTTTCTTGATGCTACAGGGCTTTCTAGGCAATAGATATGGTGGATGATTTCATTTTCTATGGAAATATAGCTGTCTGTGGGGTGGGATGTGGCAAATTCATATGTGATGTTTATGAGATTAAATTCAAGATCTTTAAATTTATTTTATCTCTTACAAAGTTATTCTGCTTGGAAAACCAATGTGAAAAAGAGTGCTATTTTATTGAGGAAATTTGAAAGAGAATTCTAGCCCTAACTGGCTTGGCTCAGTAGATAGAGCATTAGCCTGCGGACCGAGGGGTCCCAGGTTCTATTCCAGCCAAGGGCACATGCCTGGGTTGCAGTCTCAATCCCCAGCAGGAGGTGTGCAGGAGGCAGCCAATCAATGATTCTCTCTCATCTTTGATGTCTATCTCTCTCTCCTTCTCCCTTCCTCTCTGAAATAAGTAAAAAGAAATATATTTTATAAAAGAGAAAGAATTCTAATTCCACGAGTTATATTTTAACTGAAATCTATAAATTGAGATTTATGATAACTCTTTAGAGCAATTCAAAATATATCTCTGTGTTTAATAAAGTCTCATCCCACAACAAAAAAACACATGAATGGTGTACTTTTCAATTAAAATGTTTTGGGTACCGATTAAACTATAATACATATAATATATTCACTGTAATGATAAGTGAAATAATTTTATTATTAGGTAAATTAGGATTACCTGTCTTTTGAAATCTGGTTTCAAAATCTCCAAGCATACAAAATTTATGTGCATGAAATTTCACTTTGTAGCATTTCTCGGTGCGTTCTTTTTAATGAAATAACTTTAGTTATTTACTTAGCAATTTGTAAGTGAATCCTGACCTATCTCATACTTAATCTAAGTCGGAAAAATTAAGTACCACATTTGTAAATTGTTCTTTAAGATGGGGGTGAGTGGGGGCTGTATTTGTTTATATTCCTTTTCATAGAAACTTTTACTCTTTTTGTATGAAAATTTTAAAACTAATTTTTAATAATGGGATGAATAAAGGCACTTTTTTCTACCTAACCCAAAATTACAATTATAAATTTATGAAATTATAAAGATGTATAACTGGATGCGGGGAAGTAGTCCATAGAAAGATCACTCCTGAAGCAATGCCTGCTGAGTGAGGAACTAAAATAAAAAGGAATTGGCTCTAGAGGTTTGATGCCCAGAGATCTGCTCCTCTAGAAATACTCCTGCCAATGGGCTAATGTCATTATGTCAATAGTTACTTTGTCCCCAAAACACATTGCTATCAGATTTCTAAAGGTATTTAAAGGCATTATGACTTATGTGGGTATTTAATAACATGTTTTAAAAAATTTTCTACCTTCTTTACATCCCATTTATATAGCAACAAATTATAGTAGACACTTGGAATAAGACTTCAGTCTCATTTGTCATTCTTCCTCTCTCACAGTCTATATAGATGGGCAAATCAGTTAATTTCCCTGAACTTCTCCTCTCTGAAAATGAGAGATTTGGCTGAGGACTCCACATGATCTTCAAGGCTCTTCCAGCTCTCAGGTTCCTATAATTGAAGACGCGTTCAAGTCTTCCTTAACAAAGAGCTCAACCACTGCTTTCTAATTATTTCTTGATTTTATGCAATCACTAATTAATAAAGAATCTCTCTTCTCCAGCTTACAGACATATATACTAAACATGTATTAACTTTTTTTCAGCTGTTCAGATTTACTGAGAGATGCTAAGTTTGTTGCCTTCAAGCATGGGGCTTGATTACCTATACTAAGAAAAGGGTAATATGCTAATTAGACCAGGAAACCTTCTGGAGACCTTCTGGACATCCTTCCAGATAAAGCCGTGGTGGTGGGGCCAAGGCAGAGGCAGTTAGGGGTGATTAGACGAGGGGAGGGGGGCAGTTGGGGGTGATCAGACCAGAAGCGGCGGCAGGGGGAGCAGAGGAGGGAGTTGGGAGCCAGCAGGCTGGCAGGGGGGGGGGGCAGTTGGGGGAAAGCAAGCTGACAGGGAGGCAGTTGGGGGCAAACAGGCCAATAGGCAGAGAGATTAGGGGCTATCAGGCAGGCAGGTGAGTGGTGAGGTGCCAGCAGTCCTGGATTGCGAGAGGTATTGGGCCTAAACCGGCAGTGGGACATCCCCTGAGGGGTCCCAGATTGGAGAGGGTGCAGGCTGGGCTGAGGGACACTTCCCCTAGCCCCCTGCACGAATTTCGTGCACCAGGCCACTAGTAAAGTAACGAGAATGTCTGTGTCACAGCTCCCAATGCCTGCATGGCCAAATAAGTGTGGGGTTTTAATGCAGCCACTCAGGAAACTCCATGTTCACTCTGCTGAAGCTACCACTACTCAAGCCACCCTGGGGCTCCTCTTTCAGAGCTGTAGCTGTCTTTCTGCATAGGCAGAAAGTTGCCTAAGCAACTCTCTATTTGTTGGATAGTGTATGTCTTGATATTTGACCCGAAATGATACATTTTGATTTTCTTGTTTGAGACTCTTTTGTTACTCTCACTTCGGAATGACGGCACTGTCCAGAAATCAAGGGGAATGTCACAGGAAGTGTTTCTAGTCTAAGGTTGTTCTTTGCAGCTAATAAATACTACTTAAATTGCTAAAGAGAATGTGTTGAAGGCTTTGAAAATAATCCGGAGGGAATTCGAAACAATTACAATTGCACAATTGCAGCCTCATTGGAATAAATAGTATATTGTTTTCAAATATGAATGGATGCATGTGATGTATAGTTCTCTCTCACACACACTCGCATATCCCTCCTCATGATTTATGCACATTATGTCTCCTGATTTTTGCAATGATTATTTGTGTGAGTATTTGAAGGGTATGGTAACTCATTGAAATATGGAAATTTCAATGAGTTACCATGCTCATTGAAAAGGAACTTTCCACACCACATGTGCTTGCTCATTCACTGCTCATGAAAGTCTCTGGATGCGAAGAGCAGACTCCCCTAACATACAGTGTAGTTCAGCCCTTCTCTGCCCTTACAATAAGCAACTCCATTGTGTTGTATGTTCTAAGTCTATTATGATGCATTTAAATGGAAATTTCCTTATTATCCTGGTCTCAATGCAAGTGTCTGTTTACTATCATTCCTTATGGTGGCTGCTTTCTCTCATTGCAGGGCCTTATTCTGTCTGTTATTGGAGTCATCATTTATTTAGCAGGTTTTTTTTGTATTTTGTTTTAAATAGAGAGGCATCTGCCATGAGTGCAGTGTTACATAAAGCTAGATAGGTCTTATATGTGTTTAACTGTAAATTTTCCTAGTTATTAAGTGACTACACCATTATGACACACATGACCATTGTACTCATTTGGATAAATGTGGACCTAAGTCCATTCTCCTAGTTATAACTACTTGTAGCGAACACCTTTATAAGATGCAACCAGCCAGTGAAACAAGTTTTTACTCCTGTGGTCATCAGCTGGGGAGGGCAGTTGGGAGGGACCAGGCATGCAAGGGAGAGCAGTTGGGGGGAGGGGAGGGAGACCAGGTCTGCAGGGGAGGGCAGTTAGGGGAAACAGGCAATCAGGCTGGCAGGGGAGCACTTAGGCATCAATCAGGCTGGCAGGGGAGTGGTTAGGGAGTGATCAGGCTGGTAGGCAGAAGCGATTAGGGGCAATTAGGAAAGAAGGCAGGCAGGCAGGCAGGCAGGCAGGCGAGAGTTGGGAGCCAGCAGTCATGGATTGTGAGAGGGATGTCCGCCTGCCTGTTTAGGGGTCCCAGATTGGAGAGGGTGCAGGCTGGGCTGAGGGACACCCCCCCCCTTCCCCAATGCACAAATTTTGTGCACCAGGCCTCTAATCTATTATAATAAAAGCATAATATGCTAATTAGACTGGATGCCCAAACAGCAGAATGACGATCAGGATGACCTTTTGGATGAAGTCAGGGCTGCTAGGGCTGAACCTCTTTTATAAATTTCATGCATCAGGCCTCTAGTACGCATATAAGTTCTTTAGTTAATCTCTAGACACCCACCCCCGCCTTCCCTCTGAGATACTGTTTCATTCCTTTGTGTCTCTGGGTCTATTTTGTTCATCAGTTTATTTTGTTATTTAGATTCCACATCTGAGTGAGATCACGTGATACTTGTCTTTCTCTGACTGGCTTATTTTGCTTACTACACTTCAGGTCCCTCCATACTATCTCAAAGGGATCCTTCTTTTTCACAGCTTCATGGTGTTTTGTGGTGTAAATGTACCACAGCTTTTTTTATCCACTCACCTGATGGGCACTTGGGCCGTTTCCAGATCTTAGTATTGTAAGTTGCACTGCTCTGAACATAGGGATGCATATATTCTTTCTGAATGTTTTGAGTTTCTTAGGCAAACTGGTGCAGCCACTATGGAAAATAGTATGGCGTTTTCTAAAAACATTAACTAGGGAACTGCGGTTTGACCCAGGAATCAATGAGTTTTTTTAAAGAGGCTGCTTTCTAGGCAACAGGTAGATTTGGGGATTTTAAAAATTTCTGACTTACTAATAAAAGTTTGTTGCCAACAGAAAATCGGGGTAACAGATTAGGTTCACAATAACACAGCACAAGTAATAATTATTTTAAAATACACCCCCAGAGACTGGCCCAGAACGGATGCTGTTTCCCTTTGCACAGGCTCTCTGCAAGTTCAGAAAATTACTGTATTGGGTGGGAGTGGGGGACCACAACAGGAAAACCTGTCTCCACTTACATAAGCTTTATTTGGTTTTCAATCAATTGAAGGGCTTTGTAGAAGATGGCACTTGTGAAATTGATCTCAATTAAAATCAGTGTGAGTGGGTGCTCTCCCCACAATAGCTCCCGGGCAGGTGAGAGGAGTCTTGTATTCCGCTGTAATAGCGCCAGCACCTGTCTGGACTATCGTGGCTCTTTCCCTGTTTTTAATTTTCACCTCAGCCTTTTCTTCTAAGCTGTCTTTGACCTCCTCGCATCCCTAAGGAACTCCTTTCAGCGTGCGCACCTCTTCTCCGCGTTGTAATGGAAATGCAGCGGGGATTGGGAGGGCCCGCAGGCTTTTACCTCTGACAGCATGGCCTGCAGGAGCTGGCAGCTGTCAGGACTCTGACAGGCTGCTGCAGCGGGATAATTGGGTACTTGAGGAAGATTCATAAGGCAATATGCTGCAGAGTCCCCATGTCCTGCCCCGGGGCAACTAGGGGCAGCGAGAAGGAATGAAAGGGAAGGCTCCAACAGGGAATAGAAATCTGGTCTTGATAAATAATAATCTATATATAACAGGACGTGATGAAGACTTTTAGTCACAAGAAGACCACAATTCATGCAACTGGGGGAATGATTTTCAAAGATTTCAGAATTGAACTCCAGGCAAGGCGAACCGGCGTGAGCTTAGTGAGAGAGTCAGGAGGACATGGATCATCCTGCCCAAAGGGAAGGAGCGAGTCCCATATGGGGCAGGCCTTTTCATACCAGGCAGTTGATTGTTTTCATCAAAGCAGCCACCTGACAGCTCATTATTAAGAGACAACAAGAAGTGACTTTCTTAATTTAGTGCGGAGTTGGTTCTTCTGCAAATGAAAGTTCTTTGTTCCCGTGTGACAGTTTGCTTAGGAGGCATCTGCGCGGGGGCGCCAAGTGGGATACCATTTAAAAGGTGTAATGTGATAACAATTAACCTATAATTCCTTTTGCTAATATTCCCCCTTTCAATTTTATTAGGATAAATTTATCATGAAAGGTGAGGAAGACACCATCTTTCATGTGATTTCCCTGTGATGTAGTCCCTCGTGGCTGGCATCATCCGTCACAGACTTATTGGCGTTTATTTCCCCAAATGTTTATGGTTTTGCTTATGGAGTGAGACAGGTTGTTGGTTGGTGTGCCTGCCTTGATTGGGAAAGGCCAGGATTCTTAATCAAATGTATGAATAGCTTAGTAGTTAAAATAGTGATGTTGTTTATTTATTCCATCAATGTATGTTGTATTACCAAAAATGAGACAACAGCCCTAACCAGTTTGGCTCGGTGGATAGAGCATCAGCCTGGGGACTGAAGGGTCCCAGGTTCGATTCCTGTCAAGGGCATGTACCTTGGTTGTGGGCACATCCCCAGTGGGGAGTGTGCAGGAGGCAGCTGATGGATGTTTCTCTCTCATCAATATTTCTAAACTCTCTATCTCTCTCCTTTCCTCTCTGTAAAAAAAATCAATAAAATATATTTTTTAAAATGGGACAACATTCAGGTAATAATCTGTAATAGCTATGAAACAGGGTTTTTCTTTCTGTAGTGATACCTCAGGGATTCTGAAATCTGGTGTCCATAAGTAGTCTAAAAAAGAATGTTGATTATAAAATTTACATTTGGTAACCTGAAAAATAATTTTGAAAGGCAGAAATGAGCTTCTGTAACTAAGGCCACATACTGTCTCTGTTCTGCTCTGAGTGCTTTCCTCTGACCCTTTTCCTCCACCAGCAATCACAGCTAATTCCAACAAATAAATAAATGTGAGTGTTGTAGGCATTAACTAAGGGGAGGTCTTACTTTTGTCCTCCTTGGACAATGAACAAAAACTTCTGTGACTTGTTGAATTGACTTTTTCTGGTTGGTTAGTTAAATATTATCAGAGATAAGTTTCCTCTTAAAGAAATCTGCTTTATGTTTCTGGGATTTTTTTTTCACCATAAAATCAGTAAAAATCAAAATGCCTGAGTTCTTGTCAGGCCAGTCGGGCATATCTGTTCAAATTATTCTTTATTTTGAGTCATAATTTAGGTATTGCAATGCCTTTGTTTCCTGATAGGGAGGGAATGCAGGGCAGGTGTAATACATGGATCAGGACATTAAACAGGTAAATATCATGTTGGCATTTAGCATCCTTACCTGTAGAAATAAAGAATAATACATTTCTTTCAACTTGTATTATTTCTTTAAAAGAAAAAGAAAAACAAAAACTACAGGTGTTCTTTCATTCACTTACTCATCCAAGACATGCTTTGAATATTCCATGTGCCAGGTATTGTGCTTGCTACCTTGTCTACAAGGGTGAATAGGATAGGATCCTTACCCAGTGGACCTAAGGCCAATAAGCACTCAAAATTGTGAAAGGGGGCCAGTGAGAAGTCTGCAGAGGGCACAGCAAGGGGATTAAGAAGAATAGTGTGATGTGTGTGTGTGTGTGTGTGTGTGTGTGTGTGTGTGTGTGTGATCTTGTAATCTTATATTTCTTACAACAATTCTCCTCTACATTATAAGTAATACAAAAGTGCTTAGAAAAATAGAGAACATTTTTGCTTCCCCTTCATACCTGCCTTCCTCATTTTGCAAGTCTTAATAGAATTACCAATTAGCGCCTCCCAGCTGAGAGAAGTTGGGTGGGGCTGTGCTCATGACTCGTCTACACACGATGCTGAGGTAGCCATGTCATGAGCAAAGATGATTGGCAGCCCGCCTGCGGAGAGTCAGGCCCGTCCGGCTGTCAGTCAGTCTGTGGTGCTCACAGAGGAGCCTAGTTCTTTCTGAGCTCTCTACCCTCACCTCTTCCCTCCACTCTGTGCTCCCTGGTTCCCTACTTTGTATCTGCCCATTCCACCCTCTAAACTCCTGTGCTCCTCCCGTCACCCTATGCTGTGGGTTGGTACCCCACCATCTCCTGCCTTGCTCCATGGATGGCTACCCAATTCAACAAGTTAACTTATGCTAATTTCTGTATGGCTGGTAATGGCTTAGCCAGTCTGTCTCAATGATAAGTGGATTTATCTTTTTCTAAGATAGTGGACTTAGAAAATGACCGGATTTGTTTTAGGCATCTGGGATGGATGCACGGGTACTGAGGGCCTGAAGGATCATCAGAGGCTCCGGCCACCCAGGCCTCACTGGCCATTAGGAGCTGATGGGACTGGTGCGTGGAACGCACCTGTTGCTGTTTGCACCATGCATGAGCCCAGTGTACAAACCACAGACAGGGGTGTTGGTCTTCATCCCTCCCTATAATATCCTAGCCTTTTATTGGGAACCCGTAATTCCCTCATACAGTGCCCAGCTCTGTCTCTCAGAGCTCTGGAGTTCGACTAATCTGTGCTGGAAAGCTGGTTATGTTCTCTTAGCTGAGTGACTTGGGGCAGTTTATTTAACTTTTTGTGTCTCAGTCCCCAGGTCGTGAGATTGTAAGGTGGATTGGAGTCTATGAGCTAATGTACATAACACAGTCCGTGGGGAATTTCCATGCAGAGTGTGTTCCATTCAGCAATCCTAACAGTGTTTGTGGGTATTTTAGGCAGAAAAGACCACTGGGGCAGAGATTAAGAGAGAAAAAGGTTGAACATTTCAAAGCAAAATAGTGTATGCACTTCCATATATCTATGCATAAATGAGTATGAAAACATACAGTGTTCCCTCTCCTTGGAAAACATTGGTCTCCCTTCTTCTCTGTTTTCCTCTAACTCTTCCTCAGCTCAGATGGGACATTCTCTGGAGAAGGTCTCAACATGTACCAAGTTTATATTCTAGTGGCAAGAGGCAGGCAATAAACAGGTAAACAAATAAACCAGACTATTGAGACTCATGATAGGATGGGGGCTACAGAGGACGCTCCATGCAATTCTGAGGAGGTAACTGGGGGGCTGAGAATTGAAGGAAGGGGGACTCCAGGCAGGAGTTCTCAGAGGAGGGATGTGCCGGTGCCAGGGATCCATGTGCATATCATTCAGCATGAGGAGGACAGGCAGGAGGCAGGCATAGCTGCAACACAGCGAGCACGGGGGGGAAGTATTAGAGGAGGTTGGAGATCGAGGTTGATTCTTACAAAAGATGTCCTGGTCCTCCCACATCCCAGACACTGGGGATGATGGGCATTGATCCTGATTACTAAATGCTTTCCAGTAAAATCTTGTTTACCCAGAGTTGGAGGTAAACTCACTTTCTGCCCAATTCCTCGGCCATAAACTCCTTGTTCTTTGTAACTTGGTGGTTAGCCTTCATGGCCAAGTGCAATCCTGGCACAGAGCAAGGACTGGATAAATATTACCAGAGGGTCCACTGGAATGAGTTGAATGCTGGATACACGTGGGAAAATAAAGTTGTTTTAAGAAGACACTGCACTTCTTCATGCAGGGAGGATGTCTTTGCTCTTAAAAAAAGTCTGACTGGCCCTCCAACACTTGTTCTGTGTTTCTTTAGAGAATTCTTGAATGTCATTTAACATTGACTAAGATGACTCCCCACCCCCTCTCTTGCTAATTATAATCATATAAGCAGTGAACTAAACAGTTGGGGGTGAAAGAAATTCTGAAGATGTTAAAAATGCAAATAGTTTTCACACCAGATTAATTCATTTAACTAACAGTCCCGATCTTTAAGCATTAAATGTTTGAGTGTGAAACATTTTATTCATGAGGGAGATTGTCCATGGGAGGCTGGGCTGAAGCTCATTCCTCTATCAGGAGTGACTTGAGGATAAACAGGATGCATATTGTTAGCTAGTTATTAACTAGCAAGTTGCAAGCTCTTTAAAACATTTCAGGATGTGACTGACATGGTTCAAGATTAGCAGGCCTGGGATTGTCTGGGGCTGTTTGAGGTTAGGGAAGCCGAGTCATACAAGAATCTAAACGGATGTTTGTGTTATCTGTGTTTGACTAATATTGGAATTAATGTTTTATATTTAATCAAAGTGAGATTGAAAGTCATTATTACTGTTGCTATGCAGTTCTAATTACAGGAAATAACCAGCCCTTCCAAGTTCAGTGCCAAGTGTTGGTGGTGAAGCAAAATAGTCTTTGGAGGAAGGAATTGCAGGTCTTAGGTCTGGAAGAGAGTTTAGTCCACTGTTTTTTTGGCTATTGTACACCCAGACTCTCTCTCTCTCTCCCTCCCCACCCCCCCTTGAATACACATATTCTCATTTTTAAAATTAAGTTTATTGGTATGACATTGGTTAATAGAATCAGATATATTTCAAGTGTACAATTTTATGACACAAGATATGCACATTGCTCTGTGCCAAACTCTCTTTTGATTTAAAAAGAAAATCAGCCTTTGTTTCCTTTAGCCTTCACCTTCTTTAGTTTGTATTAGCAAAACAATAAGACTTTTGCCCCGCCAGTGTGGCTCAATGGTTGAGTGTTGACTTAGGAAGCAAAAGGTTCCCAGTTCCATTTCTGGTCAGGGCAAATTCTGGAGTTATGTGCTCAATCGCCAGTAGGGGAGGTGCAGGAGGCAGCTGATCAATGTTTCTATCTCCCTATCCCTCTCCTTTATGCTCTCTCTAAAATAAATTTAAAAAACATTTTTTTTCAAAAATAAATTTTTTATAATGATAAATGTAAATTTTCAAACTATGTTTCTGTCCCATCTGATCCTGAATTATGCTGCTTGAGAATCACTGTTCTCTTTAGAGATTAAAAACAAAAACAAACACGAGGCTTTGTATAATTAGGTTTTGAGATTAAACTTGGGCACAGAGCTTTTTGAAGATAAAGCAGGTGAATGGTTGGGTTTCTTTCACCACGTGTCTTACATTAAGGCTAGAGGAGTCTAGAAATCCAAATTCAGCTTCTTCAGATACCCAGAGATACACCTTCTGTCCCTGTGACATTCTAAACCACTGTGTTGGGAGAATTTCAGGTCTGCATTTCCCTTTGCATCTCAGCCCGTGGGCACATGGGTTTTACTTGTATAGAAGCAAACATCTGGACCTGCATGATCATCCTGCTAAAGATGATGAACTCTGGAAGATATAGATAGTATACATTGGAAGTGTGAGCCACATTCTTTTATAAGAAGAACTTGCTTTTAACAGAGTAAAGAACAACTGGCATATTTTAAAAACAATCTTATCAGGAAGGATGACGGCACATGTGATCTGCTGGTGGGAAATTGAAATCACAGATTAAATTACATTCCTGGCTAACAAGTTCACCGGGAGAATAGGCCAGAGTCAGTGCCAGCAGAACACAACCCTAAGATATTATATAAAGGTTATCTGATTGAAAAATAAGATATATCAGGAGTCTTAGTAATGTGTCTGGTTATAATGGTTTCTGGCTGGGAGAAAGGGATCCTGGAATCTTACACGTTCAGCTAAACAAAATGAGCTTGCTCCATCCTGTAAACCTCACTGAAACTGGTCTCCAGGGCCTCTTCATGGGAAGGTTGGGGGTAGCATAAAAGCAACATTTATTTTTATAATAAACATAAACCATTACTTAGGGGTGTCGGACACTGATCTCAACATCCTCATTAAAGGGCAAGATGAAAGAAAAGTAATTAGATAATCACAAGGGTTCTATGCATTTGTAAGTGCTGATAGAAGCATGATATAGGATAGCTTCAAAATTATATGTACATACACATTCGACAAAACACATAATTATACAGAAACATAAACTATTTAAAAAAAAACTGACTTATATGTATTAAAATAGAAGGGTTCATTTTACTTTGGTTGTGATCACTTGTTATAATCATATACTTTAGATAATCACATTAAGATGTGCTGGAAATGCTCACCAAAACCCAATTGATCTCAATTCCCTGCTTGCTTTTGAAAAAAATAGAGGTTGAAATATACAAAAGGAAAACGTTTTTGTAGGATGAATGGGAGAAAATATTTGTAGAAATAACTGAAAGAAATCCGTAGAAAAGTGTGTTTCTTTATTTTTAAGTTGTGAATAGACTTGAGGAATCTAACTAATGAGTGGACAATGGGAAGGGACCCACAGGAAGTATTCAGCTATGTAAAAGTTGAAAGGTGAGGAGCGATGGAGGATTTGAGAAGGTTGTTGAGCATTTGAGCATAACCAGATGAAAAGTGACATGCTTGACCTGCTTTATAGAAGAAAGGCAATAAATACTGTTGGTGATAAAATATTTTCTGCAGAGTTAGGAATGAAGCATGCTAATGAAAATTATAGTCTGTGTAAGTTATTGCTGAGTGATAGTGCGACTTAAAAATTAATTGGGAAGTTAGAGAACTGAAGAGTCCCTGTACAAGTGAGAGGGAAAAATGTACCATTTTGTGACCAGATGTTTAGTTTTTAATTACACAAGTTCAGTTGGACGCAAGATGCAAGTTCTCTTGCTGTTGATTGTGCTGAGTGCCCTTGATTTTGTTTCATCAGTTTTTTTTCCCATTGGTCTCATTATGATGGACTAGTGGAGCTGCTGGCTTCTGAGGAGGGTTAGAAGCATTTTAGTGTGTGTGTGTGTGTGTGTGTGTGTGTGTTTCCCAGAAAATCTACATCTACATACAGACCTCTGTCTTTCCCATACTGAATAGGGAACCTGTTCCTTTGGGACCTGTACCCAGAAGGCTGTACCCATTGAGGCTAGGGAAAAGACCACAAGGGAACTTGCTCCCTTGAGTTTTGCATTTCTGTATCAAAGTGTGTTGTAATACCTTGTCTGTTGGTTCACTTGTACTTTGATCTTAAATGTTTAATCTTACACTTGGTTTCAATAGACTGTGTTTCAATTCTTTTAATTGTCTGCAAAGCTGAAAGAGTACCCTACTGTTAAAGGGTATTGTTAATTAATGATGGAACACATTTCCCACACACAAGTACACTTTTATCAAGCAAAATCTCTGAGCAATGAAAGTTTGGTTTAAATATTGCCTGATTAGTCTAACCCCCTTTTATTTGTTTTATTTGGGACTCAGCAAGTCAACTTCATCAATAAAAAGCATCATGTGGGCAGTGCTAGTCTGAGAAGATGTAAATCCCCTCTAAAAATCCAATAGTTAAAAGCGAACCATGTGTTCATGGATTTTTCTATTATATTCAACTCTTCAGGAACAGCTTAGTTTTAATGGTTTTTAAGAGGAATCATGAGATAACAGAGGCTCTTATCTGCAAGGAGAGGCACACAGAAACTCTGAACATTTAATTTTCTGAGAAAAAAAAAATCCCTACTAGTAATTATTGTCCAAACCCTTCTCATTTTATTAGGCACAACTCCATTCAATTATGTTCTTCACTCATCATATCTTTAATGAAAAAATTACACTTAAGTACTCATGTCAAATAGAAACTGAAGCAAAATAGATTGGACTTCTCTAGTAATTGCAGAAGAGAAATTTAAATTCTACATTTAATTTGTAGGCAATTACAAATTATATTTCCAATGCAAATCAGAACAATGAGCTATGGCAAGGCATGGGGATGTGGTAGGGAAGTTGAGAAGACTATATTGTTTTCTGTATGATGATGACCTTGTGAAAAAGATTGCCAGATTCCTTCAAGCTTTACAATAATATGGATAAAACACCATGGGGTCCATTATTTCAAATAGTATCCGACACAGAGAAAAGGAAGCTGTGAGTTTAAAAATGATGAAATAAAAATATTCCATGGCACTTACAGTGTGTGGTCATCCATGTAAGTGTAGGTGAGTGCACTTGTTTGTGGAAAGAAGCCAGAGGTGCTTAGTTGAAGGTGTCCTGTTCCTTCCTGAGGATCAGATGATAGAGATCAGCTCACCTCCCTGAATCACATCACCAGCCTTATTGAGAAAGAGTGTAGGTTAAACAAAATTGCCATCTCTAATGAGGCACCCAGTATGAAACACCAACTTTTGTCACCAGTAAGTATGGCTGCTCGCCCTGGGGAAGTTGGATGGGGATTGTGAGCAGTAACTTAAGAGAGGTAGGTAGGTTGAAACACTTGTGAATGTAAATGTTAGAATTCTCTCCAATAGACCAGCAAGGTTGAGATGAACCTTCTAAGACTGAGTAAGAAAACTAGAGTAGGAACCAAATTTCACTGCTGCCCAATGATACATGTTTTAATGTTCTCAATGTCTTTCTCATTTTTCTTCTCCTATATAAAAACATTCCCTCTGAAGGAACAAACATGATATGTACTATCTGAGTAGAGAATATGCAAATGTCCCTCAAGAATGCAAACTGAACTAATGTAGTAAACTCCACAGTTAACTCTATAGTTGCTAGTGTCAGATTTATACATCTCCAAGAATGACTATCAACTCCTTGCTGTGACATTGTAAAAATAATAATCTACTAGAATTTTCTTGATGCTCCTATCCATTTAAATAGCCATCCTCCTTTAGGCTAGCATATTATTTTGAGATTGTTGAAGTGAAATCTTTTTAAAGGTTATAAAACCTAAAACTTCTGCTGTTTTCCTGAAAGATTAAAGAAAACTTTTATTAAGAAACAGTAAGAGTATTCAACTGTATCTTCTCCTGTGTTACCAGCGTATTGCATTCCAAATAGAAAATATGTCAAGGTGCATTGTGTATTAATCAATCAAAATGCAAAAGGAACAGCAAAATTCACCATAACAACGGAGAATATTTCTCAGGGGAGCTTTCATTGAATTGCCTGGGTTTTGACATAGAGTAACCTGGCTGTCTGGCTATTGATTTGGGCATAGTTACCTGCTACTTAGTAATTATTTACATATGCATTGGAATTGTGTCACTGTGCTTTTCAGTGGGATTAGGAGAAGTGTGAGAATTTATTGCTATTTCAGGGCAATACTATGGCTTCCAAAGTTAAGACCCCATTGTTAAGCCTTTTAGCAGGCTGGATTTGTCACTAGCTCTAGTTCTACCCATAGAAAGAGGGAAGATGGTTTATGGATGTATATTTGTACATTTTAATTTTTGCAGTTCAAGTTGCATATCCTATTTATTTTACACACCAGCCATTTCTAGGTTTGGATGCGTTAAGTGTATGTGTGTTTATATGTACCCACATATTCACTTTCTTGACAAATTATTCATTACAAGAAAATTTTTTAAATATAATATTTTTGTTCATTTCAGAGATGAAGAAAGAGGGATAGATAGAAACATCAATGATGAGAGAGAATTATTGATCAGTTGCCTCCTAAATGCCCCCTATTGGGGATGGAGCCCTCAACTGGGCATATGCACTGACCAGGAATCTAACCCTGACCTCCTGGTTCATAGGTCTACACTCGCCCACTGAGCCATGCAGGTGGGCATAAGAAATTGTTATTATTTGATAAGGGTTGTGGCTTGGACCAATAATGCTTACCTTTTGACAAATCTTTATGAAGGAAAGGAGAAAACACAATATTATAATCCATTGTCCCTAAGCATACAGGCTCAAATGAGGGTTTTCAATGTAAGTAATTCATTGTGACAATGCTAAAATGTATGGCCTTGCTTCAACTCTCCATAGTCCTGTGGATAACTTTATGGGTGGGACTGATATTTAGAGGTTTACACTATTCACCACTGATTTGAAGATATGGGACGAATTAGCTTTTAATTTTGTCCAGGTTAACTTCTGATGTAACATGGACTAACATTTGATTATGTGAAAACTTTGATTCAAGCCAACTTTGGCTGTAGAGTTGTGGGACAGAAGTGTTACTTATTAAAGAGGTGTCATTTATTTGCCATCATGCTCGTAATGATCACATTCTAGTGTGTATATCGATGTATATATTGGTCAGGATATTCACATTTCTCCTGACTTGCTCTTAAGTGACTGAAAAACCTAGTAAGCTGTCTCCAGTTAATTTTTATGTTTAATATAGAATCCAATTTCATAAGCATTGATATGAGACTTCATTTTTATGCTTAGTTAGAAATTTCTGAGGATATGCCATTTTGTTTAGAGTCATGTCTACAAAAATGTGCAATAGTAACTCATTGCTGAAGGGGAGCATGAGAAAAATATTTAAAATTTGTAATGGGATTTAAAAAAATGAATTCAGAAAAAAACTGAGCTGCTTTAGAGGCTCCTAAAACCCTTCCCACAGTTGTTCTTGAATAACAGGAAAAGCCAGGAAGATTTCCTTCAGACTGGCCTAATCTAAATATGAAACTCCCTTAACTTCCTCCTGGCCTCACTTATCTCTTTGTTCTTGTTTAATGTGAATTCTTTCATTATCTGGTGAATATAGACATTCATTCAGCTTATACCATCTGTCTTTTGAACTTGTTTGCATGGTGTTGTCTATCATTAATTGAAAGCTCCTTGGCTACTGGGATGAGTTCTGTTATTCTGTTTTTCAGATGCTTATTACCATGCTCGGTTAAAATAGATCACCAATAAAAGCTTTCGAAGCTCCTTTGTTTACTTTTCTCCTGACTTCTGGTAGAAAATTAATTTCTGTATTGCCCCATCAGCCAACGCACTGTCTTACAGGTGGTGAGGCTAGTGATGGAGGGGATGTGATGATGTGATGTGGGGTGACGGCCAGGCTGGAGAGCAGCTCAGAGTGATGAATAAGAGCTTGCTTTGGGAATCAGACAGACCCAGGAGAATATTCACTGCACAAATACTCTCTGGCTTTGAGCTTTCCAAGCCCAGATTTTTCTCATCTGTAAAATGGGAATGTGCTATGTCTGGGCTGAACTATGTCCCCCACAAAATTCATATATTGAAGTCCTAACTCCAGTACTTGAGCACACCTGTATTTGAAGACAGTGTCTTTATAGAGGTACTTAGGTTAAAACGAAGCATTAGGAATGGCCCTAATCTATTATAAATAGTGACCTGAAAACAAATTTTAGAAATGTAGACAAGGACATGGACAGAGGGAAGGCATTGTGCCTTCACGGGGAGAAGATGGCCATCTCCAAGCCCCGGAGCTGGTTCTCTTCTCACGTTCCTCAGAGGGACCAGCGCTTGATCTTAGACTTCAGGCCTCCAGAAACAAGAGATAATTAATGGTGGACCTCACCAATGCAGACACGATAAATAATTAAACAATTTCTGTAAAAAAGACATCAGTCTGTAATACTTTGTGGTGGTGCCCTCTTTCATGGTGGTGTTGCAATTAAATGAGATACTATTTCTTTTTTTTATATTTTACTTTATTGTCTAAGCCTTGCAGTGTTTCCCAAAGTGTGGTACGCATGCCCCCAGGGGTACGGGAAGAGTTTGATGGGGGTACGCATTGCACTGGAATTTGGTGGGAATATGCACTGCACCGTGCTTAGCTGCACCTAATTCTACCTTCTCTTGAGTCAAGTCAAGACAGTCTTGTGAGATGTGAGATGGTCAGGTGTGCAAATAAATGTTATTTATAATATAACTTTTATTTATATTTTATTATGAATAATTTTATTTTTCATTTATTATTATTTTGTGTATGTACCAAAAAAACCCATTTTGATTGTTATTAAAATACATCCATTTTTTTTATGAGGGGTACTCAACGTTATGAAAATTATAGAAGGGATACATATGTCAAAAGTTTGGGAAACACTGGTCTAAGGTATTACATACCTTAGTAGTACGTATGTCTCCTTTTATTATTTTTTCCCCCACTGAAATCCCCCCCACCCCGCCTTCCCTACCCCTCCGGCACTTGCCCTCACTCCCCCAGTGTCTTGTGTGTGTGTTGATTGTGTTTATATGCATACATATAAGTCCTTCAGTTGATCTCTTACCCCCGCTTCCACCCTCTCCTATCTTCCCCCTGTAGTTTGACAATCTGTTTGATGCTTCTTTGCCTCTGTCTCTTTTTTGTTCAACAGTTTGTAATGTTCTTTATTATCCATAAATGAGTGAGGCCATGTGGCATTTATACGAGAGATTCTATTTCTGAAGCGCTTCTTACAGTAAACGATGTGTAATAGGCACTTAATAATTCGTAGTTGAATACAATGGTCAGAGGTAAGAAAACAAAAGTGAAAACATTTCTAGAAATACATTTGCATCCATAGGCCTCTGTGGGCGTGGGAGGTGCATTAGACAGGAAATACAGAGAACCTCCTTTTTGTCCAAATTAGGCCCCAGGCAAACGTGAGTATTTACGGATCTACTGCATCCAATTGTGTTTCCCTTTGCAGATGTCCCTTTGGGATGATAAATGACCCCAGATATTAACAAATGAGCCTCACAGGAGGATTTACGATCTGGGACCATAGGGTTCAGGTGATGTCTGCATGTTGAAGGCTCAGTGAAAATATGTAAGCAGGGTGTCCCAATCTATCTGGTTTCACTGGATTGGCTTCACACTTCATTGCTTCCTGGCAAAGAAATATTGTGGGCCCAAATCATTTTAAAAATCACCAGTGTTCAAATGCTGCCTCCTGCTATTCACTCACGCTCCTCTATGCATAACCAGTAGTTGCTGCATTTATGTGGCTCCAGAGCACATTTTTAAACACCAGTTTTACGTGCTGAACAACCCTCTTCCCCCGAACAGTTTTTTTTAAAAAAGGTACTTTGTTTGCAAGCTATTTTTCAAAACGAGTAAGTATAGGATTCTTTTTTCTTATTTTGTACCTCCAAAGGACTAATTCCTTCTAATTTGATACTAAGTAAAATTATATTTAGAGTAATTGCTTCTAAAGTGCTTCTATGAGTTTCTCATAGGGAAGCCAGGGTTGGCACATTTCTTAAGAGAGGAGAGTCTGCCCCTCCACTCCATGGCTGCGGTGCGTTTTATCCAAGGCCGGCCGTCTTCCCCAGTCCAGCAGCAGTGGTTAGGGGAGGGCACTCAAATGGGAGGTTCTATTTCACAGGGCATTCTCGCCCTCCACACACACATGCTCACATCCCCGCCATCATCGAATACATCCTTCAGAGAAGGCTAGTCAAGCCTTGTTGTTTTCTCCTGTTTGCTTGGTCTGGGTTTCAGGGCATTTTGTGGAGAGGGCTCTCCTGGCACGGGAACAAAACACTGGCCACCGCCCAGGAAGGGGACCCACTCCGCAGCAGTCATCAGCTAGCTAGGCCCTGACCGCAGCTTAAACACCGTGAGTCACAAAGGAAACGAGTCAGTGATAACAGCCGCTGTTGTGTGCACACACTGCTAACACCCAGCAAGGTGGGAAAAGTGGGAAGCCTGTTTGTCTCTGGAGAATGAAGACCTTCCCAGGGCTGTTCTCCGTTTCCAGAAGGGGTAATAAAAATTCTAATTACCCCCCTTCAGACTGCCCCCGTCTTTGGTCTTTGCCTTGGGCTACTTCAAAGGCTTCATATCTGGCTTTACTGGACTAACTCCTGCACTTCCACCATCTGTCTAAAGCACCGATTCTATCCTGCCTCCTCTCCACTGAACCCCCACGGTTGCCCCTAATGTCCCTCCCAACGAAGCCTCAATTCCTCAAGCAGGGGGCTGCCTGCTCCAAGCTCATTTCCTGCAGCTTGCTGCTTGTGCCTGCCCTCCGGCCAGGCCAGGAGGACTACCTGCAGGGTCAGGCTTTCTCTGGCCTCTGGACTTCTGCATGTGATGGTCTAGGTGTGTACAGTTCCCCGCCCTCCATATCTAGCCATCTGCTACTCACCATGAGCTCAGCCTAAGCTTTGTGGGCTCTGAGACTGGGTTAAATGTTCCTTCCGTGTGCTCCCCCACCTCCACCCGGCCACCTACCTGTGTACTTATTGTATTAAAAGTACTTGCTACTCATCTTTCCCACTAGGTGCTAAGTGTTTGAAGGTAGAATCAGTGTATATATGTGTACAATGTAGTATTTAGTCTACGCACAAAAGGACATGTCAGAGGGAAGGAAGGAAGGAAGGAAGGAAGGAAGGAAGGAAGGAAGGAAGGAAGGAAGGAAGGAAGGAACTGAAAGTGAGAAGGATATTTGGGGAGGAGGGACCTGGTGTTAATAGAGAGCTTACTGTTTATCCTACCAGTTTCTTTCATTAAATCTTCCTGACAACTCTTTAAAGCAGGGATTATTACCTGTAATTACTGATAAGGACGGTGGACCTCAGAGGGTTCAGCCCACTGTCAGAGGTCCCAGCTAGCAAGCAGTGGGACTGCAATTTGCCTGCAGATCTGTTTGATCCCAACCCGGTGCTCCTCCTCTGACCCCTGCGCTCCCTTCCCACTTCCCACCCTATCACGGAACAGGGAGAGAAAGCTGTCAGAGAATCACCTTGCGCGTTTGCCAGACTTGATCAAGCCAAGCAGGCCTAATGTTAGGCAGCTGCTGGTTACCCAGCCCTCCTGCGCTTTAGACTGACCTAGAAGAAATTGCTCCAAACAAACCCACTGGCCTCTTTCTACTAATCACCATAAACCAGTGCTGTAGCAGAGCTGGTTCATTGATCGGAAGTTGTAGGAAACACTGCAGAAAGTAAAGAAAAGCCCAGGAATGGCAAATCAAGTATCTTGGAAAACCAGCAGTTTGCCTTCTTTCGAAGGGTCATTACTGAGTGCATAATCAGATTGAGATGAATTTCCGCGAAAGAATTACATTTGTGGTATCCAGAAAGCAGGAAACATGTTTGTGCTTTGAGTCCCCTGCATCATGGAGTGTCATGTGCATTAGTACACTTAATTAGCTACTCTGATGACATCAGTTACAGTGTCACATGTCATGAGTGGCTAATTGCTTGCAAATGGAAAACCTTCTTTAAATAAACACCAGGGGCTCACTCAGAGGTCTGCACCACGCATCTTTCAGGCTGACTGACAAGACATATCTTTGATAATCTTGGGCCAAAGAAATGAACATTTTCATACAGAAATCCAAGAGACATCACCAAGGCAACCAGGACATTTTTTAAAAGAAAACTTATCAGTTAGAGAATGCAAACGGCAAGAATTTTTAAAATACCAGTTATTAAAGTGTACAATAACATTGCATGGCCATTATAGCTAACTAAAGCACAATACTATCTTCTTCATCTTGTCTCTTCTAAAATTACCTAGACTCTGAATTGTAGGTTTCCGCCAAGCAACTTAATTACATTTTGAAAGTAATTCTGGTGTTAGCTTTGCAAAGTCAATCTTCCACTTCTGCTTCCACGCCCACACTGCTGCATCATAGGTGTAGGAAAACAGCTGATTCATTTCATTCAGGGATGTTACTTGTGTCCTAGACTTTTAAACAATGGGTGTTAAAGTGATTGACATACAATTTTTCTCATTTTATAAATGATATTAAGGCCTGAGACTAAAAGTAATTCGCCTCAGATCCCCTAGCTCAGTATTATTTCTACTCTATCTCCCCCTCCCCATACCGCCCCCCATAGGAATAGGGTTGAGCATTCTGTTGGTTTCTGTTGATGATTACAGCTCATCTTTATAAATTATTGTTCAGGTCCTCAGGAATGGTAGGCATCTTTCTCAAAGTTAAACCATAAATTGATAACAAAAATGAAATCAAAGTTCATACCTCCTGAGTCATGGTCCAGCTCTTGTAACATCAAGGATGTTGCTTTTTTTATGGAAAACGTTTGTGTTTGATATTTAAACAATTTTTTTACATACATGTTCATTGACTGCATTTTTCAGACTCAGTGCTTGCTGTCCTTGGTTTTTTGGAAAAGTCAGAAGCTTTTAAAATATTTTATTTTTTCAATCGCATTTGACTATGTTAGCTCCCGGTGTACAACATGGTGATTAGACAGTTATATGCCTAATGAAGTGATCACCCTGGTGAGCCTGTTACCTATCTGACACTATATCAGTTACTGCAATATTGTCTACTTATTCCCCATGTTGGACATTTTAAATCACAAGCTTTTATTATGTGAGAACTTCAGTGCTTAATAAAGGCTTCGTCAATGAAGGCTTATGCACAAAACAACAGAAACAAGAAGAAGTTAAGACAGTGGAGGAAATCATAGACCCTCTGTGATCCAAGACTACTTGGGGGAAACTGAGGCCCAAGGTTGTGAGCATGTTAGGTGACTTGCTGAAGGCTACATACATTAATGGGTAGCAGCTGACCAGGAATAACACCCACATTCAGTGCTACTTCTATATTCTTTCCAGCAGCAGAATGATTTATGCCCAAGTAAAGAGCAATAAGGTTAAGTCACAATCAATTTCTCTATTTCCTCTTCTCTCACTCTTTCTGTTAATCCTCACCCAAGGAAATTTTTTCCATTGATTTTTTTTAGAGAGAGTGGAAGGGAGGGATAGAGGGGAGGAGAAAAGAAAGGGGGGAGAGAGGGAGAGAGAGAGGTGAGAGAGACACATGGATTGATTGTCTCTAGAATAAGCCTCGACCAGAACCAGGTATTGAACATGCAACCCACATATGTGCCTTTGACCACTAAGCAACACCAGCCAGGGCCCCTGTTTTCTCTTTGCCTTTCTTCCTCACACCTCCCTCTTTTGAATTATTAAGAGATATATATTGAGATGTGGTTTGGTTTTGAGAATCTCTTTCTTCTAATAAACCAGGGATGTTTCTTTGAGGTCTAAAGAATGATATTCCATAACTACATATTGTGTGACTATATTAGTTCTGTTTTTCAAAACAAAAGCGAATACTTCTTTTCTGTGTGTTGGAAGAATTTTCTGACTCCACTCATCACTAAAACAAGCTGAGTAAACTTTGTGCTAAATGATGATGAGACTGGTAGGTCACCATGACCCACAGAGATGGAGTTGAAGTTTGGTGAAGACATGACTTAGCCCCCCTGCCCCTTGATGAGGAGCCAATGGAGAGATGCAGAGTCAGACAGAGGTAGGCGTAGATGTCTGGTTTATTAGTACCGAAGGTAAACTAGAGAAGGTGAGCTAGCTTTCTGACACCACAAAGCTTTCTAAAAGATATTTTCACAGGATATATCAAGTCTGTGGCATTTACAGAATTGGAAGAAAGCCATGCACAATCCAGGAGAGCACCCCAAAGACAGGGCCAGGAGGGACTGGGGGAGCTGCTCACCACTTTCCTCCTCCTTCCTGGAGGGGCTGAGAGGAGCCCATGTTATTGACTCATCGAGGTCCTCCTACATTGGAGGAGGGGAGGACAGTGATTTTTCTGCTTCTAAACATATTTTGGTTGCTAAGCAATTGTAAAAAATTCAATTTTTTCTTATCAAAAAGGAAGCTAAAGATGTTTCAATCATGCTTATCTAGTTCAAAGAAATATCTATAGCTGTTATTCACTGTTTGATTAAGACACAAATTACATTTTTTGAGAGTTGTTCTTAAATTAAGTGTACATTAGGAACATCTGGGCAGCTTGTCCTAATGTGGACTCCTGGGCTCCATTTTCAGAGATTCAGTTGGGATGGCATCAAAATCAGGAGTCACTCAGGTAGTCTTAGGGCCGCCCTTTGAGTAGTATTGCCTAGAGATGTCTTTCTCCAAATCCATTAATTTCTGAAAAAAAATTTTGTATTGTGGGTCACTATTTAGCCATTTCAAGTTTATTTATTAAAGCTGATGATTGTTTAACAAATCACCACGATTAATTAATATAATTATTTCTTTTTTCATGTATTTATAGTTAAAATATGGACACATATGCATGAACCTATTAACAGTGCTTATCTTCTTGGCAGGACATTATAGGAAAGGGAAGAGTTTTATAATTTTTTTGACACTGGTATATTTTGGCACTTTTTAATGAAAAACTTTTATTTCTCTTATATTCATCAAACACATGAAAAAATTCTCCTATTTCAAAAAGAGGAAGGAAAGAAAGGAAAGAAGGAAGGGAAGGTGGAAGATAAAGAAAGTCAAATGTTTTCAAATAAAAAGGAAACATTATCTCTTCCTGTTAAACTTAACTTGAATCGTGGTCCCACCTGTCACTCAGAGGCATCTTCCTTTTCCTGAACTTGTGGACTTCTGACACGTTCTAACCAGTTTCATCTTCCCCACTCCAGTCTATTCTCCATCCATCTCTCAATCGCATTTTAAAATATAAACCATAATACACCCACTGCTTTACCTAAAACCCTCATGACTTCCATTGCACTTACAATAAAATCCAAATTTCTCATCTTGACCAATGAGATCTTTTGTGATGCAGCCCTGAAATATCTTTATCTCACTCATCTTTATATCTTATTAGCCTATGAGGTACCTGGCACAAAGTAAACTCTCTACAAATATTGGTGAATTATAGGATGGATAAATTAATGAATATTCCTTCCAGAGAATCTGAAATTTGTTTTTGATTGGATTTTCATCCAGAACCTACAAAAGATCTTTTCTTTTGGTGCTTCTGACACTTCTGGGGAGATGTTTATTTCCCATGTTTTAGGCCCTGCTAGTTGGATAGTCTGACCTCTTATGGATTCCTAAAATCCCATTAAAGTTCTCCTTTGACATTGAGGTGAAGTAGCTGAGTTTGCATAGGACAGAGCAGAGATGAATGGATTCTGGCAAGGACTCAGATTATCTGCGTTTGTAACTTGCTCGGTGGTTTCCCAATGTGATTTTGCTAAGAAGTTACTATGATGGAACATCCATTCTCCATTACCTCTCACCCTTTCTGGTTTACACCTCAACAAAGTAATTGTCCCACAAAGAATAAAAAAAAAATTGGCAAAAGCCTTTTGATGTCCCACCAACAGATATGTACATTGTTTCTCTTTCACTCATTTTTAGAAAATATGAGATAATAACTGTCATTTTCTAAATAGTTTCTGGAATAAAAGAAAAAAATGTTTCTGTTTTGAGATTCCATTTGTAGTATTGGCTTTGATTCCATAACAGTTTCTTTCAAGAACTAGATTGCTTACTGTATGCGGTGAATTAATTTTTGCAGTGATGGAAATCAACTCTTACAGGGCACCAGGGTATCATTGAGTGCATTGGAAGAGGTAATTTTCTGAAGAGCCATGCCATTTATTTATCGTCTACTAAGCTGAGCACTGAATGAAAGATGCAGTGACTGGTGCACACCCCCACCGAGTGTGCGTGGAGAAACTACCCAAGTCAGGCATTGTGCATGCCGGTGGGGAAGTTCCTGAAGGCTGCTTTATGGTAAAAGACATTCTTCCCATGGCTTTCTAGGCTGCTGGGCTGAATGAGGGAACATTAGGGGAAGGAACAGGAAGGATGCCAAAGTGTGTCCTTTGCAGACACCTCTGATCGGCCGTCTGTCTTTACCACCTCATGGATTTTTATTTCAAGGCTAAGCAATTCTCACAATACACTGAAGTCAGAAAATAATAGAGCTCTATCCAGTTAAGCAACGGCAACATAGGCCCAGAGATGTACATAACTCCCTGGCTAATAGCAGTATTTTTGCCAGAAAGTGTGGCCTTGATGCAAAGTTTTTCCTTTCTTTTTTGAAGAAATTATAGTTGGCATCTGATATTATATTAGTTTCATGTGCAAAGATTTATTTTTAATTTAAAAAAATACATTTTATTGATTTTTAAAAATTTTTTTACAGAGAGGAAGAGAGAGCGATAGAGAGTTAGAAACATCGATGTGAGAGAATCATCAATCAGCTGCCTCTTGCACACCCCCTACTGGGGATGTGCCCGCAACCAAGGTACATGCCCTTGACTGGAATCGAGCCTGTGACCTTTCAGTCCGAAGGGCGACCCTCTATCCACTTAGCCAAACCAATTTCGGCCATGTGCAAAGATTTTTACAAGTGGATATTTCTCTTGTTTTAATGATAAAAAAGAATGGATTATTAGTTTTCTAGAATCACACAGAACCCTTGAGAAGTCTGTTCACTTGAGAGGTAGTGAGAGTGGCATCTCCCTGATTTGGACTTCCCTGCATTAGTGTGTCTATTGCATGTCCCAATACCAACATAGCTCAGAAGGCAATTAGCCTGTACAAAACAGTGCAACAGAAATGCTTGTTGTAGACAGGGATAGAGGCAGTTTACATGGCCAGAAGAGTCCCTCCACACTGCAAATTGTCTTGTGGAAGCAACCAGCTGGAGTCCAATGACTTAGATCCGCTTGACAGTTGTCCAGGTGGCTGATATGCTGCTGAGTGAGCATCAGCATCACATACCAGTTGTAGGGAGGGGTCAGCACCATCAAAGCGATGCTTTTGACAGAGAATCAGAAAACTGACTTCTTAGGGAAAAGCCACATCATGACTCAGAGTGGAAAGACAGGAACCAGAATATCTGGGCCCCAAGGCAGTTCAGATTTCATGAACATATTTTTTTATTGCTGTTTAGGCTGTTTTTATTGGGGTGTGGCCTTTTCCTTGGGATGTTTATCTTAAAAGTGATGATGCTGAGCCCAGAACATTGAGAAAGTGGTCTCTGATTCATTCTGTTAAAGACCTGCGACTCGTGGACTCTGGAGAAAACTACGCTCAGTAAAAATTCTAGCCTCATCATCTCCTTTGTTTGAAAGTTCATGTTAACTGTGTGTGTGGTTTTTTTAAAATCTGTTTCTTAATATGTATAACCTTTAGAAGAATTATATCATAACTACCACTGGACTTCCTCCAACTAACTACCACCATCCCTCCCAAGATTTCTGTACTTCACATATGAACTCACCTCAGCAAGTGTGAGAGTTTCATACAATATCCTCTATGTACCTCTCTTAGGAGAAGAGCATGAGCAGCAGAGCCTAGAGGATCTTGCAAAGTATCCTGGAGGAAGGGTGAAGACAATTTTCAATTGTTTTAGCTAAAGAAACTTAAAATTCTAATATGCATTCTAATTCATGGTAATAAATTACCAAAAAAAAAAGATTACCAAAGTATCTTTTTTTTAATTACCAAAAAAGATACTTTTTCCCTCTAAAATATTTCAGGAAAATTAATGATCTAGCAAGGTGTTGCATGCTCATTTTAGTGGCTGAACTCTCAGCATGCTTTGCACACCCAGGAAGACACCTGCTGTCAGAGATGTGTGTATGAGGCACTTGAGGGGTCTGTTTATCTCCAGGGGAAAGCAGGTAGGGCGTGCAGCATCTTCCTGATTCTGACCTCTGTGCATTTCTTTGCGGCCCTGGCTGTGTTGCCTTCCCATCTAGCCTTGCACATGCTTATATAAAGGAATGAAGGACTGCAGTGAATGTATAAATACATGGGCAGTGAATACAGTATCTGGAGTGCCTAGCTTCTCCCTGTCTAGATTAAATAAAGGTGGGTCAGTGATGCCAATAGTTAATACATCATCCATAGCACTGCCCATGCCCAGTGGAATACACACCTGCTGTCCATGCCTGAGGCTTCACCTACACCCACCACGGGAGTCAACAGTCTCACACAGAAAGTGGGGAAGGAGAATGAATATTAATTATATGGCATTTGTGAAAATTCTCGAGTTGCAGCCTAGAAATAAATGCACTAAAATGAGAGATTAAATTTCATAATAAAAATCAATTTAAGCCAGTTATATTGAAAGTTTTATGCATTGCACCATTTCTTCAAAATACTTCCTCTTCAAAAGCTCTCATGGTTTAGCAGTTTGGGTGCATTCCAAAGGTTATAATTTTTAGATCCTACTGAAACCAAGATGTGTTTATGATGTTCTTCAGATACAGAAAATAATTAACATTAATCAGAAGTATTATAAGCCATCCACTTTTCAATAAGAAAGAAAAGAAAAAAAGTGGTATTATTTCCTATAAATAGAGAAATGCAGGGAATCTATTCAAATTCATGCCATATTTCTTCTGCATGATAGAGAGTAATGCCCACTCATAGAAACCTTGAGAAAAGCATCAAACAGTGAGAGAACTGTTCTTCCCTAAGACTCTATTGGTCTAACTGTGAAATTGCCAATATTTCATGTCCTCTTCATCCATCTGTGCCTCTGCACAGCAATTTTCTCTGCTGAAATGCTTATTCTGGTTGTCCTCGTGGCAAAGTCTCACTTAAAATCTTTTATTTGCTTTCCCTGACACCCCCCCCCAGAGAAAAATAATTACCTATTTCCTTCTCAAGGTAATACTTCTAATACACGTTTAAATATTTCTAATATAGTTCCTTGTTAATATTCATTTACTACTGGCTAAGAGGCCTCTTCCCTAATCAGGAACTTAATAAAGACAAAGACTTTAGTTGTACTTTTCCTTGATTTTTAAAATTATGTTTTATTGATTTTTTTTACAGAAAGAAAGGGAAAGAGATAGACAGAAACATGGATGAGAGAGAAACATTGATCAGCTGCCTCTTGCACACCCCCTACTGGGGATGTGCCTGCAACTAAGGTACATGCCCTAGATCAGAATCGAACCTGGGACCCCTCAGTCTGCAGACTGATCCTCTATCCACTGAGCCAAACCGGTTTCAGCTGATTTTTTAATGTGCATTGTTATTGTTGAATGAACATCAGACAGTGTGTTGTGTGTACAACAGAAGAGACTGAAGCAAATAGTGTTATCACCCAGCAACGGACACATGCATCGTTCTGTCAGGCCATTATTGTGGGTGGCGATGGCACAGTAAGCAGGCTGGATTGGGGTTTTATTGTTGCTGTAGTTAACCTTGAGTAAATCATGGACTTCACATTCCTCTGATGATGGGCTGCCCTTGTGCTTAGAGTAGGGATTTTTCTTGTTGTTCCTGCTCCATTCTTAGATTGCAGTAGCTTGTGCATACCTGAACCATTTTTGTCCTTCTCCAGCAATAGACTGTGATTACTCATTACTAAGTGCTAGGCTTGTGGCAAGGCCAATGGATCTAGGGAATGGGAGTTGAATGCATGGAGGGTTCCTCAATTCACATGATCCCTCACCAATCTTAGGAGGTCTTATGAGTCAGGGTCTTGGGAGTAGTGCTTTGTCAGTATTCCTGTCCCCTACTTCCCCTCCCCTTAATTTGGTGTCAAACCTTGACTAAGCTGCTTTCTCAGCAGTAACAGGTTCCTGCTCAGTATCAGTGCAGGATTTGTGGCCCAGGAGAGTTCTCTGCTCACCCCCTCCCTGAGGGCTTTTGCTGCTATCTAGCTCCCAAAAGCACTGGATCTTTGAAGCTGCCTCTTCTCTTCCCCAGCAACATAATGCCTTTCCTTCCTGTAAGAGATGGTCTGGGGAAGTGGACGGACTTGGGTGCTGTCCCGAGTGGCCTCCGGTCACTTCCTGAACACTGTGTCCCTGCCCTCATTGAGGTTCATGTTGACACAGTGGGACTTGGGAGAGGATCTGGATCATCCTTTTGTCTGAGGCTCCCAATGAAGTCCAGATTGTCATGTGAACCTGTACTCTGTCTTTTAAAAATCATACCTTTTTCTCCTTACAAGTTTTGCATTCCATGCCAGTGACAGAACAGCTGGTGTGTCCCCTTGTTCCTTTTGAGGAATTTGTCACTCTTTGGAAGTCAGTCTACTTGGTTGCCTCATGACCTCAACTCTCTGATGTTGTAGATTATCTGCCCTTTCCCCCCACTGTTAAGGTGACAGTCATTTTTTGTGTGTGTGGCTTTCTAAATTCTCAGTGGAAGTAAAAGGTTCCTAGTATAATCACATAGGTGTCCCAGCATCCGTATTGAGCCACGTTTCTTCTCCAAAAACCCATGGATCACACTGTGGGGAGACACGTCCCCATTTCTCTTTAGCAGCTCCTCCATTCTGCCAAGGAGATGAAACAGTGCAGAAAAGTACACTTTAAATTAACCTGGCTTGACTTTCCTGGGAGGGTTTATAAGTTAAATACAATACATTTTAAATTTTACCCAATGACTATTAACCCTTCAGTCCTCATAGAGAAACGAGCTTCACAAACAAACACACCGGGTTATTTTTTTTAAGGCAGACCTGAGCCAATCCTTTGTGCTTATTGCCTGAAATAAAAGTTATGGTAAAATAACTATGACACTGTGTAACAAAAGTACTATTTCACCATCTGTTATTTCTGTCCATCATAAAAAACATTCTATTGAAATGAGAAAGTCACCAACATTGGAAAGGCCACACTCTTCTGGCCTCCGGTGTGGATCATGCTGAAATGGCAAACCCCGAGGCTGCTGGGTCAGGGGGGGCTCCGCTGCACTCCTGGCACCTCGCAGTGATGGAGGAGGGGAACAGTCTATTTGCTGTGTTGAGAAAAATCAATTTTCATCTTCAAAAGATGAAACTACCAAGCGAGATATTGACTTAGAAATAAAGTGTTTCTTAAAGACTTGCCATGTCCCATAAATGTCAGACCCCAAACTAAAAGTTTGGTGATTTAAAGTTTATTGCTAATTTCAGACAAACATGCGCATAGCTCTGCCTCGAGAAAAAAAAAAAAACAACACACAAACTAGTTAATTATAATTTTCTTGCAGAATATTTTGTTGCCTACATACAACTAGTTTCAGAATCCTCAAGACCAGTCATTTTTGTTTAGCTGATAGGTACAACTTGATCCTTTTCCATTTATTTTCTCTTCTAAGGTTTTATTCTTCTTGGTCCCACAGATAAATTATTTTCAAAATTTTATGATGAAATTTATATGGCTGGGTTTGACATGCCTCTAAATTCCACTTCTGGGTTGTCTGACATATGTAGTTGACTAAAATTTAATCAGGAATGCAGTGTTAACCAGTTGGGGGAGATTTTTAGTTCTCTTTCTACCTTGAAGACCCACTGCAGGCTGATGGCGTGATGGTTGGGACCCTGACATATGAAGTGGACATGGACAGAGCAGGCAGCATGCTCAGAAACCATGGGCATGGGGCTGCAGCCTCGCAGGGCCTGGGCAGAACTGCCTTAGAAGGCGTGCTTTGTAGAACATTGGAGAGCCTGCTGTCGCATCGCCTGCTTCCTGGAGCCTTATGTTGAGTGGGCTCATCCAGATTTGAAGCATTCACCTGGATGCTATTTTAGGGAGAAAAAGAAGGGAGGCAGGGAGGAAAGGGAATTAATGGGAAAGATTATTATTTTTTCAAAGAAACTCAGCATTTTCTCTTCCCATAGTTTAAGCCTTTCTTTTCAGAAAGGCTTAAACTATGGGATCTGACTAAGCTTTGCCCTGGATAGGTTCATAAGATGTTTTCCACTATTAACCTGTGGAGGGGGCTTGTGTGGAAAACAGAACAGCTGCAGATAAAATAAAGGAACTACTTTTCTATCCCCATGCATTGTAGTATGAGTTAAATTTACAACTCTACAACGCATATTTGAGAAACTACTATTTGCCAGAAAGTGCTGGAAATACATGGTAAAAGATATAAAATCAGGTTCCTGGCTTAAAAAACAGTCTTTTCTCAAATGGAAAATACCCTGAAATTAGCATCTTCTGTTACCTAAATATTGCCCTCCCCTGTTTCTTCTTACCTCTTCACCCTATATTGTGATTTCCTACATTGTTGATTATTACCTCTGTGGAGACTATAGGGCATATCATTGACTAATCACAATAATAATAACCACAATTTGCATGTGCTTTCTTTTTGCCAGGCATTCTGCATGCAATTTACATATGTCCTTTTATTCCTTGCCCTAATCCTACAAACACCCGATTTTAAGATTTTTTAAAGATTGTATTGTTTAAACTGAGACCAGGAGAGATCAGGGAATACTCTGTTTCAGAAGAGGGTTCAAAGCAAGTCTTCATCTTAAGCCTGTCTGGCTCCCAGATCCAGCTCGGAACCTCAGAGTGATGCTTCTTCTTGGCTCCATTCATCCATCTCTTCCCCTGCCAGAGTTTGAATCCTGACTCTATAGTAGGCAGAATTTTGTTAGCTTGGGTTGTTACTTAACCTTTTCTTTCCCAAGAGCTTTATCTATAAAATGGGGTAATATATACAGCGTGTGCTTGGCATTAGGATTCTAAGAGATAAGCATAGAGCCCTTAGAACAACACCTGCTTCTCTCCATCATAAGAATTCCATGGTTTTATATCATTTCATATTCAGGATTAATTAAAAAGACTCCTTTAGTTCTATTATCTCATTTCACTTATATTTTATTAATAACTTTTTAATTAGTCTCCTAACACCAACCCCACCTCTCTCCAACCTTTCCTTCACAACACTGCAAAGTAGCATATCTAGAATTCAGAAGACATAATGTTACTCCCTTGCACAAAATCTTCTAATTTTCAGGCTCACATATGAAGTCCTTCATGTAGGCCCAGTATCCCCTGTGATCTGTCCCCTGCCTTCTGATTAAAATTTCATCTCTCCCTATTTTCCCCTCACACATATTTTGTTCCAAGAGCAAACTGTTTCCGTTTCCCAAACAGGTCATGGCTTTGCACAGACTGTCCCCTCTTCACAGAATACCTTTCCTTACTCATTTGCTTGGCAAACTCCTGTGCATCCTTCAAAACAAGCAGACATTTCCTCTCGAAGGAGTCTTTCTGTACATCCCTCTACCACAGGTACCCTTCTTAGTTGCTCATTTAATGCTTCAAGTGTGTCTCATGGTCCTCATCACATTGAACCTAATCGTCTGTTTGGTCTAGTTTTTTCCACTAAGGCCAATTATATTGTCTCATTCTTCTGTGCCCCCCCCCCCCAACCAGGATCCAGCATAAGGCAGACACTCAGTAAGTTATTAGTACATAAGGGGGCCCTGAAGCCATTCGTCTTAGATACCAAGGGATGACTGTAGTAGGTAAATATTGAACCTCTACTGTATTGAGGGATGGCCCTGACTCTTTCAATCCTCACAACCACTATATGAGGGAGAGATTATTGCCATTCCCATGGTAATAACATAGATAAAGAAACTGAAGCACAGAAAGGAGAAGTTACTGGCCCTACACCTCACAGCTGGCCAGCAGTGAAATAAAATTAGAGCCCAAACATTAGACTCTTAACACTCAAAGTCTATACCATCTCCCCCCTTTTTAAGTCTGTATTTCAAACGGTGTTTTTATGATGACAATGTCACTGGACAGTTTGCCACTTCTAGGGCTGACACCGTCAGTGAAGAGAACATAGGACACAGAGAACTTCTCTGAAATTTAATATTTGTACAAATGTTACTGTACTCATTATAACCTATTGACCCATCAAGGAATGTTCATGCACAGCTATGATGGAAAAAAAACTTTGACTTCATTTTTTGTCCAGTGGCTTAACAAAATAATGATGCCAAATAGACACTGTCAGTGATAAGCTTTGAAAATCTGTTTCTTTTATTTTCTGGTCTCTGCGTTCCATGTCCTCTCTGCCTCCCTAAGCTCTTGTCATTAGTTTGTTGCCATGTGAATACTCTATGTTCAGAATGGCTGCTTAACATGTGACCCTCTCTTTTGCTCCTCCAGCCACAACAAAAAGTATTTGTAATGCACTTGTCCATGCATTCACTCCCTCTTTCATTTATTATTTTAGTGTAGTAACCAATGAGATCTGGGGTGGCTTATGGTCATTTATTCACTCTATTTGTGGAGCAAAGGGCTATCAAAGGTAAATAATTAAGTCAATAGCATATTAAGAAGCAAGACCTACGTATGTTCACATTGCTAATGAACATGTGGTTGTGCAGGGCAAATCTAGAAATTCTGAGGTTGTCAAAGTGGAAAACAAGACTATTGATGATGTTTAAACTCTTGCGAGCCAAATGCTTTGTGGACTAGTGAGACTTCCCAATGAAAATGCATAATCATAAAATATTACTATGAAATGGAGAACTGATGAAAAGCAATTATTGGTATGCAGTGTACTTTAAAAGTGGATTGGATGTCAGGAAAAGGACCAGCCAGCCAGCATCCCTCATTTTGCTTTGTAATTGCAATTTGTAGGCCATCTGAACAATTGTGTGACCCTTGAGAAAAAGAATTAGTGATTGCAATCATACCCTCCTAATCAGGCATCTTGAAAGGAGCAATACTTGAAAATCTTCCCCATGCTCAGGGCATGCCAACTGGTTTTGCAATTTCTCTCATATGCATATTACTGCTCTGAGTGAGTGTTTCAGTTTAGCTAAGAATTGTCTAATCTCATTAAACTAACTATGGAGGTTGAAATAGGGGAGCCCAGTAATGTCATCTATACACAATGGAAATTGGTGTTTTAATTGCTATTGCTTTACGAAGCTTTGGGTCTTGAAGTAAGTCCACAGTAAAGACTATAAAATATGTGAAGGTGAGAGCTTGGGTACCTCAAACAGTTAAAAATGATGAGGCACAGATGCCGCACGTAATTCACTATGAAAAGCGAATACGATGTTATTCGACTGGGTTTCAGATTTACTTTTGATGGAGTGGGTCTTGTTTTCCCTGGTGTAATACTGTTTTTTGCAAGGGTATTTGTTTTTTGGAATCTTGTTAGATGCTATCTGGCTCTGACACAAACCCCAGCACATCTTTCCCGCGTCTGCTTGTAATCAGCCATTCTCTGGGAGAATCAGGAGAGTCATTTATATGGGTAAGCACCTGTTGTTGGAGGCCGTGTTTGAAATCAGATATGGAGAAAGAATTTAAGGTACAAATGAATTATTCACTCTAAACGAAACGCGGAGCTGGTTGCAATTTGTAATTTAACAAGGGTGTTTTTTCTTGAAATCTGCTAGGTCTGTTAACTCCTTCCTGTAAGAAAGGCCTTCCGCATTCCTGGGAGCTTTTGTGTATTTCTTTGGATGGCTGATTCTGTCTCCTTCATAATTAAGTCTACCAGGCTGCCAACATTTTGATATTTTGGGGGTTTATTTTTTTTTTAGTAATGGAAGTGAATGTAATGGAAAGTGAAAATGCATTTTTGTTTAAATAGTTGAGTGAATCTACCATTTTCCTGGATTAGCATTTAGCAGGTAGGTCATTCCAAATGCAGGAATAACTTAACAATATAGCGTTTCCAAGGATGCCCATGATAAAATAGCCAAAGGCTTTTTTTTTTTTGTAAAAATGTCTATGTTTTGTAACATGATTTTACTTGGGTAATGTATCTGTGCGATTCATAGTTCATTAATACCAGTTTGTGGGGTTTTTTTTTACCCTTTTCTTTTGTCCTAGAAGCCTGAGTTTTATGTCTATCTTCTCAGAGAGGACTCATTTGCTGTGGTCTGTGATTTGGAAATACAGCACAGAAACAACTGGACTGAGACCACCATTCTAATTTCACTTTGGGCCTTTTCACATCAGTGCTCACAATGATTTTTTAGTCACTCCAGTCAGGACTTGAATCCAACGGCAGTCTCAGGGGTGAAAAGTCAAGGGGATCTCCATTTAGCCGTCCAATTCTCCAGGTAGAACCTTGATCACCATTTCAATTATTCTATTCTCCTTCCTTTGCCCAAGCATTGCTGTAGTTAATGTCATGTCAGAATCTCCATTATGACCCATGTTTTTGTGGGATTTAAAATGGAAATTCTTCAGGCAGAAAATGGGCACATATGGTTATTGCAGAAAAGCTGCTTTAAAGCCAATTTTAAGGTGAGCTGCTGAGATTTTGCCGTTAAAACACTTGGCCTGTCTCCACAGCTGGAAATGGGCCCACTCATTCCCTCGGACAATATTAATTATCAGCTACTTGAGTTCATTTCTAGGTCCTGCATATTTGAACTTGTCCTCTTTCCTTTGTCCAAAATGGGTAAGACTCAGAAATTAGGGAAAAATAGTCATTTCAATTTTCCCTTTTCTATTTGCAACTAAAACTTTTTTTTATATGATATTTTTTTTTCTTATGAAATAAAGTTGTGTCTATAAGGTTACTGCAGAGAAGGATGGTAAAGGCAATATGTCTTAAGTGTTTTAGTTCTTACATGTTGCATTTCCTGCAAAATTATTTTAAAAGCTTTGTATGAAATGATTACTGATAATATGTTAAGGATCATGTTTTTAAGTCAGTGTTCCTATAGAATCCATTCTTTTCTTTAAGTTGAAAATTATACATATGTTGAATAAAAAGTCTTAAGACAAAGCAAACAATGGGTTTTGCCACTATTTGTGAAGATGACTGCTTTATGCATCTTTGCATTGAATGTAAGACTTGGAATATAAAAGCACATTTATGAATAATTAATCCCATACCTAGAAAGCACATTGTTGCTATTTGGAACATTTTTTTAAGTGGATAAAGAGCAGATTTATCTACCAGCATTTTGAGGTACAAATACATGGGAAGCACCTGCATTATGACTCTGCTGGGTATTGACCCTCTTAATTCCATCGTGGCTTGATATTGGCTGCCAAAATGATATATGTACCTTAATATGTTCTCACTAAACCACCTGATTTTTGTTTTGAAAAACCACCACAATCAAGAGAGAGACAATTATGTGAAAAGCATGTATTGATGAGTAGGATAATGTACAATAGAAGAGCTGGGCTAAGCATTTCTGAAATGAAAGACTATTGTTTACTGGAAGATTCTACTCTTCTTTTACTGGTTTCAATTATTTCCAAGTTGACAAATTGTGATCAATACTGTTATTGGTCTGATAATTAACAGATGATGGCCTGTCTCTATGAATAGTAAATGCTGAGTGCTAATTAACATTTGTTTTGATTATTTGGTATTTAGTTGTCAAAGAACTATTACAATGGCATAATATATTAGAAGTTGGCTTTTTTGTTGTTGTTGTTGTAGCTTTTGATTGTTATCAGTAATAGCTATCAGTAATAGCTATTGTCTATGTCTGTGAGGGATGCCTGATTTCTATTACTACTCACCACAGTGGTTTGAAAACTTATCTAAAAGCCTTAAGTATTTCTAATAAATTTTATCTGAGACTTCTCTGCTTCCAGGGAGAAAGAAGGGATCTATAATAAAGGTAGAGATGTTGAGAATCCTGAACAAGAACTAAAAGTGCTAAATAAAGCTGGTTGAATTATCACAGAATTAATTAAAAATTAGGTTATAGTATGAAGTCTTAAAAGTTTCTGAGGTTTTATCAACTATTTTATCATTTTAAAAATAAGTCTACTTATTTTTTCCCATTCAATGGCTTGTTTCACTGGGGTTTCAGGGTGTGCGGTTATATCGTTTTCTTTTGGCCTGAAAAGTTCTCATCTGTTTTCCTATGGTCAGGGAAGTACAATAGTTATATGGAAAGAGTATGGACTCTGGATTTAGACTTGACTTTAAATCCTGGCTTCAAAACCTACTCCCTAGAAATACAACCTTGGACATCATTTCAGGATCTATAAAAATGTGACTAATGTTATATGTCTAGGTAGATGTGAGGAGTAAGTGAAATCATATATATATTAATATGTATATACATATGTATGTATGTGTGTGTGTGTATATATATATATATATATATATATATATATATATATATATCAGAGGCCCAATGCATGAAATTCATGCAAGGGGTTCTGCTCTGCTCGCCCTCCCCCCCCATCATCTTCCTCTTCCCCCCCGCACTCCCCCCCTCTCCGCCAATGTGGCTTCGTCCGGAAGGTTGTCTGGTCTAATTAGCATATTACACTTTTAATATATATATATATATATATATATATATATATATATATATATATGATATTTATTATAAGGAAATAACTCAGAGTTATAGAGGCTGAGCAGTCTCAATGTTCACACTGCAAGCTGGAGATAAAGCAGAACTGATGCTTTAGTTCTGTCTGAATCCAAAGACTTGGGAACCAGGACAACCAATCACATAAGCTCCAATCCAAGTCCATGTCTGAAGGCAGGTGAGGACTGACGTTGATGACAGTCAGGCAGAGGGTGAATTCTGTCTTATTCAGGTTTGTGTTCCCTCTAGATATTCAACATATTAGATGAGGCCTACCCACAATGGGGAGAGCAATCTACTTTACTGAGTCTACTAATCCAAGTGTTCATCTCACCCAGAAAAGTGTTTATCTAAATGTAAGGGCGCCTTGTGACCCAGTCAAGCTGACACATAAAATTAACCATGACAATGTCCTAAGATAACAGTGGAGAGAAGAGACTCTGGAGGCATACTGCATCTCTTCAGATTCCGGCTTCACCAGCTCTTAGCAGTGAGACAGCAGGCAAGTTCTGTAACTGTCTTTCAGTTTTCTCATCACTAAAATGAAATATTCTCATCAGTCTCACGCAGGGTTGTTTTACAAAGGAATGAATTGATATATGTAAGGTATGTAAACAATGCTTGGCACTTAGTATCATAATTATAATAAATGCTAAGTAAATCATAGCCACTTTACATTCTTTAATTCAATCAGCTAAGATATTGATTAAATTTTCACCACAAAGTTACCTCCTTAACTGATCTGAAACATTTGAAATGTCATAAACAAAGGTAACAGTAGTCCTGTTTTCTATAATGACAGATAATTTATGTAATTGACATTCATTAAACAGCTAGTACAATGTAACTCAGAAGGGTTAACACACAGGTCTATGAGATCAGAGGGAAGCTGGGGATTAACACATGCATGTTTTAACTATTGGCATATCCTTCCATGAGAGGACATTTTGATGGGCATGAGCATTGAGAATGACGCCTCACAAGGCAGTTTCAGACAGGGGGATGACCTTTTTCACATATGACCAAGGGAAACCTAAAACTATTATATTAAAAAAAAAAACTAACCTTTAAGCATGTGTCTTAGTATGTAGTCTAAAAATTTGATTTGGTGTCTGTCTCAGTTTTCCTACTTACCCTATCATGTCCCAATTTAAGGCACACATTTTAGTCTGGTGCCTATTTTTAAACTCATTTTTTTCATGATTAACTAATAAATATTTGTTTTGATGATAATTATATTTACTTATAGTAACTAAAAAATCTCATTTGGGTTTTGAATTATTCTCTATGAAAATAGTAGTGTTATTAAAAAATAAAGAGACAAATCAATATTTTAGTGAATATAAAAAAGAAGGTTGATTTGTAGTTAGGTTAACTTTGGAATACATGTGTTTTATGCAACAAATTATGTTGTATTGTTTAGCACATGTATATTATGTAATATATATATATATATATATATATATTATATATGATAAATACACTCACCTTTATTTGGTCAGGGTCTTTCATCCTTGAGACTGTGTCCCTCCCATCCTTGGGCAACTTGGACTTTCTAGCTTCCTCCTTCATTGAGCTTTTCCAGTCGGATTTCACTGGGCAACACTTAATTAAACTTCATTTACTCTTTTTACGCTCCAGGTATTATTCTGCTGCTCCCTTCGAGAAGTAATTTGCACGCTGTTTATTGGAGCTGTGAATTTAATCATCTCAGTCCCATACTATAGCAGGATGACTGTAATAAGATGTACTGACATGTCTTTGGAGCATATTTTTGCCTCCATTGTGTGTTGTTTTGCCAGAATACTGAAGGCAGTGTTTGTCTTATGGCACTTCTAAATAAAAGCAGCTCCCTCTTTTAGGACAGCAATGAATTTAAGTTAGTTGTTTTAATAAATGTCTGAAATTTTAAAATAAGAGTAATCCTGGAAGATGACTTAAAGTCCGAAAGACATAGGTTTGGAAAGGTTAGATGGACTGGCACCGGAGTTGGGCTCTTTTGGCCCTCAGCTGAAATGGGATGAATAAACAACCAAAATTCTCCAAGGAACCTCCCGCATATCATATACATGTACATAATTCAAGTTTTACCTGTGTTACATGTATACATATATACATATAAATGTGTTTTGACACACAAGCCAGGAAACTGGTTGTTTGCTAATATCTCCAAAATAGAAAAAAATATATATATATACAGAGAAATGGTATAAGTTAAGGAAGCTGGAGAAAAATAGGATATGATCTCTCTCTCTCTTTCTTCTTCTCTCTCTCTCTCTCTCTCTCTCTTTCTCTAAGCAACCCCTTTGATGAAATAACCAGAAGGACCGGAACAACTGGTCGACCATTTGCTATGATGCACACTGACCATCAGAGGGCAGACGCTCAATACAGGAGATGCCCCCTGGTGGTCAGTGCGCTCTCACAGCCAACCTCCAACAACCAGCCAACCTCTTCCCATCCCTGCCCCTGTCCGGTAGGCCCCATCTGGCAGCCAGCCAGAGGCCCCTGGCTGGGCCCTGATTGGGACTGGGAGAGATGCCTAATAGGTCTTAATCACCTGCCAGGCCCAAGGACCCCACCCCACCTCTAGTGTGACAATAATAACAGCTCACAACTTTTGAGAGTTTATCATGTACTCCGGGAGCTCAACATTTTACATGTATTAAGAGGTATTATAGTTATGAACATGTCCATAGCAGAGGATGGAATGATGTACATAATAGTGTGTGTGGGGGAAATGCATACAAACCTCCATCCACAGGCTTTACAAACTCAGTATCCACGAGGTTCAAACTAGGCCAGTGGAGCATGGCTGAGAGCCCTGACCTGAGTGCAAGGGCCTGTCTGCTGCTCGTGATTGTGGCAGACTCCCCAGAGTTGGTACAACTATCCATGTTTAAAGAGAAGCCTTTAACCAGGATGTTTATTAATGAATTCTCTTTATTTTAAACTTCTGGGAAACAATTCAAAATCTTTTATTTTTTTATTTTTATAATTTTATTGATATTTTACAGAGAGTAAGAGAGAGAGATAGAGAGCCAGAAACGTCGATGAGAGAGAAACATCGACCAGCCGCCTCCTGCACCCCCCCCCCACTGGGGATGTGCCCGCAACCAGTGTACATTCCCTTGACCAGAATCGAACCCAGGACCCTTCAGTCCACAGACGGGAGCTCTACCACTGAGCCAAACCGGTTTCGGCTCAGAATCTTTTATTTAACTTACTATGAAAGGCATACCATGCCCACTCCCCCATAGGCAAGTCTCATCCTGAGGCCACCTGCTGATAAACCTCCAGAGAATTCCTCACTCCGGGGTCAGGCCTGTAAGAAAACACCATGGGACAAACTGAGGTCCTCAGGGTCTTCTGCAGGAGAATGTCTGATACAGGGGTGGGGAACGTCTGGCCAGCGGGCTGTATAAGGCCCGATAAATCATTTGGTCTGGCCCTGCCAAGGCATTAGGGTAAGTTAATTAAATGTTTGAGCAAATATATCAGGCTAACATTTAAGGGGATAATTTTGTGTGGCCTGTGAATGATGTTATAAATATCCAAGTGGCCCTTGGCAGAAAAAGTTTCCCTACCTATTACTTAAAACACCTACTCGTCCATGATAAAGTGTTTAGGGGTAAAGCATCATAATAGTCCGAACACATTTTCCTTTGAACACAGCAGAGGAGGGTTTCCTTACACCTGGCCAAACGTGCATGAATCCAAAACTTTGATGCCCCCGCTGTGCTCAGCCTAGAGCCTAGTTTTATTTTTTGCCACAAATATTCAAAGAGCAACTGATTTAATATACTATAGACAGTACAACAGTTCCTTTGGTTAATGGACAGAAACTTCCTTCTCCTTACCAGAAAGAAGAGACAGATGTTTTTCTAAGAAAATAGGCAGGGAATCGTTTTTGAATAAGCAATTGTTTATGTGAGTTTGTTACTTACATTCTTCTGGCTATATAATTTTAAATTATGTGCATTGTTTTGAATTATTTGCCTTATCCATCACATATATTAGTTAAAATTACTTACATTTATTACATTATTCTTTGCTTTATTTTAAGTTATCTATTCCTTTTTAATGTGTATTACTACCTCTTTAAAACAAGTACTCTCTAGATCAGAGGGTGTGTCCAAAAACAGGAAAAAAAAACAAACAGCAAAAAAACTGGGTGGTTCCCTCTTCTCCCTCCCCCCCCCCCCCCAATATCTAGGGGGTGAGACCTACACATAAGTGTTTTGGAAAAGGGCCTCCTGTGATATAAAAAATGCTTTTCTGAAGAGAACACTAGACCAAATGAGATTTTGGTGACATTTGAGTTGACTTCCCGGTACTTTTCATGATTTATGTCCAATCGGTAATCCAATGGAATTTACCAACCCATGGGATTCAGGTGTAAGATGTTTCATTTTAGGTAAATATATATAACCTCCTTTTAATTAAAATATGTGCCTTTACTCCCCTGCTGTGGAGGGATCAGCTTACCTTTCGAATTCCAAAGTTAGATTCACACAGACCCCACCTTGGCATACTGCTATTCTATTTTTCCCCTCTGGAATTTAGACCTGGCTTCAGAATGTTTTATCAGATGTACAGATGAAAGCAGGAAGAACCAGGTGATACTTAAAGTGCTTATTTATTCTATACAGTTAGTTGATTTTTTTTAAATCAAAGAAGCAAAGCTTTGTAAATAAGATAAAATGAATTATTACCTGAGGTGGTGGTGACCTGTCTCTATAGAGATTTTATTTTATTTTATTTTATTTTATTTTAAAATATATTTTATTGATATTTTACAGAGAGGAATGGAGAGAGGATAGAGAGCTAGAAACGTCGATGAGAGAGAAACATAGACCAGCTGCCTCCTGCACACCCCCTTCCAGGGATGTGCCTGCAACCCAGGTACATGCCCTTGAGCGGAATCGAACCTGGGACCTTTCAGTCCGCAGGCCGACGCTTTATCCACTAAGCCAAACCGGTTTCGGATCTATAGGGATTTTAGATGTGATTGCTTTATTTTCCTCCTCCCCTCCCCGCACACACACACCACACACACAAAAACACAACCAAGTTAATGGTAGGCTAGTCCTCTGTCTTGATGTTTCCCGGTTAGCTCTCAAAGCATTGTCTTAGATAAATGTGTGCCCTGGGTTTTAAAATGGACTGTGGTAAATGGGTTGCTTATTTTGAAAATTGGAAGATTTGTTTCTTTAGGTATACATTCAGTCATTCATCATGCAATGACATCACCGGTAGGTATTCTGTCACAGATTCTTGAAAAAAAGTAAGGGGATCATGAGTTGAGTCAAAGTCCCGCTTTTCCCCCAAGACATGCGGACATTAGACCTCCTGGAGGCAAAGAGATAGAGCCCTGTTTTTCAAACCAGAGCTGTGAGGAACCCACAGGTGGGCACTCCGGGGTAAACAGGTCCCTGAGCTGGGGGTCTGCAGTAGATGCAAAGTCCCCAGATGACATGAGATCTCCTCAAAGCAGCCACCCCCTCATGGGATATTTGCATTCTCTATTGCCAGAGGGAGTCTTTGATAAAGATACCTCAAAAGTTTTTGACTAGATAATTTTTCAAAATTTTCTTGCCTTCCCCATTTGTTTGCAGGGGTCTAAGACTTGGACAAATTGTGCGATGACTTCAATGTGTAACATGTTGATTTTATTAGTCCTAGTGTACTCTGAATTGTTTAAATGTATCTATTTTCAAAATACGTGGGATGAGAATTAATGTAGGAATACAAACAGAAATGGTACTTCTCTTTGGATGGTGGTTTTAAATGACTTGGTATTTGCGCTGTTAGCAATAAAGGTTACATGTTATTGGCACAGAACCCAGGGGTCTGGAGGGTACACAGCATCTGATTATGACTGCACAGAGGGAAAAGGGTGCAATTATAATCAAATTGCTTTACCTCTCTGAGCCTTAACAGACAACGTTGAATATGTAAAAAATAAAAAAGCAGATATTTAGTATAGTAGCAACCTGAAGTCAGCACTTTACTATAAAACACAATTCTCCTGTGCATGTGCGTGAGTGTTATCTTTGCTTCTTTCCTTCTCTGTTCTTTTGGATTTTTCAAAGCCTATCATGTTGGCAGTTCTTTGAAAAGGTCTTCAAGTTTTTGTGTTAAATACCTCAAAGCTTGGTCCTAGACACATCTGTTTCCAGTGTGTGTGTTTATATGAGAAACAAATAAAGGACTTCCCAATTATACTTTGCAACCTACATTCAAAATGCAAAGCCTGACAGCATAGTTTGAGATGCATAAAACTCAGGAGAAGATTGTAGTGAGAGACTGTGGCCTTTGTGTGTAATGTTTGTCTTTAAAGGAGAAAGTTGTGTTTTATGTGGGCAAGAAATACAGTAACAAAAGTGTAGTAGTATTATGAAGCACCTGCAAGTTTTGTTTTATTTATTTTGGACTGAGTGGTCTTCTGTTCTAGCTATGACAGAGTATGAATGATCGTGTGTGTGTGTGTGTGTGTGTGTGTGTGTGTTTGGTGTGCTTCCTTTCATTTGAATACAGCAGAAGTCATCTATTGTGAGCCAGTAGATCACTTCCTGGTATTTATTTTCTTGTTGAATCGAAATGGTTCTTAGTCACATATGGCCAATAATAATTTTCACATGACCGGCATGTTTTAAGGGGCTTTCACTGTATGATATACTTAAGACCATGCAGTTTCTACAATATATAAAAATATTGTCAAATGAAAACAATGAATCATACCAGGAAAACATTTTATTCCTTATTTTAGAGCTAGAATGGGCTTTGACTTCTCTTCATACTTACACTTATCTGAGAAAGCATTTAGATTGACTTTGAAGAAAGCGTTTTGCCTCTCTGGTTTAGGGTGTGTGTGTGGGGGGGTGGGAGGGTATGTGTGTGTGTGCAGACCACTCTTTCTAATAGCAGTAAACGAAGTCAGATAGCTGATTGCCAGAATGTAACAAAGGCTTCCAAAGATCAAGATAATGAGGTTTCTTTCTGAACGCCTCTGTAGGTTTTCCAAAAGGACAGATGAGCAACTAAATTTTATTTTTTCTTTTCAAGATGACATTAAGTTCTTTTTCGGGTTAAAAAAAGTGGAACTAGAAAAACATTAGCTTGACCAATTTCATTTGTTTTAAGTAGAATATATTCCTTTGTTCCCTATCTGTGACAGTGCATTTAAAATAAATCTTAAAATGTAAAGAGACAAGAAAACCATTATTCTCTAAATTGCTATATTACAGTAAAACTAAATTTAAAGGGAATTTTGAAGAACACCGTATATTCCATTATTTTGACAATCCACCAATTTACAAAAGTAATCTGACACACACTTCAATTTATTAGAGGATAATTGTTCTGGGAATGCTAACACCCAAGCTCAATAAGATAAATAATAAGTTTAGACCTGAATTTGGGGTTATGGTTTAAATTTAATCCAGTGTACTTAACTCAATCCTCAACTATTCACATCTAAAATATTGTTTTATTAAATATATTAAATAGAAAATTTATCTTCCACGGTTTACTAATTTTGTTTGTGCAAATACATATAATTATAATTGACTTTCATCTTTTGACTGTTTTAATACAATATTTTATATATTTTTATCAGATGACAATTGACGTGTCTTTAATTAACTCATCCTGCAATTAGTTTACATTGGGCATTTTAGTTGTGACTCAGAGTTCCAACTCAGTAAATATTTATTGATTCATAAATAACATTGATGTCTTATTATTGGAGAAAAACTACCAAAAAATTTGGGATTTAACTGAGGCTGTGTATTGCATTTTTGACTAGTGTGTTTTGCCATAAGGTAAGATCTTATAAGCAGAGATTTCATAGTTACTCTTGAAATGCCTCTCTGGATAGGATGAATGGTTGGTGGTTATTAAATGCTCACTGTGTATTAAGAAATCTGAGAGAGTAAGGACCCTTCTCAGAGGCCCACAGCTAATAAGTGGAATAGTCAGAATCAAAAGCCAGGTCTAATACCCTTTCAGCTATGCCAGGCTGACTACAAAAATGCTTGGATTCAGTGAGTATTTACAATTCTCCCATCATTAGTTTCTAAATAGAGCTGTTTAGCTATTTACTGGATATATGACTTTAGGCAAATTTCTTTACCTCTCTGAGACTTAACAGATATTTGATCTGTTAAAAGGGGATAATAATATTATTATGGTAATTTAACGAGTGAATATTTGTGAGGCTATTGGAACAGTACTGACACATAGTAAGTGCTATGTAAGTATGTATTTAAGTATAATTTTATTAAGAAATGTATTTCTCAAGTAAATTTTTATACAGTTGATAAAAGTGATTGTTATAAATTTGACAAGTAGAAAATTATCCTTGAAATAGAAAGAGCAATGTAGAGTTGCTTATACTAAGAAGTTATTTTTATGTAGTTCACAGGATTTTATAGGAAATGTATCAACAGAAGTAAAATGATTTCATTTTTCAACAGCCAAAAAATTACAGGGCATGAATGGTTGAGAAATGGGACAGCTATAGATTAGAAGAGTCTAAAAGACACACACACAGTAAGGATCATATTTAGATTATAAATTAACTAGCCTGTACAAAAAGTTATAAGATAGTAGAGAAATAAAAACATCAATTATGATCTCTGAACACTCAGTGTATATCCTATATAATAAAAGGCTAATATGCAAATTGTCCCCTTGACCAGGAGTTCGACCAGCAGGCAGGCTGGCCAACTGCCTGTGTCCCCTCCCCCTAGCCAGGCTGGCCAGACCCCACCCATGCATGAATTCACATACCGGACCTCTAACATACACACACACACACACACACACACACACACATCGAGTGGCTAGATTATTATGCATTCAGAGATCATAATAATCTGGCCACTCAGTCTATTTAATAATATCAAGTAATTATTCTTAAAATTTTTAATGTGTTAATATTTCTGTGGTTGTAGTTTTTTGTTTGTTTATTTGTTTGTTTTTTGCGTGTGTGTTTTTAAAAAAGTATCTTTCTTTTAAAGATACATACACAAATATTTCCAAGTGAAATTTACAGGTGTCTTGAATTCAAAATAACTGTGTGTCTGTGCACAAAAATATAAATGAAACAAAGAGTTGATAAATATTGAATCCGGGAGATAAGTACATTCAGTTCATTATACTATTCATTTTACTTTTATAGATGTTTGAAATTTACATTTATAGCTATTTTTTAAAATAATAAAATATCTTTAGTGGAAAAAGTTTTTAAGTTATCCCACTAATAATACTATCAGATGCACATAGTGCTTTAGATAAATCATCTTATTCATCTATAAGACAGCTCTATGATATAGGTCTGATTATAATATCCATTTAATAGATAGTAATGTGGACTCAGTTTGTGCTCTTAATCAGACTGTGTTCCGAGGAGATAAATGCCTAAATAAAAAAGATCCCTCCTGAGAATTGTTGTCCAGAGTAGGAGGGCCAGGTAAGTACCATCCTCACAAATGGAAATTTAGCAATATGCTCACTCGCAAGGTGTGCTACATGTTAACTCTACTAGCCTTGAATGTCCCTTGTGACTTATTTGAGTAGGTCTAGCATAGTGAAAAGCTTACCGATATATATTAGCTTTGTGTCCTTGAGCAACTTCCTCTCATTATCTGACCTTCAATGTCCTCACTGGTAAAAATCATTATTTTAGTACCTGTTTCATTTTGTGTGTGTGCGTGTGTGTGATGATGACGATGATGATGATAATGATGAACACTTTGAAACTATGAGACCCTCAAAGGATCAGATAAAAAAGTACACTTGTCCTGGTATTTTCAGGGCTCAGCACAGAATGGATTCTTAGAAATATGTCCTTTCTGTCTGCCTTCCTGACTTATGCCTCCTTCCCTCCTTTTTCAAGTTTGGTGACAAATTAGAAGTGGTCTCCTGGGCCACTCAGATGCTCTCAGACCTCAGCTTTCTCTATTCAGAGGATGGCTGTGATGAATAGGTAAAACAGTGTGCATAAAAGCACTAAGACACAATTACTCTATTGTGTGCTAATTATACACACACATGCTTAATTATTTCTAAAGCCTTTCGTGGTTCAAGTTATGAAGTTTTGTGGTATTCATTTTCCATTTTGCTTTTGTGTACTTTGCCAAGTAATCTTTAGTCTGCAAATACTAAAGCAATAAAGGTTAAAGTGGAAGTCCAAGATGATAATGTAATATGAAAGCCACCAATTTAGTCAAATAAGATTGAAAGAGCCAGTAGTCTGTTTTTTAAAAAGTGTGATGGCAGGTCTTAGAAGGTTTCTAATGAACCAACAGTGACAAAGTTGGATTTCACAAACTAGGATTAGATACTGAATATTTACAGTAGTAATCTGACATCAAGGACTAGTGCATTTTACTAAACATCTAGAACCCAGGGTGGGGATCACTAGGATGCATGAATTCACCAACAATAAGGCATCCAAAATTAGGCTCATATTCTTTATGATGGGGTTACGAGATTAGGTCATGGTGCTGTGACACATGTGACTCTATTGGGATTTCAGTGGTTCATGTGACATACCCTCTTCAGTTGATCCATATGGACAATGTGTAGTAATATCCACAACCTATTGGATATCATGCCCAAGGAAAGATCTACTCTGCTCTGGGTACCAATGATTTAAAGAGATGCTGACATTGAAGATGATGTAAAGAGATGCTGACACTAAAGATGATGTAAAGAGATGTTGACACTGAAGATGATAGAAATTATAATTTTAAGTAGTTGAAAGAGCCACAATGTTTAGCTTGAAGAAAAGAATCCTGGTGGAATAAATGAACACCGCCTCTCAACATTTGAATAGGGGAAGAAGGAGAGAAGAGCAGTGTCTTTATCTGTAATTTTGGGGAAATGCTGCCACAGCATATCTCATGGCAACAGTGAAGAGCATGTCTGGGAGTTCTGTGAGACTGAAGTCCACAGTGGTCCAGGCCAGAAGTGAGAGAGACTCACCCTGAAGGACTGGCCAGGCACATGCAAGGGATGAAGGGGAATGTTGTGCAGGGGAAAAAGGCAATGAGATTGCTGACCAATTAATTGTGGAAGCTGGGTGTGAGGAAGTTTATTTTTATTTCACCTAATTGAATATGATATTTCCTTTTAAATCTTGATTTATACCAATCTAGGGGTATTTTTGCCCTGTATTATGACATTGTCATCTCTATGCCATTTAAAGATGAAAACTCTGCTTTATCCATCCCTGTGTTCCTGTGTCTACTGAGTTGTTTGTAGGTATTGATTTAATTGAATGTTTTGTGAAACACACACACACACACACACACACACACACACACACACACACACTACTACAGCTTAATGCATTAGATAAAAATGTTAACTCTGACAACATTCAGTTTTCATGTTGCCCTCTTAAATTTTCCTCAGGCCATTTTCAAATAGCCATTATATTTTCAAAAGTATAGTTTGTTTGTTTTTCTAAGAAAGCACACATCAAAAGAGAAATGCTTGGATTTTTGAAATGACTTTTCTCTTGGGGAACAATTCTGGCTACTTCTGACTTGATCACAGCAATTGCTCTTCGCATCCACTGGGCAGGCAGAAGCTCTTTCTCCTTTTAATGTCCAATCAGAAGGTCGTAGTTTCCCTCCAACTCAGTTGAATTTAACAAATAATTACTTAGGAGCATTATATTCTCACCACAGTAAGGGTTCAAACACGTGCAGATTTATCCCAATTATCAAGTCTGGTTACGAGAAGCCTTTGAAATGGTGTTCACCATGTGATGAACAAAAAGATGTTCATTATTCAAGACCGGTCTCCTTGTACATGCGTGGTTGACGTCGGATGGGATGCATCCATTGTTCAAGAGCACGGGAGCAGTTTGGATTAGAACAGATTCTACCCCTGACTAGCTCTCTGACCTTGGGCAATGACTTAGACTCTCTCACTTCCCTCACCTGTACAATGGAAACAGTGATAGAGAACAACTACTCTCCTTCCTTCACATCTTTGCCCTCTCTTGGTCTGACAATGAAGCCATAGCTTGTTTGACACACAGAGAAGAAAAGGCAGATGAAAAGGGGAAGGAAGAAAGGAGGAGAAAGAGATGACAAGTCATTCTGCTTCTTTTCATCTCTATCAGGAGATGATGCTCATGGACATATAGTAATTCCCCGAGGGGGGGCGGGCGGGATTTCCGAGTTTGTACAAGCAGCCATTGGTCTTTTATTATAAATTTCACATCAGAAGCATTCGGCCAGAATCACAACCAACCTGGATGGCCCCAATAATCAGTAGTTTGATCTGGCAGTGCAATTAAGTCAGTGGATGACGACTAAGCTGCTCTCCCTTATTGACTGTTGTTGATTTAAAGGCTAAGAGTCTTCTCTCTGTCTCAGCTGCAATTTTAGTTAATGACATTTAATGATATTTTCATGCTAATAACCTCAACTTGCTGACATCCTGAGATGTATCTCTTTGGCTTCTAAATTATAACTTTCTTGGATAGCCACGTTTCTGATAGCAAATTGTGTCTGTTGGTGAATAATTTGTATTAATAGAAACAATACAATATGGTACAGAGGAATTTTGTTGGGGATGAAGAACTACATGGCATATTATTGTTCTCAGTTATATGAATAAATGAGTATGAGTATATTTCAGCAGTTTATTACCAAACTGCTTAATTTAATGGGAAGGTATGAAGTGTATGATAATCACAAATGACAGAAAAGCCAGAAACACTTCAAACTGTATACAGAGGAATATATTGACCCTGAAAATAAAAGGGGGGAAGAGTTCTAAGAGCTCCTTGGCATAATGCTCATAACCAATTGCCATGTTAACAAAGTTGTAATCTCTCAAATAGAAAAGTGATTTTTCTGTTCTGTTACTAAACGTGTGTGTGTGTGTGTGTGTGTGTGTGTGTGTGTGTTAATTAAACAGCAATTAAATCAGAGCTTTCTTACAAAAAATTTCTTATTGTCATCATTGTATAAATCATTGTCCTTTTGGAACATTTTAAAAATTTTTCTCTTTTTTATTCCCAATTTCAGCGCACTTTCACATTTCTCACTAGGTGGGAAGTGTTTCATTATATGCTTTAAACACATCAAGGCTATTGGCACATATGGGTGCTTTCCCGTCAGCGGAGACGTAGACTTTTGCCCTTGCTGTCTCCTCTTTTTGGAAAGGTCATTCCCTAATATCCTCCAGGCATTTTTTTAAAAAAACTTTGTTCTCTCATGAGAACTTATTTGACCATTTGATTTAAAATTTCAACTCTTACCACAATACTCCCTGCTTTATTTTTTTTTCCATTATACTTTATTTAGTTAGAGTTGATTTTTCCAACAGTCTCCCTACTAGAACACAAGCACCAAAATTACAGGAATTGTTTATGTTTGATTGGTATGCTTCCTGTTGTATCCTCAGCGCCTGGAACAGTTTCTGATACAATTAAGCCTCAACACATATGCTGAATGAATGAGTGAATGGTGACGTTTAACTAAGAGTTTATAATATGGTCCCAAGATAATTATGAAAACAACCACAAAATGGTAGTCAGTGATGGTTATAATTAATGCATGCTGAAGGCTCACCACCCTCAAGGAGCCAGTAGAAAAATCTTTGATTTTTCAGGCGTTTGTATCCTGAAAGAGATAAGATCATTAGCCTCTGCAAAGAAACTGTTCAAACCAGATGAAACTAAACATATGACTGAGGCCTGGCTCTATACTACATGCAAATGAATTAAGGTCCCTTCTGGGGGTAGCTTACTATCCCCATGCCAAGAACTTGCTCTTTTTCTTTTGATTAAAGGGTAATACTTTTAGGAATGTTTGTTCTTTTCAGAAAAGATTCGAACTGACTCACAGTATAAATAAATAAGTATAGCAGAGGGTGCATAAATAATGTTATAAAATTTGTTAATGTAATAGATAAATAATAAATATTAGTAGAAACTATCATTGCATATTAAGTATCAATTTATTAGACTTTGTTGCAGCTTTTTATCATCACTTTAAAATCAGTTACATCTTTGTCTCTATGTTATAATTTTTAAAAAGTAATATTTTATTGATTTTTTTTTACAGAGATGGATAGAGAGCTAGAAACATCAATGAGAGAGAAACATCGACCAGCTGCCTCATGTACACTCCCTATGGGAGATGTGCCCACAACCAATGTACATGCCCCTGAGCGGAATCGAACCTGGGACCTTTCAGTCTGCAGACATGCTCTATCCACTGAGCCAAACCAGTTTTGGCTATGCTATAATTTTTTGTTGGTTTTTGTTTTTGTTAATCCTTACCCACGTATATTTTTTTCTATTGACTTTAAAAGAGAGTGGAAGGGCTGAAACCGGTTTCGGTCAGTAGATAGAGTGTTGGCCTGTGGACTGAAAGGTCCCGGGTTCGATTCCGGTCAAGGGCATGTACCTTCGTTGTGGGCACATCCCCAATAGGGGGTGTGCAAGAGGCAGCTGATCGATGATTCTCTCTCATCGATGTTTCTAACTCTCTATCCCTCTTCCTCTCTGTAAAATGCCAATAAAATATATATTTTTTTAAAAAGAGAGTGTAAAGGAAGAGGGGGAGAGAGAGAGATACACCCATCAATGTGAGAGAGACATATCGATTGATTGCCTCCTGCACATGCCCAGACTGATTTCAGGGATCCAACCTGCAATCCAGGTATGCGCCCTTGACTGGAAATTGAACCCCAAGACCCTTTGGTGCACAGAGCAATGCTCTAGCCATTGAGTCATGCTGGCCAGGGCACTGTATTATAATTTCTGGATGTAATAGAGTAAAATATATTTGTAGTATAAGGATATATCTCTGTATTATTCCTTATATTTCTGTGTTAAGACTGAGGACATAAGCACCTTGTTTTTAAAATCTAGATTTAAAATTTTCAAGACCCTACCCTTTGAGTAAATGTAAAAATCAAACTCATAATTTTGAAAAGAAACTGGTGCCTTAATTAAAAAACACAAACAGGAGTGAGCTACCAAGCTTGAAATAATAGGGTTATGTTTCATTGTGATATTAATTCTCAATATTTCTTGAGTATTCTATTTTTAACTCCTCTCTTTAAACCTAATACTATGCATTTTCAACCATGATTTATACACTTATAAAATTTTCTAATATATTGCCACAATGGACATTCTTGGAAAGCAGAAATATTAATTATTCCATTGTCATTTGCAGTAGTCTCTCAATCCCTTTTCAGGAATTGATAGAGATATATTTTAAGCCTTGCAAGTCATAATTATAGCATTGGAAAAATGACAGCTTGTGTGTGCTAACTGTGAGCTGTATACTTTTATTGAAAACATGCAAATTAGGACACATGGAGGGCTGCATGATAATAGCCACTAATTATGTCATATTTCCCTGAAATTGTATCATACTTACACATACTGGCACTGAGGATGACACCATAGAGGGTCCTTCACTTATACACTGGTGGGGTCTGACCTCACCACAGGCTCAGTGAAGGCAGGAATGTGCACAGGAAAATGCACTAGCTTGAGGAGACCTCAGCACTTAAGCATTTCCTAAAAGAAATATGGTAAGAGGCAATTTGAATCATGTTGGAATTTGTTTGGAATCCAGATTTCTGCTTTTAGAGCTACTTACTGTATACTTAAGGAGTTCTCAGACAATTGGAAGCAATTTGTGGCTTAGTGCATTTATTTTTGCCTTACTGCCCTATAGCAATAAACTGTCAGAATATAACAGAATTAGAAAGCAGGGTTGTTTCATTTGCTTTTGCAGGGAGTATGACCGATTTACTTTGAAAAAGAAACGTAAGAGTAAATGCATTTACTTAAACATTAACACTGTTATCAGTGTTGATTCTGCCATTCAGAAAGTCAGTTCTTCGTTCCTTTGCCACAGCACGATGTAAACATGCACACATGGGGAAGTGTGGTATCTACTGAATGCAGGCTGTGGTCGGGAGTAGAGGAATTTATCTGTATCTATTACTGTGCTTATCACACCATAGGCATACACTGAATGGGAAATCACCACACACACACTACACACACACACACACACACACACACACACACACACCCTACACACATATACACCCTAAACAAACATACTACACACACATACATACTCACCCTACACACACACACACACTTGCGCACACACACACACCCTACACATACACTATACACATATATACACTATACACACACACACCCTATACACACACACTTGCGCACACACACACACCCTACACATACACTATACACATATATACACTATACACACACACACCCTATACATACACACTACACACATACACTCTACACACACACTATATACACACATACACTACACACACACTATACACTCACTACACACACACACACACCCTACACACACACTCTAGTTATAGCTGCTTTACTTTAGTACAGTACTCTTGATATTAGTATGGCTAAGGAGTGCAAAAGCAATATATATATATTGAAAGTAGGGAAATGGATAAAAAATGCCTCTGCAAGACAGAATAAAATCTTTGTTACAGATGTGAAGGGCAAACTATATCTTTTAACTGTGTGATTCAGTATTGTCATTCCTCCTCCTTCGTGCAGGAGGCCAGCTTGGGTCAGTGGGATTTAAATATCTGCCTTCCCACTCCTAATATAAATCACATGTACATAGATAGAACTTATCCTAGAGGAGTTTAAGATAATTGTATTAATAACCCTTACTGAATACAGGCAGTATACAGAACACCACATTTTTCCAGGGACCACAGGGAGCTATAAAAGGCAATGCAACACTTCAGAGTTCATAGTAAAACTGTGGAAGCGTGGCTACTATAAATAAAGATGTTAACTATGGAGTATAAGTTATATTATTGACTGAGTTCTAAAACCAACCTTTGTTTACATTTCTTTCTCAAATCAATAAAAACAGTCTAGCCACGTGCTCAGTGATCGAGCACCAACTATGACCTAGGAGGTCACGGTTCAATTCCTGATCAGGGCACATGCCTGGGTTGTATGCTTAATCCCCAGTGAGGGGCATGTAAGAGGCAGCTGAGCAGTGATTCTCTCTCATCACTGATGTTTCTGTGAAATCAATAAATATATTTTTAAAAATCAATAAAAACATTTTTTAAAAAGAAACCAATCTGTGCCATGTGCTATAATATGCAGCATATGCAGAAATCAGGATTTGCTACTCAAGACAACAAGAGCAAAATCTTGGTGTTCAATTATGTATAATTTTTATACATGTGCATTTATACATGACTTTGGGGATGCTGGAGTTTCCCAGTAATAACTGGAGATTTTATACCTAGGTTATATTAAAATATTTTTAAAATTTTATAATGTGAGTTTTAACCTTTCTTTGAAGATGAAAATGACTCATGTTAATATTTTGTTGTTTGTCACACAAACTATGTAATTTTTTCATAAGCTTTTTCTATGACATAGTTCCTTTCAAAACAAGTTAAATTAGTTTTAATTCTACCACTTAGAAGTCCTTTGATTTTAGTCTCTAGTTTGCTTATCTGTGAAAAGAGGAGGCTAGAGTGTATAAACGTTAGTGTCCTTTGCAGTCCTGATATCGTATAGCCACTCCTTCTTTGCTTAAATCTAAGCCCCTTAGCCACCATTTAGATCTTAATGAAATGAAGAAAATCTTTGACATTTTAAACATTTTTATGAATGAATCCCAGAAACTAGCCAGATAGACTTTTGTGCAGCACTCTACACATCTCTCCCGAGGTTTTTTTTTTTTTTTTTTTTTTTAAGTTTGTTGGCACTAAAACTGTGGCTCTCACCGTTCTTTCATTCCCAGAGGCTTATTTTAGCATGTCACATGGATGTGTTGAAGATTTATCGCACAGAACTCCACATTAAATTTTTGCCTTAAGTGATCACCAGTTTTCATTCTGACACAAAGCAGTGTTCGCTGCAGCTGTTGGTGTCTGACAGTTGACTGGGTGAACTTGGCATTGACTGCTGCTGCTCGTTGAGACATGTTGCCGTGTATTCTTGCTGCCGTGTGATTGCTCTTCTGTTTTCACAAGCTATTCAAGACGAAAATTAGTCCCATTTCTTTATGGGGGCACTTTGCATAAACATGTAGCCATCATTTATCTACAAATCAAGTTAAATGTAATCAATTACAGTTGTGTATAAGTATTCAGGGTGCTACTGTAAGGGGTGTCCTTGTGGCCGATGGCTGAGAGGGGTTGACGGTATCATATCAGGGACCCTCTTTCATTTGCAGCTGGGATTCCTTGATGTAAGAATTTACTGAAATATTTTTATGGGTAGAAATACTCACAGATGTCCCTATTCTCTCTGAGTAGTTTGGATGTCATTTTGAGACTGGTTAGAATCCCTGCCCCCCAATTTGGTGAAGGGACGGAATTATGTTACATATAAGCCAATCTGCTGTAATCCAAAAACCATTTATACATTTGGCATCAATTCTGGTACTTTAGCGGTCTGCTGCTGTGTGTGTCATAGCAAGAGATTCTGTATAGGAGTCACCGATGTCTGTGGAAGTGTCTTTCGGGAAGTGGCATTTGAAATGCAATGAGAAGAATTACCTCCATTTAGAAAAAAAATTAGACATCAGGTTGGACATGCTTTCGTCCTCAGAAATTTTGAAGAATTTTGTTTTCCTATGTACTCTGAGGAATATTTGGGGCACTCATTTTTTTTATAAGATAAAGTAGGTAAATAGTCTATCTCTTTGACATCCCACCAGAGAGTGGCTTCTTTAACTTGGTTAATGCTAACCTTTAAAAAAAAATTTACTAGACTAAGCAGCATTGCAAGACCAGTGAGTTTTTCATTTGATTGAATGAAACTTTAACTAAATTATTGGTTTAGACAGTGTTTGTCTCTGTGATTTGTTGTTCAGTTGAGGAGAAGCCACATGTACCACTGCACGGTGGCAGGCTGGATATACATACTCTGAGCAGCTTTGCTGGGTGACAGGATGGGGTAACAGAATCATAATTTATAGTCACTAATATGAAGATGTTGTATCAATTACCTAAGAAAATACCATACTGGATTTATATCCCTTAGTTATTAAAGAATTAGTTATACAAAATAAAGAATTTCGCGACAGGAATTAATCACTGTCACGATCTATACACACAGACGCTGAATTGCAGCGCTCTGCAAAACATTTGTTTGCAAAAAAAGGGAAATTGCTATTATAGTCACCTTAATAGAAACAGACAATCAAACAAATCTTAATTTAAAAAATTTCATGCAGTCATAAATCATAATGGCACCAAGACTCACGGAGCAGAAAGCAACTTCATAAAACAGTGAGACATGCTGGAGAGAGCCAGGAACCAAGCCCAGTGCCCTTCCTGTCCCTCCATCCTGTTAGTTATGTTGGAAATGTTTTGAGAGTTCAGCCCACACCGGACTGGCTATTCGCTGTAGCCTACTTTGTTTTCCTACTATCCCCTTTCCTAGTTTCCTCCAGTTCATTCTCTACTCACCAAATGCAAGGATAGTCTTAAAATGTAAAATGGAGTCGTGACATTCCCCAATCAAAACCCATTATTAGTTCCTTCCAGTTGCAGGTAGAATTATATCCAACCCCTTAGGTAGCCTGGCCTCACCCCCCGCATCCCTCCCCCAGAAGGCTGTCCTTGAGTATTTGAGTACTCTTCTCCTCCATCCTGATGCTTGATCTGAATTTGGTTTAGCCCACTATTTCTAATAGTTTAATTCCATTTAAGCTAAGTCTTATGGCTAAACAACACAAAAATAAAACAAACAACAAAAATCTTGAATGAGTCAAAAGGATGGGCTAAGGCCGTGGAATCAGAATCACTTAATAATGGCTGGATGCAATCTGTATTACTAATCCCACATTAGCTGAATATTGTGTTCAGTTTACACGTGGTGAAATTTATGACCACCTCGACTGATATTTTGTGGTTGGGTACCAATGTCCGCATGCCTGTGAGTGATAGATGCCCCACGATCCAGTGTTATTTGATATTTGCAATATCCTCTTGGAAGGCAAAGTAAGCATCCACACGGGCTAGATTTTCTTTATTATTATATTGCTTTACCATCTGTCTGCTCAGCTTTCTCAGGCTTCTTTAAATAGGCTTCAGACTGGCCAGTGTCACTAAGCATCCAACTCTTACAGATGGGGCCTAGCATGGCCAAGTGAATTGCAGCTGTGTCTCAGTACTGGCCAGGACATACTTCTTTTGGCCGGTAACTCTTGTTTGGTTTTGACAATGGTATGATAGCATTAATATATCAAAAGAAGAAGCTGTTATCTTTGTTGGCAAGATGTGTGTGTATGTGGGTTTTTTGATTGTTTTTGTACCAAAGATGCAAACTGCCAACTGTCAGAATAAATGATTTTTCAAAGTCTAGGTTCCCAAGGCAAGAGGAACGGGGGAATTAGTCCATGAAGGGAAATCAGCGTTTGGCAGTATACTTTCAAAATGAAGTAATCATTATATTCACTGTGGGTTATTTCCAAGACCTCAGTGTAATCTTTCTTTAGAAACAACGCACAAAAGGAGTTTGGAAAAACAGACAAATGCAATTTCATTTTTTAAAATTCTATACAGGAGGCCGAGGCTCCAGTGGCGCAATCGGTTAGCGCGCGGTACTTATATAAAATTCTATACAGGATATGTAGATTCTCGAAGCATCATCGTTCTTGAATGGAATACAACCTCATGGAAATTTCTATATCTGTTCTCTTCCCTCTGTGTGTGTCACGTCAAATATAGCTTAACATTGGAGGAAAACCAAACAGGCCTATATCTAGTCTTTCTGCATGGCTCAATTATAAATGACACCGTTCAGTTTTTCAGGTAAACATACAGAATTAGAAAAAGGAACTAAGTAGGTAGCTACATTGATTAATAGCTCATTTTTCACATTCTAGGCCAGAAAGTAATGACTCAGATGTAGCTTAGCTTTGCTTGTTAACCAATGAACATATTGATGAACATGATGACTCATTTAAATGACAGGTCTCTCTTCTACTACCATCTGTCTAGTAGCAACGGGTAGTCAAGGTATAAATTTGCCACTCTTAGTGATAGCTTTCTATGAAAGCAGACCATGAGTAAAACTGCTACGACAATCTAAAAGCTTATAGGATTTATTCGGTTATGATTTTACTGTTTTAGAGAAAGATACAATATTCAGTAATGTAGTAAATTTAAAAAAAAAAACATATCATGAAAGGAATGAACATTAAGGAAAGCTACTAGAGGTAGAGTCATCAACTATGCCTCTCTAGAGCATAGAGCTACCTACCTGCCATTTTAAGCTTCTTACAAGTTACTTAGTACAGTTTCTTTTAAGACTCTGTGCTGAATTGCAGATGGGAACACACATGAAGAGAGAAGTTTGTTTTTGCAATATTAAAAACACTGCTGTTGAATTTAAGTGGTTGTTTTCCACTCCTTACAAAGTCACCTGGTTGTCAATGGGACAGTGTAGAATGTTTCTTGAATGTGTGGCTTTGCCTAAACAGCTATACTTGCTTTGTTTAAATATTTACTTTGATTTACATCCTTCAAAATACCTATAACCTTCTATTCACCTCTAACCAAACAAATTAGTGGAAAGAAGTTTGTTGTTTTGTTTGTTTTTAAATAGGCAAAGATATATTTACCTTTCTGTTTGAGGAATAAAGGAGATGATTAGACAAATAAATTACTTTGAACTCAAATAAAATATAAAAATTATACTTAAACTACCCGCAAGAAAAATGTAAAATGCATTTAAAACCTCTGTAGACAATTTTCATTAAACAATTCTAGTCATAATAATTTTGTAAAATTCTCTAAATAAAGTTCTGTAGAACTTTTATTTGTACCTTTATGCGAAAATACATTTTATTTAAAAAATCTTTATTCGAACTTTTTACTTAATTTCAACCTTATTTTCTTATTTTCACAAAATACTCAAGTGATACTATATACCTGAGAGAATCTAAAGTATACTATTGCATATTCAAAAGTATATTATTGTTATATTCACTATGATAATAACTCTTTAAGATGTGATGAACTTTTTGTTAGAAATAGGTGGTAAGGAATAGGTTGTCATTCATTTTGTCACATTGTAAAATCTAGAGATGAGGATTTTATGGTCCAAATATGTCATTACTACAAAAACTTCAATGAGAGACCTGAGTGTACAAAACACTGAAATATGGCTATTTATCAGATAAACACAATTCTTGTAACACTACAATAAGTATAAAATTCTCTCTAGAAAATCACTGATATTGTAATGTTTGTGAGAGATTGTATAAGCATTCTTATATTATAACATTTACATGGTAGCTTTAGAGATTTAAGTGCTTTTCCCCATAGAATAATTGTTCCAAATGTGTTAGATTCTATAAGACTATATCAGATCAATCGCAGATTTAAATGCAGGCTTTTGTGGACTGCTTAAATAACTTTTATTTTACATATTTAATAGGAAATTCCATTTACAATATGAATTTAGAATGCCAGACTGTAACTATTTGCACTTCTGAAATTTGAGTCCCAATCTTTCAAGATCTTTTTTTTTTGTACCCATATACATTATTCAGCCTTTTTCCACTAAGGACTCATGAACTTTGTAGTAATCTACACCTTTTAACCCTATTTTTATTATATTAAATGAATAACAGTGAAAAAACCAGCTCTTTTATGTTGTAATATTTTTAACACAGTTTCTATAATTAATTATTCCTAACTGGAAAAAAAATGTTTTAAGTATAACATTCATAGAATAGTGGAGCTTTAGAAACAATGCAATTCAACCACACCTGAGCAAATGAGATTCTTTAGTCCAAATGAGATTGAATACTTTGCCCAGGGCAGTGGCTGAACCAGAACTTGAATTCAGGGCTCTTTATTTTGCTTTATTGCTTCACCCTTCCTCACACATCAGTCAGAATCTTTATTTAATAGTTCATGTAAAATGTTGAAGTTTTAGTTAATATGATGGGTACAATAACCCTATGTTCAGGTAGTTTGTCCTGTAGCTGAGAAATTTACAAGCTATTTAGATAAGTAATAGTATTCACTGGTAGGATTTAATAACTTTTATTTCATGCGGATATTCGTCATCATCTTGACCACCTTTTTGTTTATTTTTGAGCACATAACAATATGTAAAAGCCTTGATAAATAAATAAATACAAGCATACACCAGTGCCCTGCCAAGCTATACTGGGGTTTGACACAAAATAAAAATCAGTAAGTATTACAGACGGTCTGTATTTAAAATATTGATTTTTTGTTCACTATGGATTTTTTTATTGGCTAAAGTCTATGCTTTTATTCACATCTCTTACGTTTTTACCTAATGTCCTTTTTATGTTACAAGATCCCATCCGGGCTTTACTACCTTGTGGTACATTGTAGATTTTTTCATTAAGATTGACTTTTAAAATATTACATTGAAATATTTTTGTATTAATATTACATAATACATTGTAATAATGTTGTAATATTTTTCTGAGATCTGGGGCATTATGATTACTGAGGCATAATGATCTGGGGCATCATTTATATTTTCACCTGAAATGAGTAAGTATTTTACTTTCCTCACCTTGGTTCTTAGTATACACACACACAAACCTGGGTACAGACACAGATACACACACACAAACCTGGGTACAGACACAGATACACACACACACACACACACTTGAGTACACAGACACACACACACATACACACATACACACAGATTATATTAAGTCTCAATGGGGCAGATTGCTTAAATGCAAGGAAATGTGGTTCTAGTATGAAAACTAGGAGACCATATCATAAATAAATCGGGTAGGTTCACTTCAAATTTCTGATTGTAAGTATTACAAGTTCCATACTGTACATATTATCTGAAGTCTCAGATCAGGCGTCATACCAGTACAATGATATGAAGATGTAAGCCTGACAAGCCAGAAGCCAGGGGCCAGAGATGGGCTGCTCTTAGTCACAGCACATGTAGTAAGTAGCATTCCACTTTTACTTTATGATTATTCTCCAAGTAAATACATGTGAAGTTTGCATTTAATCTTCTTCAAAAATATCCTCATTTTGCAACTTAAATACAGGCTAATTATTTTTACCAAGTGTTATTTACTGAAATGATTTCAGGACTAGACGATAACATTTAACACTCAGTGTAATGTCTTGATATTCTCTTATGCCTCGATACATTTGGACTTATTACCAAATCATTCCTACAAGGCTGGAAGTTTCAATAATTTATAGAACTCATTATGCCTGGCAATGTAGTAATTCTCTGATAAATGACTGAAATGTCTCCCACACATTTCATATTCTTCAGTCCCTTAATCTGAATTTCTTTTCATCCATTCTTCTTATATATAAAATCAAAAAGCAAATATGTTGAGCAGAAGTTTAAAAGAAAGGTTATGTCCTATCACATGGACTAATTTCTTATTTTCTTATATATCTTATACATGATACAATTTAATCATGTATTTATGTCCATTCAATTACTTGCTGATTGCCTTTGATGTTGAGATTGACTTTTACCCTCTCTTTGAATGCATAATAGTTTGAAATGATCTTTCTGGGTTGCTGTCACTCAGCTTGCACAGAATGATACCATTTCTGATTTAGGATCTATATCTCTCTGGAGAGAATTGCATGATAGAAATAATAGATATCAGGATTCCTTGTCTAAGCTTGACTGCTTGTGCAAAGTGCCTACACATTTTACTCTACTAAGTAGCTCTGTAAAGAAAGGTATTTAAGGACACATTTTAAAAAATTGTTTTGAGCTTTACGATAAAGCTATGACTGTGTTCCTTTGAAGACTTATATAATTTTTTTCCATCTGTAAAGTGCAAACTCCTTTATTGACTTTGCACCTGGGGTGAACCATTTTCTCAAAGTTTAATGACAGAAGACTCTCATGGAGAGGATAAATTATTGTGTTAAAAACTAGTTCTCATCGTAAAACATGTGAAATGATAAATGCATATTTGGGAATAAAACTTATTACAGGGCTTCTACTTAAAAATTACAGTATACCCAAACATGCATTTTTTCCCTTCTCTCCAAACCCAGTTTAAACACATCAGAAGAAGCAAAAAAAATTTAATTCACAAAGACAAAGAGAACCAGAGAAAGCAATAGTGGAAACATATTTCACCAAACATTGTTGAAGCAAGAAGGCAGATTGTAATTAACTTATTGGAGCAGAAGAAATTTCTACCTAACCTGCAGAGGACAATATCTTCAAAAAATTGGTAACCATGCTTCTTTGAACCCCTCCGAAAGCTACCAGTTACTTCCAAGCCTGAGGGGAGGCATAAGGCTGAAAAGAGCAGCCTTGGCAGGTAGGCTCACATACAAAAATGGAGGCAAATGGCATAGGAAATGGCTAAAACATTGAAAAATGGCAGAAGGAGGTGAGCAGAGTGGGAGAGAGTAAGGTTCTTTTTGTTATAAGCCATTTAGATTTAGCACTACTTGGTTTTAGCTATGTGCAAATAACACTGATGAAATTAACAGTTAATTAGCATTACATTAAGAAGTAAATTTTCATTACTTATGAAAGCAAATGATTAAATATAATGCCATTTTTGTTGATGGTATGTATCAGCTAGTTATACCAATACCTTTAGCTTATTCAGCATTGTTCATAAAGGAGGAGTACCAATAACAATATAATAACAATAAACTCTTGCTCTCTGACAAGCACTGTGCTAAGTGATTTTACTGTATTATCTCAGTTATTCACCTCATTAGCCCTGAACAGTTGGTGTTATTATCCCCATTTTGCCAAAATAGAAACTCTGAGAAGTTAAATTCATTGCTTACAGTCAAACCTAGTCAATGGTCATGGTAAACCTAGTGTTTGATTTGAGCTGTAACAGAGTTTGGGTTCTGAACCATTGTGCTTTAACTAAGCATTCCTGTCTTCAAGAACTCATTGGCTTAAAACAAAATGTTCATACGCCAATTCTTCGGTGACTCAAATAACCTAGTCTTTCCCCAGATCAGTTTCCTTGAACTTTGTGCTGACCACCATTGAGAAGTTATAAACTCTCCCCTCCTCCTTATTTTTCTTGAGAATACTTTGCTTGTGTTAGAAATTAGCAGTGGTAAAAAGATCCTGTATCATGTACTCCCAGAAATGTTCAGTTTTGTCCCAGATAAATCAGCTGAGAAGGGACTGTCATTGGAAGCGAAGGAAAGTCTTTAGAGTGAGCTCATCTGTGTTCTATTCCTGGTTTCCCAACTTGCTAGCTGGGTATTTTAGGCAAGTCACTTAAATGAGTTATGCATCTGAACTCCCCTTTGTGAAGTATATATAGTAGTGCTACCTGCCTCACTGAGTCCTTGGGAGGATGGCATGAATTTAGGCATATCTGGCCCTTTGTATGTTTTGGTCATTATTACATATTAGTGTGAAAAAAAGTCAGGGTCACAATGGATCAAGTGCTTCCAGGCCACTTCTATGGAATGAAATGTTATTTCATTTAAATATATTTTATTATTTCATTTAAATATGTTTTAACTCTTCATCTTATTTTCTTCTTCCTCTTGTTTCTTGAATTTAGACATGAGTTTATAAAACTGAAGCTTTTATTTATTTTAAAATATATTTTATTGATTTTTTACAGAGAGTAAGAGAGAGGGACAGAGAGTTAGAAACATTGATCAGCTGCCTGCTGCACACCCCCTACTGGAGATGTGCCCGCAACCAAGGTACATGCCCTTGACCAGAATTGATTTTGGGACCTTCCAGTCTGCAGGCTCTATCCTCTGCTCTATCCACTGAGCTAAACCAGTTTGGGCTCAAACCAAAGCTTTTACAAGGCATTTCATTCAATTATTTTTCTCCCCCTGCACTTGGTTTCTCCTACTCTTCTCTTTTCCCCTAAACACACATGAAATAACTTTATTATTCAGTGTTAATGGAAGCAGGTATAATGTCACTATCCTCTGCTGCCTTATTTTCAGCAGAGAAAGCAATATTTAAAAATTATATGACTGGTACATGCTTACTTTCCTTTGTAAGAAAGCACTATCATAATCTTTTAAGGTTTATGCAAGTAATTTGTCCACAAGGTCTAAATGATAATGTTTACACAGTTTAGTATATTAATAGGCTTTCACTTAGCACTGCAAAATTTCTATTTGCCATGCTTAGCCCTGTATGTTCTGTCTAAGGAGTTTATGGATTTAGAAGGGGTTTGTCACATTAGGCCAGATATTAGGCTCCAATTCTGCCATTAGCCAATAATTTGTCTGTTTTCTTGGTCTGTCTCACTATTTGGACGTGAACATTTTACTTCCCCTGCCTTTAGTCTACTTAAAATGTTACACAAAACTAAATTGTCCTGAGAGTTTGAAATGGCATCGACTGTGGGCGAATCCTGGGCACGTGAGGATGAGAATCACAGTCAGTAACAGCTGGTGTTATTGATCAGCATCCTTTGTTTTAACTCCAGAATGACACATTCCTTGAGAATAGGCTCACTGCTTACTGGGTTTACTTGAGTTTCTTAGTTGGAACCAAGGGATGGTTTTAAGATTGAAACAGAAATGCTGGGGTATGCAGCTGGGGATTAAGATCACATCAGCTCCCAGTTTATCCATTTAAAATCTCCATTTAGCCAAGCTAAACACATTTTGGATTAGCTGCCTTGTGAGGTTATCTCAGTCCCGATGCCTTCCATTAGTATTGACTGTACTTTAATTTTATTTTTTAAGATCTGGTCTCAGTTTAGATTGAGGTCCGTGCAGTAAAGGAGAATCTCCTTCCCCACACAGGGAAAGATATTAAGGATCTTAGTCACAGAGTCACTCAGAGGGTCATTTTCTGCCTTAAGTCCACGCTAATTGAAGAGTATCAATGGGAATTCAGTGGTGAAGAGTGCTGACTCAGGAAATCCGAGTCTTTTGCCACCAATGGACTAATTGGGTTAAGCATAAAACTGAGATGATTGTATGCATCATTCTTTGGGCAGTGTTAGTCTAAATATGAGAGGAAATATGCTGCCATAAAGATTTTTTAAAAAAATCTAATTTATTGAGTACTTTGAGGGGTTTTGTTTTTTGTTCATTGTTTTTACAAATGAAGTAGATTCGAATGGAATAAATTATAGGAGAAGCTAAGAGACTTTTAATGCTGAGTCTAAGATAATTTCCTTTTAATACCTTAATAATTATTATAGGCCTTTGAGTGTTTATTTTGCAATAAATCTTGACAAGTAAACATCTTTTAAAAAATAAATTTCAAACCCTGGGCAGCCTAATGGGCTGGGGGAGGTGCTCAAGCCTTAGGAGCTAGTGTGCATCTAAGCAAAGGAAACAATGCCAACAGTTTTTTAGTGATTGCCTCTGAAATTAAGTTCATTCAATGGTTTATAAAAACATGGATCGTAATCCCTCAGGCATGCAAGAGTCATCAGAGTCTTGTAGAATGGGGAGAATGGCTTTTCTAAAATGTGTAAATTATGTAAAAATACCAGCTCTTTCTTGGGATGAAATGTTGCTAGCTATTTATTTCCATGATCCTTTTATCAGGTAAAAATCAGGGCTTCTGAATGGTGCTTATGGCCCCACCAGGGGTGAAAAATGGTAGGTTGAGGCTTGAAGGTTCCTGTTTGTTGGAACTCGTGAAAAACATTTTCCTAAACATGTCAATGTTGGTTCTCAAGGATGCTCTTGGTCCAAATGTTCTTCTTCGGGATAAGCAGTGAGCATACCCAGGATGGAGCACCTTACCACCTGCCGAGGCTCCTTATGGTTTTAATTGTGCTTCCTGCTCTCTAGCCTTTCCCACACCCCATTCCCTTCTCCAAAGTGGCAGTGCTCTAACCTGGTAGTAAAAGCGATGAAGGGCCCTGACTGGTTTGGCTCAGTGGATAGAGCCTTGGCCTGTAGACTGAAGGGTCCCAGGTTTGATTCTGGTCAAGGACATGTACTTTGGTTTCGGGCACATCCCCAGTAGGAGGTATGCAGAAAGCAGCTGATCAATGTTTCTCTCTCATTGATGTTTCTAACTCTCTATCCCTTTCTCTTCTTCTCTGTAAAACATCAATAACATATTTTTTTTAAAGTGATGAAGGTTCTGATAATCATAGCTTATGAAACACCTCAGATTCTTAATCTGCCTCTTCTTTTTTCTAGTTCCAGTGGAATGGAATTGCCCCTCTCAAACGAGTGGATTTATGTAGAGACAATATCTTTCAGATTCTAAGTGTAATATTAGTAGGGTCAGTACAGAGTTGAGTCCAAAAGCAGTTTCGCATCACCAAATAATGAGTGGAAAACTGAGTCTGACATGAACCCTGAGCTGCCCCCCTTCCCAGAGATTGGTGCCACACCAAGTCCTCCTCACTTCGCATGTCTTGAATCCCCTTTCTTTCCTTGTGTTCACCAAAAAGGAAAGATAATACATGGGGTCTCTTCAGCAAATGTTTCTTGATTTTTAATGCAATAGTATATTTCTAATTAAAATTATTCCAAGGTCAACTCAAATTTCCCTAATCCTAATGCCCCTAGTGTCACAAAAGCTATATTAAAATATCATGTGTTTGTCCCTAGCAAATATTAAGTGCTCGATAAACATTTTTTAAAAGTAATTCCATTTTATTTAGATGCTTCATACTTTTGTCCTGTAGAGGGGATCTATACATACTCTGTTATCACCAAAATGAAATAAAATAAAAAGCCTATATATAGAGTTAAGTTTAATCATTTCATAATGAGTCTCAGACACTATAGGTCTCCTTTCCTTCTCCTTCACAAGACAGTAATTGAGTTCAGGGATGCGGGGATCTACTACTAAATATTCACTTGCAATTTGCATTGAAATGTCAAATACGTTATTTGGGAATACTCTAGATAACTTAGGAAGGTATTTAATTTAAAAATCTTCCTAAGGGGAAAAGTGAATGTACAACAAATGAAACAGGAGACACCCCTAAAAGTTTTAGAAGTCAGGTGGACAAATGGGATGTTCAGAACTTCAAAAAAGGATGGGAAAGAATCTCCATCCTAGATGGTGACATATAAAAGTGGTTTTAAATATTTCTTACTTATCTTAAGTGCTTAAGCTCTGGATAAAACATTAAAAGCAACTTTGAGATTATTAAATTTTGTGTCTATATTATTTTGCTAGTACTGCCATTACAAAGTACCACATATTAGATGGCTTAAACAACAGAAATTTATTTTCTCACAAGTCTTGAAGCTGGCAAGTCCAAGGTCAAGTGTCATCTAGTTTGGTCTGTTCTGAAGCTTTAGCTTGCATATGACTGCTTTATTGGCATGTGTTCATATAGCTTCCCTCTGTAAACAGACATTATTGATGTCTCTCTATATATACAAATTTCTTCTTTTTAAAAGTATACCAGATAGTTCTATTAAATAAATGGTGTTGGGAAAATTGAACAGATACATGCAAAAAAAGTAGGCCACCAGCTTACACCATACAAATGAATAAACTCAAAATAGATTAAAGACTTAAATGCAAAACTTGAAACCATAAAAATCCTGGAAGAAAAGATAGACAATAAAATCTCAGACAATTCTCATAGCAATATTTTTTTCTGGTATATCTCCTCAAGGCAAAGGAAACAAAAATAAATAAACAAATTGGGCTACATCAAACCAAAAAGTTTTTGCACAGCAAGGAAAGACATTAACAAAGTGAAAAGACAACCCATTGACTGGAAGTACATATTCGCCAATGATACATCTGATAAGGGGTTTATATAAAATTTTGTAAAGTACTCAAAAAACACCAAAAAAGAAAACACAAACAAATAATCCAATTAAAAGTGGGCAAAGGGTTTAAGTAGACACTTCTCCAAAGAGAACATACAGATGGCTAATAGAAGTATGGAAAGATGTTCAATATCATTAATCATTAGAGAAATGCAATTAAAAAACAATGAGATATCACCTCGCACCTGTCAGAATGACTATCATCAATAAATTCACAAATGACAAGTGTTGGTTAGGATATGTAGAAAAGGGAACCCTAATGCACTGTTGGTGCATCCATTATGGAAAACAGTATGGAGGCTTCTCAAGAAGTTAAAAATGGAACTGCCTTATGATCCAGCATTTCTACTTCTGGAAATAAATCTGAAAAAAAGTGGAATATCCATTTGAAAGAATATATGCACCCCTATATTCTTTATAGCTTTCCCTCCCTATTATACTATGAAGTGCTATTTCTAATAGCCAAAATTTGGAAGCAGCCCAACTTACCATTATTAGATGAGTGGATAAAAAAGCTGTGCTGCATTTATATAACGGAATACTACTCAGCCATAAAAAATGAGGAAATCTTACCTTTCATGACAGCATGGATGGGCTTAGAGGGTGTTATGCTAAATGAAATAAGCCAGTCAAAGAAAGACAAATAGCATATGATTTCACTTATTTGTGGAATGTAATGAACAAAATAAGCAAAATAGAAACTTTCAGACTCATAGGTATAGTGAACAATCTGACAGTTTTCAGAGGGGAGTGGGGTTAGGGGGATGGATGAAAAACGTGACAGGATTAAGCAAAAGTAAACCCAACACAACAGCTTACAACTCATAAACACAGACAACAGTATGGTGATTACCAGAGGGAAAGAGGGTGGGTAGAAGAGAGTAAATGGGTAATAAATGGTGACAGAAGGTGATTAGATTTGGTTGGTGAAAACACAATACAGATGATGAGAATTGTATACTTGAAACACATAATTTTATTAATGTAACCTCAATAAATTCAATTAAAAGTAATTAAATACATAAGCTGAAGAGCCCAATTGCCACAATTTCAGACATTGCTTCTTCCACTTGACCATCTATGTAACACTATGGGGAAGTTGTTTAATATCTCTATGCCTCAGTGCCTCACTATTCCTCATCTATGAAATAGGTATAATAATAGTAGTACCCAGATCATAGTGTGATGGTGAAGATTAAACAAGTCAACATGTGTTAAGTTCTTAGAAGAATACTTGGCATATAGTAATAATGTATGTATATATCTATATATGCATATATATATATATATAGAGAGAGAGAGAGATAGATATAGATATAGATATACCTCTTATATATCATCATTATTAATTAACTAGAGGCCCAATGCATGAAATCCATGCGTGGGTAGGGTCAGTACACCTGGCCAGTGATCAGGGCCAATATGTAGGGCAAACAGCAGGGCAATCAGGGGGTCTCCCCTGGCATCCACCTTGGTTGACCTTGGACCTGCAGGCTGAAAGCAGCTCCTGCATTGAGCATCTACCCTCTGGTGGTCAGTGCACGTTATAGCGACTGGTTGTTCCATCATTTGGTTGATTTGCATATTAGGCTTTTATGATATAGGATATCAACAAAGCTAGGGTAGAATTAACTCTAAACTAGATGTTGAAACAACTTGAGTTCTCTTTGTCCTTAAGCAAGTGACATTACCTCTCCCAGCCTCGGAGATGACTGAGGTTCTGTCCAACTTTGCCATTCTCTGGACCCTTGTCTTTGGTAATGATCAGAATTTCTTCTTTCTGAGTAAATACTGATTATTGATTACTTCAGAAAATGTAAAGGGAAGGTAGAATTTAAATTGTATACACATTATCCACTAGAACTATTTCAGCCTTTGGGCTAACCTTCTGCTTGCAGATTGCTCCTTATTGTTGGGAAATATTTTAATCAATCAGTTCTTTTCAGTTTCATTTCCTTTTCATTTGTACTCTTAACAAGAAAAAGGACTATAATTGGTAGCTTATTCACAGTTGCAGATATTTAGGAGCTTTTTTAAAAACAGTATATGTTTATTGATTTCAGATAGGAAGGGAGAGGGAAAGATTGATAGAAACATCAATAATGAGAGAGAATCACTGATCAGCTTCCTCCTGTACACCCCACATTGGGGATCTAGCCCACAACATGGGCATGTGCCCTGACTGAGAATGGAACCATGACCTCCTGGTTCACTTTTTAAAAAACAGTATATGTTTATTGATTTCAGATAGGAAGGGAGAGGGAAAGAGTGATAGAAACATCAATGATGAGAGAGAATCATTGATCAGCTTCCTCCTGTACACCCCACATTGGGGATCTAGCCCACAACATGGGCGTGTGCCCTGACTGAAAATGGAACCGTGACCTCCTGGTTCAACCACTGAGCCATGCCAGCCAGGTGGGAGTCTTCAAAACCTGAACATAATTAAAACACTAGTTTCAAATTTGAAATATTTGAATTGAGTTTTGACTCATTTTTTCTTTTCTCCTCCATTCTGTGGTCTCCTGTCTAGAGTAGGATAAAGTCAGAATATCCCTCAAGATGTGATCTTTATAGCTTTCCCTCCCTATTATCTTAAAGAAACTATTGTTTTCAAAAGTGTAGAACTGTTAATATAGTTCCATGACCTAACACTAAAGGAATGTTTAAAATGTTGTTTTTCTATGTAGTGACAAGGGATAGAGAACAAATAGTTCTTCAAAGGGATTTTCCTGGAAAAACCGAACTGGTTGGGGTTAATGGCCAGAGGTAATGGACTCTCCTAGTGGATCATTAATTCCCAGGAATTGGCCTTATGCCTCAATTGCTATTGCTTAAGCAAACAATAAATAACATCACACAGATCTGTAATGAACTATAAAACGACCACTTCTCAACCTGCATTGTAGATACGCCTGCAGCACATACAAGACTGCCTTCTATTAATCACCTCCCAACTTGATTGATTTGTTTCAATCAGCATCCTGTCCCCTATTTTCTTTTAAAATAGATTAATTTCATACTTTTGAAGTCAGTGAATAAAAGCATTAATGTTGGGCCCAGTAAAAATGGTGTCTGTGCTCAAGTGTCTCTCTCTCTCTCTCTCTTTCTCTCTCTCTCTCTCTCTCTCTCTCTCTCTCTCTCTCTCTCTCATTTCTAGTTTGCACTTTCAGTTACTCTGCAACAGCTAGTTATAACTCATGCCATGCCTCAGTAATGCCAAGACTTGTACTGATAGCATTGGTTAGTGGAAATGAACCTCCCAAGGACAAGGACCATTTTAATTAGGTTAATAATATAAAGCTTTCATTATCTGTCCACCCACTTGCACTACCCTTTCTCAGTCCTCCACCTCCCAGTCTCCCAGTAGCCTGTAACCCTTATGATTATTCCCTTCTTTATAAAACACTTTGTTTGTTTAACCTTACAGTCTCTTGGTTCTTTTCCTATGAAAATAGCAACCCCTTCTCAGTTTCCTCTGTCAATTCCATCTTTCTTTTTAACTCCTGTATTGTAGTAGATATGCAAACATATTTGCCATGTTAACCATGTATAAGTGTTTAATTTAGTCTCTTTAAATACATTCATAATGTGTAACAACCATCACTATCTACTTCCAAACTTTTTCAAAATAGAAACTCTGTAACCATTAAGCCCTAATCCTTCATTCTCCCCTTCTCCAGCTCCTGGTACCCTCTATTCTATTGTCTGTCTATGAGTTTGCTCATGCTAGATTCCTCATATAAGTGGATCATAAACATGTGTCCTTTTAATTCTGGGTTATTTCACTTAGCATAATATTTTCAAGGTCCATCCATGTTGTAGCATATATCAGAACTTAATTCTTTTTTATAACTGAACTAAAGGCCCGGTGCATGGATTTGTGCACTGGTGGGGTCTCTCGGCCTGGCCTGTGGGGATTGGGCCGAAAGCAGTTCTCCAACATCCCCAAGGGGTCCTGAATTGCAAGAGAGCACAGGCCATGCCAAGGGACCCCATTGGTGCACAAATCTGTGTACCAGGTCTCTAGTATGTATATAAGATCTTTGGTTAATCTTTTCCTGCCCTTTCCCCACCCTTTCCCTCTGAGACTCATCAATCTGTCCCATGTTTCCATGCTTGTGGTTTCCAATCCTGCATTGAACGTCTGCCCCCTGGTGGTTAGTGTGAGCCACAGCTACTGGTCAGATGGTCGGCCGGTTAGCCAATCGGCCAGTCACTTAGGCTTTTATATATGTAGACAATCATTGTATGTACCAATATGTAGCCTGTTTTATTTATTTATTCATGTGTTGATGAACATTTGGATTGTTTCTACCTTTTGGTGATTGTGGATAGTGCTTTTTTAAACTATGTGTACAAATATCTGTTTGATTCCCTGTTATCAATTCTTTTTAGGGTACATACCCCAAAATGTAATTGCTGTGTCATGTAGTAATTCTATGTTAACTTTTTGAGGAAACATCAAACTGTTTTCCATAGTGGCTGTGGCATCATTCTACATTCCCACTAGTACAAGGGTTCCAATCTCGCCATATCCTACACTTGTTATTTTCCTTTTAAAATAAATTAACCAACCTAGTAGATGTGAAGTGGTATCTCATCATTGGTTCTATCTTGTCTTTAAAACTTTACATCATTGGAGCATGTGAGGACTAGGTCTTCATGACTCTTCTCTGCCATTTACTTCCACCCTTTTGGCAATCTCCTTTGACTTCCTGATTCAATTCCGTAAACATGCTGTTGTATATTGCTAGTCCCATCCTCTCACTAAACTCTAAGTTATATATGCCATTGCACAGTGCACATATTTACTTGGGAGCTCAACAGGCATCACAACAACAATATGTCCAAAATTGAACTTGTGTTCCATGCTCCCTGTCCTCTACCTACTAACCATGAACTTGCTTCTCCCAAGACTTCATTTATCTGTCAACGGTATCTCTATTCTACCAGTTTCTCAGGCTTCAGGCCTTGGATTAATTATTTACTTTTCTCTTTTACTTGCCCCCCCCCCATATCCACCAGAAAATTCTGTTGGCTCTACTTTCAGAATTCAGTCATAACTGTTCATATGCCATCTGAACACAGAGGATTTCTTCATATAAAATAGCACCTGCTCCAATGCTCTCAATCCCCTTCACATGCTCTTGATATCATATATATTTCATTTGTGCCCCTTGCACCACAGTGTGGGGGCAAGAACCTGCCTGATTTGTTTACTGTTTATCCTCCAGTAGCTAAAATAGTGCTGACTCAATAAATACTCGCTGAAGGGATGATAGGAGACTAAGTGGAAGATATGGTATCTGCCCCTGAGAAAGGAAGAAAATCAACATTCTCTATTTGAAGCAACTAAAAATAGTAAGTCTGCCTGACAGAGAGAGGGGATTTTTCAAATAAATCCTACCCCATCACATGATCAAAATATGCCTATTTGAGATAAAAGTGTTTTTTATTTTTTGTTTTGCCATGTTAGATACTTTCCTTCTAAAAGAGAATCTATTGAAAACCTGAGCAGTTAGTGTTGTTGTAATGAGTGTATTATTTGGCTGTAGCTACTTTTAGTTTTACAGAATCCTCCTTTGTTGAGGCTCTCCTCATATGCCATCATTTTTCTTGTAAGTTGTTAATTCATTAAGATCTTTGTTTTACACAGTAGAGAGGAAAGTGCTAATATTATAACATAAAATGCTTTAAAAACATTGATGGCATAGGAATAATAAATAACTGTATTAATAGAAGAACATAACTTTTTATTAATCTTTATTGTTCAGATTATTACAGGTGTTCCTCTCCCCCCCCCACTTAGCTCCCCTCCACCTGATTCCCAAACTCACCCCACGCCCTTACCCCTGCCACTGTCTTCATCCATAGGTGTAAGAGTTTTGTCCAACCTCTTCCTGCACCCCTCAGACACCTTTCCCCCTGTGAATTGTTAGTCCATTCCCTTTATATGTCCCTGATTCTATTATATTCACCATTCCATTTTTTTCTTCAGATTTTTTTTTATCCTCTAGATTTTTAGATTCGCTTGTTGTAGGTATGTATTTGATGCCTTTTTGTTGTTCATAATTTTTTACCTTTACCTTTTTCTTCTTCTTCCTCTTCTTAAAGAATACCCTTCAACATTTCATGTGATCCTGGTTTGGTGTTGATGAAATCCTTTAACTTTGTCTTCTCTGTGAAGCTCTTTATATGATCTTCCATTCTGAATGATAACTTTGCTGGGTAGGGTAATCTTGGTTGTAGGTTCTTGTTGTTCATAATTTTGAACATTTCTTGCCACTCCCTTCTGGCCTGCATAGTTTCTATTGAGAAATCAGCTGACAGTTGTATAGGTACTCCCTTGTAGGTAACTAGTTGTTTTTCTCTTGCTGCTTGTAAGATTTTTCTCTTTGTCTTTTGCTCTTGGCATTTTAATTATGATGTGTCTTGGTGTGTTCATCTTTGGATTCCTCTTGTTTTGGGTCCTGTGTGCTTCCTGAACTTGTAAGTCTATTTCTTTCACCAGGTAGGGAAAGTTTTCTGTCATTATTTCTTCCATTAAGCCTTCAATATTCTGCTCGCTCTCTTCTTCTGACACCCCAAAAAATCTGGATGTTGGTACGCTTTAAACTGTCCCAGAGGCTCCTTACACTATCCCAGCCATGTGGAGCTGAAAGAGCTGAGGGTTCTCTTACTCTCCCCTCCGCTCCTTCACCAGCAGCCCAAGATGAGAGTGCCAGCATGGTCAGATTGCTTTTGTTCTGGCCCTCTGATCCAGTTTAAGAACCCATTGAGGCCCTCAAGTAAAAAAGTTTGCCCACCCCTGCACTATCCTCACACTTTTGGATTCTTCTTTCTTTTTTGCCTCTTTGGTTGGGTGATTTTTGCTTTCTTATATTCCAGATCTTTGGTTTGATTATTGGGGTATGTTGATCTATAGTTGAGTTTCTGTATATTCTTTATTTCAGATGCTTAATTTCTGACTGGCCCTTTTCCTTTTTTTTTTTTTTGTATTCTCTTTAAGGTCCTTGAGGTCTCACCAAGCTTCTTAGAGTTGCTCAAAGCTTTTTAGAAGATTTTTTAATAATCTTATAAATGTGTTTCTGAACTGTGTGTCGTCCAGTAGTTTACTCTCCTCCATCTCTCCCATTTGTGTCATGCTTCAGTGTTTCCTCATTTTGGCTGCCTCCCTGTGTTGATGGAGTGGCTTTGTGTGGTCAGTGACCTATAGGGGTCAGTAGCTCAGCTTCCCCAATCACCTGAGGTGGTTGCTTTTGCTATATCCCCTTGTGGGCTTAGTGCAAAGTCTTGGTGTAATTAAGCCTTGATTGCTGTTGGTACACTGGGAGGAATTGACCTCCAGGCCAATTGGCTGTGAGGATCTGCTGTGTCTATAAAGGAAGAACTGCTGCGCTGGAGACACACCTTGTTTCAGTGGGGCTTTGGTGCTCACTGAGACCTTCTCCTGAATGTGTCACTTATGGGTGTGAGGGATTGAAATTGAGCACTAGAATTCTGGTTTCTGGGTCTCAATTAGGTGCAGTTCAGCTACTGTCTGAGGCCAGTACTGTCACAGAAGCTACAGCAACCATAGTCCTGTCCTCCTTTGATCTGTTTGCCCCAGGTTGCAATTTTGCTAAACTGCAACAGAGAGGACCATTCATATGCAAAGTCTGCTGCTTGAAGCTTGGATGTGAGGGGTGGAGTCTCAGGGCATCACTAGGCTGGGGCGTGGCCAACAGCTAGGCTGCCACCTCTCTGATGGTATCCCCTTGTCTCCCTGCATCTTGCACCACAGCACAGCAAACAACCTCAGTTCTGCAAGCAAGCCAGTCTCACTTTCTGGCCCAATGGCAGACAATCTAGCCTCTCCCCAGAAACTGGATTTCAGAGACATCAGGCGCTGGTCTCTCTTTGCGTTGAAGAAAGCACCACCCTCTGCCAGTCTGGATCTGCTGCCAGCACTTATCATCTCCTCGCCCCCCTACCTCAATTTTTCAGTGCCCTGGATTTTCCTCTTTCTCTTTCAGTCTAGATGTAGAGCTTCCTCTCAGCCAGCTTTCATTTGTTTTTTGGGAGATAGATGTTTGTTTTATAGGTTTTTGTTTGTTTGTTTGTTTTTTAACTTGTTGTGCCCAGCAGCCGTTTAGGAGTGTTTACCTATGCCGCCATCTTTGTTGTCTCCCCTAGAAGAACATAACTTTTAAAAATGTACTTAGGGTTGGAGATACTATTAAATTTTAAGCTCCTCAATGTAAGGACAATGACTTGGGAAGCTCTGTATTCTCCTCAATGTCTGAAGTCATGCTTTTTGTTTAATAGATAACAACTATATAATTGCTAAATGAAGTATCAAGTATTTTATGCAAAAGAGAATTATACTTTTTCTTGCTTCCTCATGGAGACATAGCACAATATAGTGGAAAGCATCCTTGGGGGTTCAGGGTCTAGCATTTCCCAGCTCTATGCAAAATGATTTCTTTGTGGAAATCATTTTTGAGAAACTGTGAAATGCCTTCTTGTTAGTAGTAGAAGGAACTATAGGACCTAAAGCTCTTTCCATCTCTATGAAGGATACCTACTATAATCATGTGTGATTAATTGTAAACTGTAATATAGGTATTGGTTATTATTATCATAATTTTATCATAATTCTTTATTCTTATCATGCTTTATTTTGATAGATTAAAGAATAGAAGAAAAGCCTGGCCAGTGTTGCCCAGTGGTTGAGTGTGGACCTATGAACCAGGAGTTCACAGTTCGATTCCTGGTCAGGGCACATGCCTGGTTGCAGGCTCAATTCCCAGTAGGGGCTTGTAGAAGGCAGCCAATCAATGATGATTCTTTCTCATCATTGATGTTTCTATATCTCTATGCCTCTCCTTCTTCTCTGAAATCAATAAAAATATATTTTAAAAAGAAGAATAGTAGAAAAGATAAAAACACACTTTAAGTCTTATTCAGGACAAACTAAGATTTTTATCCTCTGCCATTCCCGCCAGCAAACTGGATAATTTTGCATGCTTTGTTTCATCTAATTTTATTTTTTGTTAGATCACACATGGCCTATATATAGATTCTCTCAGAATTTCCATCAAGTTATAACTCAATTCTTGAATTATATTTTTAAAGTTTAAATACCTTTAAAGAAGTATTCTCTGAGTCAACTATTGATCGATTTTTCAAATGCAAAACATTGGTAATAAGTAATTTTTGAGGAATTATTGAATTCTGTAAATTAAGGAAATGGAAAATCTTTAATCTTAATTTAGTAGAAAATATTGAAATATTTTCTAATAAAAGTTTAACAATCAACTTCTTCATATAAGTTCCCGGAAAAGAGTGAAAGGCTATTCAGAGAAAAAGATGACTATTTACTTTGGAACTTTTCAAAATTTAATGATCTGTTTTAATGGGACCTAAGACGTTGCTTAGCCTGACGTGCAATTTCTTTTACTCATCCATTTTTTTCCCTTTGGACACTATTTTTCTTTATAAGAAACGTTTAGCTTTTATTAAATACAACAGGAGAATTCACATTATTCATATTTAGAGAATATTCTGTTGGGACAGAAAAGGACACAATACAGTGACTCAGTGTGTTTATAGTTTTATTATTTTTAATTGTCCTAATTTTAGACAATGAAAATCAATTTTGTTATATGCCTTAAATTGATGTGGCCTCTGCGACCTTGAGAACACACTACTTTGTTTTATGTAAATCTGTCCACATGATGACAACTGAAATCCATCTGAAAGCTTGTGGCTATGTGCTCAGATCAATCTATACAACTTTAAATAAGTAAGATTAATAATAGAAACACTTCCACAGAATCATTATTGAATTAAGTTATAGATAATATTAATATAATATGTTATAATTTCATACAACATTATATATATAATTTGTGTGTACACCCACACTCACACACATGGCTTAGAACCAGTGCCTGCCAATTAATATGTGCTCTATGTGTATTAGTTATGACATTGATGGTGGTGGTGGTGGCGATGATGATGATGATGATGCGTAACCTCCCATGATTTCAAAAGGAACAAAAGAAAATGTCATTGTCATTATTGTGTATCTTGCACAATGGATAAAGGGACAATATGAAATGGAAGACAAAATGCAATGGAAGTGGGTTTGAATTGTATTGCTAAAGCATTTTATGTATTTTTTTAAAGTGGTTCTAAGAGCTGTTGATGCAATGCATTTAAATTTAATAATTCTATTTTATAAAATCCCACAGAGCTCTTTTAGATAAGAAAAAAAATCAGCCAAAAGGAATAAAAGGCCAGAGGTCATGCATTGAGGGTTGTCAAAGAAAATACATATGTTCAGCACTAGGCCTAAAGGTTGAGATTAATTTAAATGACTCACTGAGAGGATGTGCCAGAGTTCCAATGGTTTATGGCAGGCACAGTATTTCATGCTTAAAAGTTGTGTTCAGATACACTCTCTCTTCATTCTCTCAGAGCCTGTATAAATGGGCAGCAGTTTTCTGCACACGACTGCAGTTTGAGAGAAGGATCTGAGTATATGAACATGCTACCCAAGTTAATGATGCCATGGATTATAATGCAATAAAATAATAATCCATCTCTGCTCCTGGCGTGGTGCTTTCTAATTCAGCCCTGACGTCTATATGGAGATGTTTATCCTGCACCTCTCCCGGCTGTGGAAATTATTCTGCTGCAATCAGCAGGGGACGATCTGATGTTTCACCAATAGTATATATTAGCCCTGGCGATTAAAAGGATTACTTACTTGCTTACTCAGAAAGGATTAATGGCAGAGAGCAAGGGCTTTGTTTAAAAATCATGTGGCGGTACTTCTTAGAGCTTAGGAAGGAGAGTCTGAAAGGTATTCTACCATTTTATGAAAAAGTTTTTTATTAAAAAATTAAAGCCTTCATTGGCAAATGGTTCCTTCCTGATGAATTCCGAACTAGCATTAAATAAATAATCATTTTCTAATAACACACTGCCATTGTATTTTGGCATTACTTTTATCCAAAGTGTGCTGGAACTCTTTTACTCTAGCTGATTATTTGAGGAGATAATTTTTCTAAATGTAATTGAAGTCTAAAATATGGAGTCCTTTATATTTAATTGTCTTAAACAGTGTTTCCCAGACTTTTGACATATGTGTACCCCTTCTATAATTTTCGTAACGCTGAGTACCCCTCGTCAAAAAAAAAGGATGTATTTTAATAACAATCAAAATATATTTATTCTTAAATCTTTTTTGGTACATACACAAAATAATAATAAACAAAAAATAAAATTATTCACAATAAAATATAAATAAAAGTTATATTATAAATAACATTTTATTTGCACACTGGACTATCTCACTCCTCACAAGACTGTCTTGACTTGACTCATGAGAACATAGAACTAAGCATGGTGCAGTGCATATCCCCACCAAACTCTGGTGCAACACTTACCCCCACCAAACTTCCCGTACCCCTGGGGGTACGCGTACCACACTTTGGGAAACACTGGTCTAAAATAACAATATTAAATAGCTTTACTACCTGGGGACTTTTCATTTTATACTGTATCTATGATATTCCAGTTTATACATAATACAAAACTTTATATCACTTTTGGTTTTATTTGGTCCAAAAAAACATAATAACATAATAACAATTATAATGTTCCACTTGACTCAAACATTATTTGATTTCATTATATGAAATCTTATATTCTATATGGGAGATTTTAAAACTGGAAAAATCTCAGGATCTGGATGTGGTATCTACTGTTGATATTTAAAATATCAACATCCTATCTAATAAAAGAATAATATGAAAATTGGCCATATCTCCACCACACCAATAAGCCATGCCCACAGGTCATGCCCACCAGCCAATCAGGAGCGAATATGTAAATAAACCCAACCAAAATGGCTGCATCCACAGAGAGCAGGAGGAAAGTTTGGCTTTCCCCAGCAATAGAGGAAGCCACCCTTTCTGCCTGCCCTTGCCAGCCTAGGCCTCCACTCCAGGCTACAAAGTTTCAATTATAGAAGATAAATAAACCCCAACAGAAATGGCTGCTGCCAGAAAGTGAGCAGGAGGCTTGACTCCATTCCAGGCTACAAAGTTTCAGTTGTAGAAGATAAATAAATCCCAGATACCAGGGCCTCTGCTTGGGTTGCTGGGGGCATGGCTGGCCGGCAAATCACCACAGGTGCCTCGCCCAGGCCACCCTATGTCCAAAGGGAACCCCTAGCCTGATCTGGAACACCCTTCAGGGTAAACCAGCTCCCCCACCCATGCACCAGGTCTCTTTCCTATCTAATAAAAGAGTAATATGCAGATTGACCATCATTCCAACCCACAGGGAAGGGCAGTTGGGGGAGGGGGACAGGCCTACAGGGGAGAGCAATTGGGGGGGACCAGGCCTGCAAGGGAGGGCAGTTAGGGGTTACCAGGCCTGCAGGGGAAGGCAGTTAGGGGCAAACAGGCTGGCAGGGGAGCAGCTAGGCATTAATCAGGCTGGCAGGGGAGTGGTTAGGGCAGCCATGGGCAAACTACAACCTGTTCAGCTGTTCTAAACTATTGAAAACTATTGAAAAAAAAAAAAAAGACCGTACCCTTTTATGTGATGATGTTTACTTTGAATTTATATTAATTCACACAAGCACTCCATCCTTGCTTTTGTTCCGCCCCTCCGGTCCAGTTTAAGAACCCATTGTGCCCTCGAGTCAAAAAGTTTGTCCACCCCTGGGTTAGGGGATCACTAGGCTGGCAGGCAGAAGCAGTTAGGGGCAATTAGAAGGGCAGGCAGGTGAGCAGTTGGGAGACAGTAGTCCTGGATTTTGAGAGGGATGTCCGACCGCCCATTTAGGCATGAATTTACTGGGATCTGGCCTAAATGGGCAGCCGGACATCCCTCGAGGGGTCCCATATTGGAAAGGGTGCAGACTGGGATAAGCAACAACCCCCCCCCCCGTATGTATGAATTTCATGCACCAGGCCTCTAGCTAATAATATGCAAGAACCTCAACAGAATGATAGCATTGAACCTCAAAATAAATTAGATATTACCTATAAAATCCTCATGAAATTTTCAATTTTAAAAATAATTATCTTGCCGAAACCAGTTTGGCTCAGTGGTAGAGCGTCAGTCTGCAGAATGAAAGGTCCTGGGTTCGATTCCGGTCAAGGGCATGTACATTGGTTGTGGGCGCATCCCTGGTAGGGGGTGTGCAAGAGGCAGCTGGTTAATGTTTCTCTCTCATTGACGTTTCTAGCTCTCTATTTCTCTCTCCCTTCCTCTCTGTAAAATATCAATAAAATATATTTTTTTAAAAATAATTATCGTATTTTTCCATTTCACTTTCTGATTAGCTTCTAAGATTTATTATGGGGAATTTGTTTTCACTGAGATATATTTTTTCCCATATCCTTCCTAGAAAAAAATGAGGACTTAGGAACTGCCAAATGTTATCCATCGAGTCACTAACAGCATATTAGTAGATTAAGAGAAGAAATCTGAAGTGAAATGCTGATTTGAGTCTGGCTCCCCTGTGCCTGCACCTGGAGCGATCAGAGCAGGAGGACCTGGGTAGCCATGCACAGTGTCGGCAGAGGGAAATTGCATGGGCCACAACATGGATGGGAACAGCGCTCATTTCTGTCCGACTGCTCTCATTTTCCACTCCTTGACCTTCGCTGGATACTTTCAGAGCCATTACCCGCCCCTGCAAATGATGCTACTAGAAGAGAAAAAGTATGGTAAATGTATTTCCTTTTGAAGCAGAATTAACTTTCTTAAATTGGTGGGAAGGGATTATCTTTAAATAAAAGATGCTTAATTTATTTTCTTGGCCATAAAAGACACAGATGGCTGGTATCTTCTTACATAATAATTAACTGTGACTCATTAAACAACGTGCAGACAATGTAACGTTCTACAATATTCTCGCTCTGTTCTCATGACCGTTTATCCAACACATGTGAATGGTTGTTCTGACCCACTTGTGGCTTCGCTGGATTATCTGCCCAAACGGCGCAATCTGATCATTTGTTTTGTTTCCCATGTAAACTGAAAATTTTCTTATTAACCCCAATGACATCTGAATATATGTTTGTTTACTGCCAGACTCTGCTAACTTTATTGAGCAGCCTGCTAAATTTGCAAATGCAGCAATTATTGCAGTGAATTGAATTTCAGTGGTAATGCCCTGGGTTTTTCCTTTGAGACAATACAAACGATGCTGTCTAATGCCAGTGATAACTAGCCACAAGCCACATTCTTCCAATAAATACCAAGTTTGTAATGAGACGGTGGCTTTCCTTTTATAGAGTGAAGGAAACTGATAATGAAAATCACGATTTTGCCTCCCTGCCTTCACTTCATTACATCAATCACAGTCTGGTATTTAAAGTCAATAGCTCTAGTTAAAACTAACTGCATTGTATGTGTGATTACAAATCTCTTCTGAAATTAAGGTGATAAAGGTAGCACACGTTTCCTTTCTTAATGAATTGGTTTTATTCAAATGAGTCAAAGTTTTAAGTCCGAATTATATTTTTTGTTCTTTTCAATGAATTGCTGAAGTGGATTATAGTTATTGCCCCAAATTATTTGGAAATTAAAGAGCCTGTTGCATCAGCATGCGCTAATTATTTCTACCTACTTCTTAAAAAGAAGTATGAACACAAGGATAGTCATTCTTTTCACCAAAGTATCCCAAAATCTTAATGAGCTCCCAGCCATGTCTCTCCCTCCTCAGCTCAGGAAGCATGCTGACCTCCAGTTAGGGAACTGAAGGTGCCTGTGTGGCTCCCCTTGGCCAGGTTCCTGCCTCCTTTACTCGCTTCCCTTCTTCCCAGAACTGGAATCCTGTCCTAGCTCTCTCTCACACTGTCACACACTTCATTTCCCAGCTCCTGAGGTCCTGGACACGTGACTTTGCCCACCTCTGGGACTTCCCCTGAGCCCTCCACCCTTCCCCCTGGCTTGGATCACATTTGCTAGTCAACACCTCTTATTGGGTTGTTGACATTCACCTGATTTCCTGGCGAGACCCTCAAAAGTCTCTCTAATCTTCAGATCTTGGTCATCCCAGCCAAATGCCTCAGACTTGGTTTTGACATTCCCCAGGCCTGAATCTTCTTGGTCAGTTCCCAAGCCCAAACTTTCCTTTGATAATGAGAACTTAATGGAAGGGTGATTTTAGAAGTATGAACATATGTTATATATATATATATATATATATATATATATATATATATATATATAGTGCTTTCCTGACATATAAGGTGCTTTAGGCTCATTGTGAAGAGCTCTTCTAAAGCTCTTCTATATGTATATGTATATACATATATGTATACACATATATGCTTGTGTTTAAGTACTTCTCAGGCAAAATGATGAGTAAAAGGGCACTGATTATTAACAGTGTTATAGGAATGTCTTAAAATATTGTGACTTATATTCCTGCTAGATAATGATCTTTAATAAATTCCTAATTTCTAACTTAAGAATTAAATATAATTTATTTCTTGAATTAGCACATAGTTGTGGCCTGCACTGTGCAGAAGTGCCTTGGTGGGTTTTGCAGTGATGGTGAAGTGAACACGTGGTTTCTGGCTACTTTCCAGCTCTGGGTCATCCCCTTCCAGCTGACTAAATTGCCTCTGTAATTTCACCAGGAAGGCATGTTCTCTACGTCATATTTTCTGTTTACTTTGGAGTTCTGACTTTAGGAAACGAAGACATTTGGGATCTTCAAAATATCTCCTAAGCCTATACAACTATAGCTTCCTTGTTTTTTAGCATATTCCCCAAGTGTCTGCCTATTGTTTTAGCAGATTTAAATCATTTATGTCAACTAAAGTTTGAAATGCCTGGTTACATTTACTATTATTGCCTGTGCTTTTGTTTATTCAGTTGTAAACATTTCATAATAATCTATTAGCCTTAAAAAATACTAAACTTTTTTTTAAATTGGAATCTTGTATTATAGTTATGTTATTTCCATATGGATGAATGTTGTGAACTTCAATCTAATTTATTCATCTGAAAAGTTAGAACTTCATTTTATAAGGTGAATATATGCTCATAGACTCCCTTGTGGTAAATGTAGATGAATATTCTCATTGCTTCAGAATATATCTTATATACCTAGTTAAGAGACCTTGCAGCAAAATTGTAATTTCTGAATTTCACCTGGCCAAGTATCTATATTTGCCTTGGCTTTAAACTTTCGAAATGAGAGAGGCTGATGTGGAAAATTTTTTCAGGTGCAGAGACTAGCAGACTATTAACATATGGTTGACATGGTTTCATGTGCTTATTCTAAATTACATGCATTGGACTCATTTTGATGCAATCCATATTGCTGCCAATGTTTTTTAATTTATTTTGAAGTCATTCATTTTTTTAAAGCTCTTCAAAAGCAGGAGGTGGAGGTGCGAGGGTCCTGATTTTGAGCATCATCTGCAATGTAATGTGTTTGACTTGATAGTTTGAGCACAACAAATGACAAACTTGTGAGTTCCCAACATTTAAAATATTTGCAAGGGTATTTGCACTCATCCTTAGTTTAGTACCTGCATTTAGGATTACATGATTCGGTTAAAGTGTATTGGAGGATAAAAATAATTTATGACAGGAAGTATACAAGTGCAAGGAACTTAGCCAGAAGTTGTGATGTAATGTTAAAGCAAATGAGCTTCAAAAATTATCCTGATAGATTTATTTCTAGCCCCATAGAAAATAACTATAATTTGTGATGCGGGCTCCAATCATAAAGAGTTTTGTTACAGAAAGGTCTCAATAAAGTGGCTAATTTATTCTTGCCAATTGCTCATGGAAATGGAAGTAAGCCTCGTTAACTTGAAATAGACTAGATGTCCTCCATGATGGAAGAGGAAAGTGCCTCTGACAGGCAGGTGCAGAGTCCCCTAAATGTATTTCCCACACCTGAGGTAGTCAAGGGATTTCTAAAAACTACTTTATAAATCATACTTTTCAATTACTTCTGCGATTGAATTCAATTGAGTTGAAGCCTTTATTGCATCGTATTTTCATATAGTCAAGGACTGGTGGACATGAAAAAGAATGAAAGATATTCACAAATAGAGCCCCAAAGTTCTACTTACATTGCACTTGGCTACCACAGTTGGACTGAGTCCTGAATTGTCATTGATGGGGTTCTCAATCTTGCCAGTAATGATGGGATCCCATAGTGCCAGCAAACAGGGAATAATTTTCTACAGTAGCTATTGTGACGAGTTTAAGGTGACATGTTGTGGTGAAGCAAAATAAATATATGAAAGCCTTATACATGCTTCTGTGTGTTGCAAGAATTTTTTTTCTCTACTTGATCAAGCAAAATGCCCTCTCCAAAAAGAGAGTTGGGAAGGATACTTTGGCATTTGTGTCCTAATTTAACAAAACATTTTTTCTTGTAAAGACTGAATGAGTTAAGTGCACTATCACTAGTTACATAATATTAAGGGTCATTTGACCATTTACAGGTTTTTGGGTGTTTTATTTTTTGTACTTTATCAAAGAGGAGCAAATTAGGTTTACTTCAAGGATTACAAAAGGAATGGATGAATGGTTAATAAAGCTTTTCTTTTAATGTGGAGCAATAATTTGAAAAAGTCTGCCTGGATGTCAACCCAAACAGCTGAGCTTACTCTTTGATTAAGGAATTAGAGTTGCCTGGATGAGTTTATTGGAAATGGCAGACACAACTGACAGATTTGTGCCCTGAAGGTTCACTCTACTTAACATTTTGTTTCCAAAATATTTAGGTTGAAATGTTTTGCATTGAAATAGAACCCTCCCGATCTTTAAGTAGATTGAATATAAAATTAAGACTACCTAAAATATTGTGAAAGCTGGTGACAACTTAGGTAGTTTATAGCCTCAATAACATGTAAACAGAAAGCTAAAACGCCATTTCTGAACAGTTTGGCATAGTAATTTCTTAAATAAAACATCATATACCTGAACCTCGAATAGTATATTGAGAGACAAATGAAAGTTGGCTATACAATTACTAATGAAATATTTGGGATTTTTTTCCATTGGGAACTCATGGTGTTTTTAAATGTGGCTATATAATACAAAGACTTTTTGCTACAATATACAAACATGGCAGTGCTTATAGCTACAGGGGTCTAGCCTTCTTGAGATAAGAGTCTGTGCATATAATTTCAAAATAAGATTTCCCCATTCAATGTAGTCACTTTCAAGAGATGATGTAGCATAGTGGTTAAGAATGTGTGTGAAGTTTTAGAACAATTCTACCAGATACTAAGTACCACATGAATATTAACACTTGAGTAATGAAGGTGTAATAATGCTGTCATTGAGTTGCAAAAGTAATTTCTTAGATAAATTTTGATTCAGGACCCATTAAAAACCACCACCATAGGCACAGAGGATTGTTATAACTTTATAACCACACTTTCTGTTTATGCTCCCCTGCCCCAGATATATGTTTTAGAGTTCAATTTTAGAGGGGCGATTTTAAAATAAACTTTTTATTTTAGAACTAGAGGCTCGGCGCGTGATTGAAATCGCTTGAGGAGGCACCCTGTGTGTGTGTGGCGGGGGGGGGGGGGGGCAGGACCTGAGCCTGACTCTCAGCATCCCCCAGCCCCCCTGCCTCAGGGCCACCTGAGCCACTGTGCCGGCTTGGGCAGGCTCCGCTGTATCTGTCTCTGTCTCTGCTCCGGGCCTCATCTGGGTCTGCAATCTCCTCCTGTCTGGTGGTGACCTGTTATGGCATCCTTCTAGACCGCTGTAGTTGGCTCTGTGTCTCTTTGATATGCTCCCATGATTATTGTTGCTATCTTCCAGCACTTCCTTACTTCCTGGCATATAAGGTGCTTTAGGCTCATTGTGTATATTTCTTGCTCCAGTCCTAGAATCACTCATTTCCCCAGGGAGCACGGGCTCCTCTTATTGGAGAATGGAATTAGAAATTGAAAGCTGGGCACTAAATGTGCTTGTTGCTATTGGAGTGTTGGTGTTTCTGGGCTCTTTCAGCTGACAAAGCAAAAAACAGTATACATGTGTGTAGGAATCTGAATATATATGTACTAGATGCCCGGTGCATGAAATTCGTGCATAGGGGGAGAGTGTCCCTCAGTCCAGCCTGCACCCTCTCCAATCTGAGACATGCTGATGGATATTTGATTGCCCACCTGGATGGATGTTTGATTGCCCTAAATGGGCAGTCAGACATTTCTCTCACAATCCAGGACTGTTGGATCCCTACCATTCACCTGTCTGTCTGATTTCTCCTATCCACTTTTGCCTGCCAGCCTAATCACCCCAAAACACTCCCCTACCAGCCTGATCGATGCCTAACTGCTTCTCTGCTGGACCAATTGCCCCTAACTGGTCAGCTCCAACTGCCCTCCCCTGCTGGCCTGGTCACCCCTAAATGCCCTCCCTTGCCGGCTATCTTGTGGTGGCCATCTTGTGTCCACATAGGGGCGGCCATCTTTGACCACATGGGGGCAGCTATCTTGTATGTTGGAATGATGGTCAATTTGCATATTACCCTTTTATTATATAGTGTGTATATGTATAAATATTTATATATTAATATGTATATGAAGCTTAACATGGATTCATATATGATGTCTAATTTTAATCATTGCCATATGAATCATTCTCACCTTCTCTTTTTGCTTATTTGTACCCTGATCCATCACATTTATACTGGGATCTTAGAAAGAAAATTAACATTAGGTCAAAATCAAGCAAATCTGAATAAAGTATGGACTTTGGTCAATTAAAATAAATGCTTATTTACAAATTTATTACATGTATAGCCAATCTCCATACCATACATCTATCTCTTTCTCAATACCTGGATATTATCCTTTTTTGTGGATGAAAAATAGTAGAAATGTAAGGAAACAAACAGGGGTGACTATTTAGGTTGTTTCCATTTTGTTTTATACTCTTTTTTGACAATGTTGAATATTTCTAGTTTGTATGTAAAAAAAAATTGATATTTTAGCTTGTATATGTTTGGTCTCTCCATTTTGTTCCATTATCTGTCCTTTCACTAATACCACACTGTCTTGGTTACTGTAACTTTATAGTAAACCTTGATATTGGATAGTGTAAATCCTTCACCTTTGTTCTTCTTCAGTATTGTGTATTCTTCATTACCTTTCCATGTAAATTCTAGAGAAAGTGTTGATAACTATAAAATAGCTTGCTGGTCATGATCCCTTTTCTTAATTATTCCACTTCTCTCAGTACTTGTTTACTGTTTTAAAAATTCAAATCCATTCTTAAAAATTTGCCTCTACTGTGAAGATATTCAACCTCAAAACATTTGAGCAATTGCAACAACACTATTAAAAATGTATTTGCCCTCCCCAGGTGTTGTTTTAATGAATAATACTTATTTGAATGCATACATTTGAATATTTAAATATTTTAATCCTCTAATTTTTTCTTTGATAAACATTTCACTGTACAATGGTTGTAATATCTACCCCTCAGGATTGTTGGGAGAGTTAAATTACACAGCCAGTAAGAATTAAATATGCTTAGAGCTTGAAAAGTATTCAAATAAATATTACTTATTCTTATAGTTAACCCATTTTCTCATTTAAAAAATTTATGTAGACTCTAACCTCACATAATAGTCTGGAATAAGATTTATCACTTTTTAAAAGTATTGTTAAACCTCATATACTTTCAAAGCATAATATAATACAGCATTATATACAAGCTCTATTGCCATGTAAATGCATTTAATTTCACTGTAGGATACATTAAACATTTGTAAAATTAAAGTTAATGGATTTTAAGAAAATATTAAATTTTTATTAAAAGCCCAACTTTGCTATTGTATAAATGCATACTTTGTGATATGATAAAGTTATGAAATGAATATTGAGAATCTTTATAGGTTCGTCTATTGAATGTTTGATAATTCAAGCTTGTATGATAATGTTCATCCAAGATGAAACGTAAGAAACATAAAAATTGAATGTCCATGAGCCACAAAGAGCCTATAAAGAAGAGATGCACAAGATTCTTCCAGTGTCCTTAGGTATTAGAGCCTACAAAGATCACTCTTTCAACAGGTTGCTCTGGAATCACTTAGTATGTGGCTTTCATGCTGACACTAACACCAAAAGCCGGGCAAATCAGTGAAATCAGAAAGATGAATTGTTATCCTTTCGAGATAACAGAGTGGTACCCTACACAGAGTGGCACCATTAGATAATTAATATAGTCTGTTTAATAAAAAATAATTTCCTCTACACCAGAGACTTGTCATATTGTGTGACTCATTACAAAACAAATTAATGCGTCCTATGTGTCACATTCTTTTATTTTAAGAGATCTAGAAAGATTCTTGTCAGAATAATTGAAATATAACATTGTCGGTGATTTTAATGTTTAGTTTTAAAAGTCTAGTGAGTTATTAGTGTTTTAAAAATAGCATCATTAATGATAGTCCTCACAAGGTACCAAATGCCTAAATAATGTTTATAATATATTAATGAGGGATTATAATTTATAAGTTAAATATATGAATTTTTATAATTATTATTTTTATTTTAATAAAGTGAAAGGAAAATATTCTCTTCAAGTTTCTAGTTGATTGAATAATATATATTTTATTGATAGGGAAATGTAAAAGTACATCTAATGAAATTTATTTAATTACTGGATTTGAATTACCTTCATTGGAATACATAATATGCTATATTGTATCTGCTAAAATTGACAATGATAGTCTCTTGCATAATTATTAGAAAGAAGCCTGTTATGTAGTTAGGCTGTATATATTATTAAATTGATGCTCACACATATCTTTGGCTCTTTTCCTATCAAATTAATTAATTTGTAAGGTCTGGATGATTCCACTTGTAAAACATATCTCCAATTTATTCATTCACATCTGTACTTAATATATTCAGTCATCATTGTCTCTTGCCTGTATATTCCATTAGTCTCTTTTCCAACGTCCCTGCCTCTGGTCAGTTGTTTCATCTATCTTCCTTCATAGTGAAGCCTTATCTTTCTAAAATTTCAGTATTTTATCCTACTCATTTGATTAAAAACTTTCATCACCTTCCACTGTTCACATGACCACGTCTCAAGGCGGATAATAACATTTAAAATGAAGGTAACCTTATAACATGCTAGACTGCATGTTTTATGTTTATAATCCCATGCAATCTTTGTCACAGCTTCATCAAGTCAGTGCAGTTACATGGATGCGACAGCTAAGAGATTTGTTAAGCAGCCTTCCCAAAGCCACATAGCCAGCAGGTAATAGAGTCAAGACTTGAACCTGTGTTGTCTGAGTCCAGGGCCCAAATTACTTGGGCACTATACATACTGCCACTCTTTATTGTCTGCCTCTAGTTTTTGTCATCCAAACTAGTCCTCTGCCTCAGCCCTGGGCACCCACCCTCATCCACACCCACTTCCCTGTGTCGTATATAACAACATCCTTTTGTTCCTGTGGCTCCTCTTAACATTCCCATTCCTTCTGACTTGCAGACTCTTCCCCTTTCAAATTCCCACTCAAGTAACACTTTCTAAGGAAAGCTTTCCCCGAGTTTCTCCAAGTGGAATATTGTCCATAGCTCTGTTGAGCACGCATGTTGGTCGTAGGCCCATTTTCATAGTCATCTTTTTTTTTATTTTGACATGTTTATGTATTTCTGTCCCCTCAATAGAGTTCCTCTAGAACAAACTGTCTCTCATATTTGTTTTTCCAAGTTCTTAACATACAGAGAAGAAGGTCTATAATAATTGTTTGCTGAACAAACAAATGTTTTTCTGCTAGACTATCTAACATCAAGGTTGTATTTGCTTAATTTTGATCTCCCACTATAGATGATCTGTCAGATGGTAATAAAATGTTTTAAAGCTCAACTGAAAAAATTCCAAAATAAAAAAAGAGAACTAGGTGTGTGTGGGGGCGAGGTCCTGATTTCCTGGGATGAGTTATTCTTTATTTAACAGCACTGTAGAATGTGGATTTTTTTATAGCTTAAAATGATTGGCTGAGGTATTAAAATGCTTTGCCAGCTGTTCAACAAATGTACTGCTCCCAGAATGTAAATAACCACTGTTATGTCTCTATAAAATTCTAGACCTTGAATGGCATATTTGATTAGAGTGAAATAATAAAGAAAGAATTGTTGTAAACAAGAAGCTGAGATTAAAAAGGTATATTCAGTAACTAGTTATGGTGAGTTCAAATAGTCTTTCTAAGAATAGAAATAGGAAATTAAGTAAAACACTTTTCATCTTAAAGGAAGTAAAACATAAACCTCAGTGAAGCTTAATCCTATTCTTTGCAATAGATCCCTTTTATTCCTTCAGGTGGGTCTTATTGCAGAAGGAGAGTCAATTGCATGTCATTTTACCAATTTCCACCCAAATTTTATCAATGCAATATCTTTAGTGCTGACTTGTATGACACGTATTAAGAGGCATTCTCTTTTAAATATGTGTTTTTGGTGATATTCATAACTGACCAGATGCATTAAGTATGAACAGTACCAGCTTGTGAATACCATGCACAGGCATAGGGTCTTCCATTTCCAATGTCACTTTTTGCCCTACCTGATCTTAGTTATGTTTCCATACAATCGACGTTACTAAGTTCCATTCATCATGTTAAGTTACAGGAATGGAAATCCAACTTCCTTTTTTGAGTTTATAACAATGAACTGACTTAAACAGACCTTGTACAGGGCAAGCTGGCTGGTAATAATAAGAGTAGTGAGGAAAAAAACAAAAACAAAAACAAAACATGAGATCAATATATTATTTCAGGCCAGCAAGCTTTATTGAACATTGAACTCTTGTCTCCAACTCTGTTAGATCCTGAAGGTACACACACAAGCACAGAGATAGAAATACAGGAGTTTCCTTTCAATACGCTCAGAAAGACAGAGAAAAGGCTGCAGTGCAGCAGAAACTGAGGGTGAATATTGACGGAGATCTAGACACTTTTAGGAATTTCTTCCCAGGTGCAGTACAAATAGGTCAAAATTAAAGAAAAATGCTGAAGGAGTATCCACCATTCACTGACCTAATGTGGAAGAGCACCATCAATAGGAGGAAGAGAGATAAGGTGACAAATCCATTTAAAGGTCTGGAATTGGCAATGAAAAGCATGTGCCCACAATACTGTGGGATAGCAGACTGATCCGCCTTGATCAACTGCACCAGGGCAGCCTCTGGGTTCACATGGGGACCACAGGAAGCAGGAAACCATCTGTGTGGTGAGAGTGTGATAGCAGCCAGGGGGAGGAACCAGAAAGAGCACAGGTAGTGCCTGCTATGGAGCCCATCTACAAGGAAGAAAGTCACAGAAATGATGCCAGTACTGATCCTTCCCAGGCCTCTCAGTCTGCTGAGGGGTGACTCAGTGAGGCATGTTTATGATAGTGAAACATCTTTGGGCAAAGTTTTAAATGTAGCCAGATTGACAGTGAAGGATAGCACTCCAATGTGGGATAGACTCCAGGGCTTGGTAGACTGCTTCTTATTTATTAACTAGAGGCCCTGTGCACAAAACTCATGCACAGGTAGGGTCCCTAGGCCTGGCTGGTGATCAAGGCAGATCTGAGACTTCCTTCCAGCTGCTGGCTGCCAGTGGGGCCTTCCTTCTTTCTGCACCACCCTCTGGTGTTCAGTATACATCATAGCGAGCAATTGAACTCCCAGTCTCCCAGTAGAATTCCGGAAAAGACAATTTGCATATTAGGCTTTTATATATATAGATGAGACAACATAATAAGTAAGGCACTCTACCACAAATTTATAGTCATTCATTTGCTGCCTCTTCTAGTCATATCATTCAACCCCCACATTGGTGACTGTCAGAATAAAAATAAAATAGAGATATGAGGTGCCTCCCTTCTGACCCCTCAGTGATGCTTCCAGGCATCTGTTTGACTCATTGCTCTGATGGTGGGAACATACTCCTCCCTGCCTGCTAGGCTGGGACTCAGCCTTCTTATGTGCTCTGACCTCTGGCACATGCATGTTCTTCATTTCTCAATGTTTGCCTGACTTGCGCCTCTTATTTAGATCCTTCTGGTTGACTGTGCTTCTTTTCCCTGCACCCCAACTCCACCTCGCACATTTTGAGATCCTTCCTGTCATGCTGTGCAATTCTCTCAGCAACTTTGAGCATGTTATGGACTGAATTGTCTCCTCCCCACAAATTAATATGTTGGAGCCTTAACCTCTGATGTGATGGTAAATGGAGATGGGCCCTTCGGGAGGAATTGCTTAGATGAGGTCATGAGAGTGAGGCCTTCTGCCTCAGTGAGAACACAGAGAGATGTTGGCAGGGAAGAGAGCTCTTGTCAGGAAAGTACTAGCTGGTAGATTGATCTAGGACTTCCCATCCTCCAGAACTGTAGGAAGTAAATTTCCATCCTTTAAGCCTCCAAGTCTATTGTATTTTATTATGGCAACCCAAGCTGACTAATATCAAAAGGAGCTTACAGATGGGAAAACAAGACTCAGAGAACATGTGCACTTTGTTTCAGAATCTAATTAATTAGAATTTGATTTGGCAAAAAAAAAAATCTTTGCTCTTTCGGCCACACACTACTACATTAAAAATGAGAAAATTTGCCTCACCCCTATATTAAACATGACATTAAATGAAGGTAAGGTTTAAATTATCCATCTTTTCTATGGGTAACATTTTGAGGATGACACTCTTAGACATTCATATTCAGATGTGTTTTTATATCTTGCATGTATATCTCTCTAGGACTTACCTTTTTCTTTATATTATTCACGTATTCACATAAAGGCATGAGTATCCAAGCTGCTTCTACATCCTCAAACTATAGGATTTATTCAGTAACAGTGCTTAGCTTAACACCAGTCATGTGTGGCTTTTCTTAGATAATACTTCACTGTAGTAATGTTTTTTTCATATTTGGTAAGATAGGAATATGCAGACAGGAAAATATATATGAAATTTTTAAAAATATATTTTTATTGATTTTAGAGAGAGTATTGGAAAAGGAGGGAGATAGAAACATCGAGGAAAGAGAAACATTGATTGACTGCCTCCCGTATGTCCTTTACTGGGGATCAAGCCTGCAACCTGCACATGTGCCCTAACTGGAATCCAACCATCACCTCCTGGTTCATGAGCCAAGGCTCAGCTGCTGAGACACACCTGCAGGGCTAGACATGAAATTTTGATTCTTAGTTTCCCCTCAGTTACCTTTCTGAAACAGGAGGCATTTCTTTTGCAAGGCCAATATTAGAGTCCAGCCTAGTAGTTGGTATCAATCTTTGGAGAACAATGGTGGAGACCAGAGCCAGGCCTGTGGAAGTCAGGCCTCCAGCCATGCAGCAACTGTGGTCATTAATACAGTCCTGCATTTTCTTTTTAAAATGTTTTTGTTGATTTCAGATAAAGAGGAAAGGAGATGGAGAAAGATAGAAACATGAGAAACATCAACAACTGCCTCCTGCAAGTCCGCCATTGGGGGAATTGAGCATGCAATCCAGGCATGTGCCCTGACCTGACCGGGAATCCAACTGGTGACCTTCTGGTGGATGTTCAACCACTGAGCAACACCAATTGGGCAGTCCTGTATTTCTTCTGGCCTCTAGATGACTGATCTTAGCTTGTCAGGTCACTAAAAGCAGAGGCTATTATATTTCCAAGGAATTACCAGAATTCACTTTGTATCTCTGAGGTTGGGCCTGGTTAGGAGAATGGCTTGTTTAAAAATTTCCAACTACTTAATTTTTCAGTTGAAACAAAAATGAAATGAGCCTCTAATATATTCAATTTTAGTAGTTCTTTTAATGTTATTTCACCAGCTGTATATAAAATCCAACTCATCTCTTGGTTTTAAGTCAGCCATTTGAAAACAAAGCAGTGAATTTACATACATACAGATGGCAGTGGTGACAAAATGATCCTGTCCCTTTTAGAATGTGTGTGGCATAAACAAAAGCCCAAGTGACTCATATTAAGTCCTTTGGATAAAGAGGAGAATCCTGTCAAATAATTTCCTTATATTTTTACAAATGATGAAAATAAAGCTTATGAGGTTAGGACTTCATTTAGTGGATCTTGGAGTGAGTGTGTTGTTATTTCAAAAAACAGAATCTAACCTCTTGTAGTAAAACGGGCATTTATCACCAGAATCCATGATCTGTCCTCTAGACTTGTGCTTATCTTTTTTTGCCTTTTATCAAAATGGGTTTCCTTTTTCATTTCTTCTCTTTATATTATCTTCTTCATGTTCATTTTCTCTATAGTGGATGGTATTTGCAGAATTCTAAAATGTCAGTATTCTCTCACATGGAAACTTAGATCTCATTCGGAAAGTCAGTTCTGAAACAGATTACAGATGTTCGCTGTTGCAGCCGGGGCGTGGTGACCCCATCCCCTCCCTGCTGAAATGAGCAGAGACTTTCAACAGAGGAACCACTGTGTGGAGTGTGCCACACAGCTCTGCCCTTGGGTCAAGGGTGTGCAGTAACACAGGGTTTCTGAAGCTGATGTCACTTGGCAGGGGAAACTTGAGGAAAATTAATTTGCAGGTCATTTTCTTTTTAAAGATGAAATGTCTTCGCACAAATATGGAAATAATAGATTCAGAGAATTTATCGATTCCTGGGCAGAATAACAGGAAATTAAATATGGAACAATGCCTTTCATTTCTTCTATTGCATCTGACTGTGTAAATTTTGATTTCACTTCCAGTCTCAGATTCAGGTTATCAGGAATGTTTTTAACATCTTAAGCCTATGTCAGGATTTCTTAAAACTTGGCACCACTGACCTTGGGCAGTGCATTGTAGAATGTTTAGCAACATCTCTGGCCTTCACTAACTAGATGCCAGTAGCACTAATGCCCTATCCAGCCGTGACAGCTAAAAATGTCTCCACACACTACATATGTCCCCTGAAGTCACCCCCAATGAGAACCACTGGCTATATTTCTTAAGTATAAGGACTTTTAATTATTCATCTTTGTGTCCTTAATCCCTAGCACTGTCTAGCTTTAGCATTACCCACAAATGTCCCTGGAATGACTAACTACAAAGCTAAAACTAGTATTGTTATGCATATAATGACTTTTTTGTGCATGAATGTGTTAATGTAAGTGTTTTGTGGTTTTTTTTTTTTTTAAAGAAAGATCTTATTTGGGGGCGGGGGGGCAAGGTGCCCTGACTGGGAGTTGAACCCATGACCCTTTGGTGCATAGGAAAATGCTCCAACTAACTGAGAAATACTGGCCAGGGCAAAGGTCTTATATTATTTAGGAAGTTTTTATTATTATTATTGGTTCAATAATATAAACGCAATTAATTCCTACTTCTTTATTAGTTATAATTACATAATATATCTTTATTGTACCGATGCATTTCTCTGAACTTCATGGGAATATTGTGTGTTTCCCAGAAAGGCTGGGAAAAGTGTACTAATCCTTTTGGTCCTACCTGGCCCTCAGGAGTCTGTGACCTGGGAGCTTCTGGGGTGTGGTGCTGGCTTGGCCCTGCTCCACTGAGGCAGCGTGACAGTGAGATGACCCTGAGTGCCTCCTGGGAAATATAATGAGTCTGTCATGCAGAAGGAATTGAGGCGATAAGTAAAGATGGGAGGAAAGCTAGGGAAGGAATGAAGCAGCCCAGCATAGCACTGCAGTGTTCTTCCTGTTGGGGTCAGCATTTTCATCTGGGCCATTAGGTGGCACAAATAGGCAATGACATGGCAGCCCTTGGCATAACTGACATTTAGGTAGTGCATACCATATGCCAGGCACTGTCTGGGAACTCTACTTGATTTAATATTTTAATCCTAACACAATTTGTCCATAGAAGGTGCTGGTAATATCCCCATTTTACACAAATGAAAACCGGTAGAAAGAAGTTAATTAATATCAGTCGTTAATTCAATAAATATTATTGGAATGCATACCGCATGCTAGATGCTGTGTTTATAATGCAATATATTCACGTATGATATTCTCCTTGACTTCAAGAAGCTTGATCTATCTGGTAGAGAAGATGAACCAAGTCAAACATGATCAATATCAGAAAGGAAGAAATAATAATGTGTTGTGTTGCTTGCTGGGCAACAGTGGACATGCTATTCAACTTCTACAAACTTGTTTTCTCGTCTCTAAAACTACCATAATAATAATAATACTCACCTGAGGATGTTGTTGTAAGTACATTGTCAGCATATAGTAAGGACCTAATAAATGTTATGTAGTGGTAGCGTAATAATAAAGAGTGATAGATTGTTTCTACCTGGGTATACCAGAGTTTTCTTAGAGGTCATATTTTAACTGAAACTTGAAGGATTGGCAGCACTCAACCACCTGCTAATAAAGATGAAAATCCATTTTTAATAGAGGAAATAACGTAGCATAGTACAAGAAAGCCCAGAAAATAGAAAAAGCATAGAGTTTGGTTTTTTTTGCAGCAGGAGAGTAGAGGAGAAAAGGTAACAGAGGAGGTTGGGGCCACATCAATTACATTAGCCTCAGGCTAAGGAATTTGGAACTTTTCATTGGTCTGTGTGGACCAGAACTGAAGAATAACGGTGTGCTGCTTTAAGAAGCTTTGTGCACTGTTGATGTTTAGGATGGAACTGAGTGGAGGAGAGCAGCACCCAGGGACACAGTCAGCATCCATTGCACAGAAGGGGTGATGAAGCCTCCTCTCTTCTAATGGCCTTGGCAGTGTCAGGGGAGGGAGACAGAGTGTTCATTCTGCTGATAGAATTGACTGACTCTGGAGGTGGAACAGGGATTTGTCACAAGACAAAAAGATTAAAGGAGAGTCTTAGATACTGAGGGTAACTGGAAGGATTGTGTACATAGTGGTAATGATAGGATCTGCAGGTGTACCTTTACAGTGTAATGACTGTACCCTTAGAACTCTAGATGCCATCTGTTTGGGGACATACAAAAAGAGACCTCTTTCCAGAATAGAAATATAGAAATTTAGTTGTTTAGGCTGATATTATGTATATGGGTGTGGGTGTGTGTGTGTGTGTGTGTGTGTGTGTGTGTGTGTGTGTGAGAGAGAGAGAGAGAGAGAGAGAGAGAGAGAGAGAGAGAGATGGTGAGTTGATGCTCTGTGTACTATTTTATTCCTAGTCAATTGTTGCCATATGGGAATGGGAGCCCAGCATTGGCAGTGGTTTCAATTTTTCAAAAGAAATAGGTAATCTAATTATTTCTACATTTCTATATGAAATTTGCACATTTTTAAATGTTGGCTCAAATTTTAAAAACATTGTCTAAACCAAAGCAGTTTGCTTCAGTTTCATGGATTCATGAAAGTGCTCTGTGGAAAGGAAAAAAAGAGGAGACTGACCACAAGCATTAGATAAATACTTATTGAATGGGAAACAAGGTTGTGGTATGACTATCCTATATAATAAAAGCCTAATACGTAAATCAACCAAACAGCAGAATGAACTGTGAAACGACCAGTTGCTATGATGCACACTGACCACCAGGGGGGCAGATATTCAACCCAGGAGCTGCCCCCAGCCCTCAGACCCCAGGCCAGTCAAGGTGGGTGCCAGTGGAGTTCCCCCTGATCACCCTGCCAGTCACCCCACAGATTGGCCCTGATCACCAGCCAGGCCTAGGGACCCTACCTGTGCGCAAATTTTGTGCATTTGGCCTCTAGTTTTTATATATAAATACCCTGGGTCAGTTACACCCTCAACGACCAGAGACTCAGCTTAACACCCAGACTGTGTGTATAGCAGGATCTGGTGGTGGGAGTGGCAGTGGAGATGGGAATGAGGGAAGAAGGGCCAGCACTCACACTCACTCACAACCACACGCATGCACAGACTTTCTTTCCCTCTTTCCCAGGGAGGGAAAAGGGTGGAGTGGCCCCCACTGGCTTTCACACTCACTTACAACCGCACACATGCACAGACACACACAATGCCTATAGCTCATAGTCTTTTCTCCCTTTCTTTCACCCCTTCCCAGCTCACTCTCAGAACCTCTCTCAGAATAAGGAAACAAAACAGACTTGGCTTAAAGAGGCCTGGATGGAAGGGAGGAAGGGAAGAGGATAGAGTGGCCCCCACTGGCTCTGCCCACTCCCAGCTGGGAAAGAGGAAGAGTGAGGCAGGGAGGCTGGAAGGCCTAGAGGACTGCTGAGAAAAACAAGAGAGACAGAGACTGGATGAGATCAGGCTGGCAGGGGAGGGCAGTTTGGGGCAACCAGGACAGCAGGGGAAGGCAGTTGGGAAAAAGATAAGGCCAGCAGAGGAGGACAGTTTGGGGCAAGATCAGGCTGGCAGGGGAGGATAGTTAGGGATGATTATGCAGGCAGAGGCAGTAGGGGGTGAGATTAGGCTGGCAGTGGAGGGCAGTTAGGGACAATCAGGCAGGCAGGCAGGCAGGTGAGTGGTTATGAGCCAGTGGTCACAGATTGCAAGAGGGATGTCCAACTGCCAGTCATCGGACATCCCCCAAGGGGTCCCCAATTGGAGAGGGTGCAGGCTGGGCTGAGGGACCCCCCCCCCTGCTCGTGCACAAATTTCATGCACTGGGCTACTAGTTTTTAGATAAGAGGAAATGTAGAGCTCTAATTTAATGTAGCTATGACATGGGTGTGAATGGCAGCAGAAAGAATGCTGGTAAGTTATATTATGAGACATTTCTAATCAAAACAGTTTTATTCCTCTGTCAGTATTGACCTTTCATTGCCTATTAATATGACTGTCTTCACATCACTGGTAGTTGACAGTAGCAAAGAACATAGATTAATCTGTATTATTATCATCAGTATAATAGCACCAGTGACGATTAGTAATTATTAGAATTTCAAGAGTAGCACCACTAAATCAGTAGGTAAAGCATGCCTTATCTGACCTTTGTAATTTATTTTTAAATTGTCATTTTTTTTTCTTGAGCTAAATTAAAGAGAGGGCCTGGACTCCACCTGCGACAGAGGTAGAGAGACATGAGCAGGGGCATGGGAAGTGTTCCTGTTCTGAGTGATTTGTTTACCCTTCTGCACACTATTCACTCATCAGTCTGCCTTCTCCTCAGTACATTTTTCTGCTCAAACTTCAGTAGAATTTAAGTAACAAATAGTCCACACATACAGACTGGTTGATCGCTGAAAGTATTTTGTGACTACCAAGTTGGGAAATTGTAGTAATCCCTGTCTATAGACTTGTCCCTGTTTTCCCCCCTTACGGTATAAGAGCTAGGCCAGAACATATATATACCTTTAAGATAAGTATTGTCACCTTTTTGACAGATGAGAAAACCGAGGCTTAGAAAGGTCAGGGAATCTGCTTAGGGTCACACAGTAAGTTATACAACTATAATATAATATAGGCTGACTCCAGTGCCTGTGTCTGGAGGCAGTTGTAGCCAAATTAAGCTCTGAGTGATTCGCTCCATTGAGTTTTGGGAATAAAACTCATTTTCTTCTTAAGAAACAATAGTCCTCTTGCGGTAGCCCTTAGGGATGGCTACATCTTTTCATTTTTTTTCTAAAATAAACTGCAGAAGTAACTCTGAACTCAATACCTGCAATTTCTAAGGGAAAGCTACGGTTGCAGACCCAGGGCTAAGTTTTAATTGTGAAGGCTATGGCACTTTTTAATGCCTTATCTCTATTTTTCTAAACCGTTGTGTTAAATTATCATTTCCTTGTTGGGCTCAATCTTGTGGGAGATCCAGAAGAGAAGTCAGGTGTATTTACTCCATCATTTTTCTCTTTATAGTTAAAGTTCTTACACAGGCCATATTTTTTAGAACCTATGCCACTGGGAAAGGGATGTTTAAGCTATAAATAATTAACCTATCTTTTTATGAAGCCCTTGAGAAGATGCTTCAGTTGTGTCAGGCACATGGCCCAATGGAAAGCATGCTTTATATTTTTCTCTAGAAGTTCAAATGTATCTCTGTTCTTCATCATGTTTGAAAAGAAAAAGCATCTAGGGTTTGTCTTTTTAGCCAAATGTGTATTTGAATGCAAAGATATGAGTATTTAAATATTTAATGTATAAGTATATATTCAAATACATCCAAACGCAACCTACATATCCCTTTAGACAGGGATGGTAAACACTGAAACACTTTACAGGTATACAACTTTGTAGGACTCTATTTTTAGGCAAAATTTATGCTTCTCTGAAACTACACCACACAAACATCTGTTTCCAAGTGTTAAAATCCAGCAACTCAATGTCAATTGGATCTGGCATTCCGGTCTTGCTCACTTAATTATGGCTCTCACTGGGGGATGAGAGCTTTCTGATATCATCCTGACCTCCAGAGGGCCATTCAAAGCAGCTGGTATCCTATATGTTACATAATTATGAAGGGCGCGGTGTAGTTTAGGGTTTTTAAGAGGCACTAGGGGCCCACTTCTCAAAATATTTACAGCCATTTATTCTTCTAAAAAACAATAATTTGCATGCCTAAAATGATATGCGCAGCGTTGCCAGGCAAATTTCCTTTGGCACCTTTTTTTTTCCAGGTGAAACTTGCTCTGAAAATATCAGCGTTTAGCAGTGAATAGGCCAGAGGGAGATGTCATAGGCAAGGAAGCATGTCTTCAATGCTTTCCCAGAATTTGGGTATTCAAGGGGGAAATGGGGAGAGTCTGAGTGAAGGATCCCCTGCTGAGAACAGGCATAATACCTGAAGATAAGCTCTCAAAAGAGGAATCAATCTTTGCATGGAAGGGATGACCAGGGCTAAATGCCTATCTAACAGGCCAGCTCTGGCAACTTTTACTGATTTAATAGAACATTATGAAAATTGTTTCTCTTGTGCCGATGCCATAGTGACGTATTAAGGCCAGCCCTTGTGCCAAGGGTTGTTAATGTGACTGTTCTCAGAATTCAGTGAATTAGATCATGCACTAGACTCTCCTTGTCCACTTCTGCCTTCCCGACTCTCAGCCACCCTTTAGGACCTCATTCTGTCAGCCATTCATTGAACAAATAGGAATTGTGCCTACTGTGTGCAGGGTGCTAGGCTGGCCAACAAGAATATATAAAAAACACACACACACACACACACACACATGATAAAACTGTGCTGCAGAGACTCAGTTGTTGTAGAATAAAGCAACAAATCAAATAAGTGTGCCCTGATGTCCATGACATGGTAGTAAAAGCAAGTACAGGAATAGTAACAGCATCCAGGAGGGCGTGTTCAACTTTACTTAGGCTGCGACAGTGATCAGGAAGGGCTTTGCTGTGAAGGCCATGCCTACAGCAGACAATGCAGAGAAACTATTCAAGAAAGAGGCTGGAACTGTGGAGAACAGTATGGAGTTGCCTCAAAAAACTAAGAATGGAGCTCCCATTTGACCCAGTGATCCCACTTCTAGGAATATATCCCAAGAAACTAGAAACACCAGTCAGAAAGATTATATGCACCTCTATGTTCATAGCAGCACAATTTACAATAGCTAAGATTTGGGAACAGCCTAAGTGCCGATGAGTGGATTAAAAAACTGCCCTAGCTGGTTTGGCTTGGTGGATATTGCATCATTTTGTGGACTGAAAGATCCTAGGTTTGATTCCAGTCAAGGGCTCATGCCTGGGTTGCAGGCTTGATCCCCAGTGGGGGGCATGCAGGAGGCAGCTAATTAATGTTCTTTCTCATAATTGATATTTTTCTCTCCTCTCGCTCTTCCTTCCTCTCTGAAATCGATAAAAATATATTTTAAAAAATAAAATTAAAAAAGTGGTACATCTACACAATGGAATACTACGTTGCTGTAAAAAGGAAGGAACTCCTACCATGGATGGACATGGAGAGCATTATGTTAAGTGAAATAAGTCAGTCAGAGAAAGATAAATATCACATGATCTCACTCATTTGTGAAATATAATGAACATAAGCTGAAGAACAAAAACAGATCCAGAGACAGAGAAGCATTGATCAGATACTCAAACCTCAGAGGGAAGGCAGGGAAAGGTGGGGGTAAAGGGGAGAGATCAACCAAAGGACTTGTATACATACATGCAAGCATAATCAATGGACACAGACAGCAGGGGGGTGAAGGCATGAGTGGAGGGGTTGGGGGCATTGAGGGGATAAGTATACATATGCAATATCTTAATAAAGAAAGAGGGAATAAAGAAAGAAGCTGGAGTCATGGAAGCATCTTGAGGAGCAGGAGGAAAATGACAAGCTGTAACACTTTGTTTCTTTGATGACTCTCTTAACAAAGCACTTTAGAGCTCTCCTAAGCTACCTGACTTTTCCTAGCTGCGACTATCAGGGATCAGGTGCTTGGTCTTTGCTTTTTAGTGAAAACTTCCCAGATGGTAGCAGTGTCATCTGGGTGGAGTGGGGCCCCTTCCAGAGGTCAAATGGGAGCTGAATATCTGGGGTCAGTGATGCATGATGTATCCTCAAAATTGGTAAAAGAGCATTTAGTCTGGCTTCATTTCCATTCCGAAAGAGATCATAAAAAATAAGCAACTTTGATCATGCAATAAAAGTGAGCAAACAAGCTCCTTTTGAAATGCAAACTCAAAATGCCTGTCTTTTTTTTATGAGACCATGCTAATGAAATGTACTAAAAAGAGGAATAAATAACCAGATCAAGGTAGTGATTAATTATACATATTAATGTTACTAAATATTAAATGCATATGGAATATATTTTGAATATAAAATTAAGTATAGTCTGAACTAGTTTGACTCAGTGAATGGAATGTTGGCCTAAGGAGTGAAGGATCTCGGGTTCAATTCCAGTCAAGGGCACATGCCCGAGTTGTAGGCTCGATCCCCAGTAGGGGCCATGCAGGAGGCAGCTGATCAATGATTCATTCTCATCATTTATGTTTCTATCTCTCCTCTCCCTTCCTCTATGAAATCAATAAAAATATTATATATATATATATATATATATATATATGTATATATAAAACTTATATAATATTGCCACATAGAAAAGGCAAGAAAATGGGCCAGAATCTTAGTAATGGTTATTTTTGAAGAAAGTATTACAAAAGGTTTTCTGTGTGCATGCAAATCTCTACACAATAAATTACATTCATTTTACAAACAGGAAAAAATATTCTTTCTATAGCAAGCAAACTGTGGAAGTAACAAATTAAACAAAGTGCTCTTTCAGGCAAGGGCAGGGGGAATGCTGTGAGCCATCCCGGGAAGGCAGTCTTCTGTTCCAGGCTGCCTGGAAGTCATACACTGTAGATGAGATAGTTTACACTCTATTCTGTTCATTCAGCAACAGCAAGAGCACCTACTGGGTGCTGATACCAACATATGAAACATAAGTTTGTCCCTGGCCTCAAAGAGCCTTTAGTTCAAGAAAGAAGCATATAGATAAAAACATGCAAATACACCTAACAGGTTTAATAAAGGAGATCTGAGCAGGTTACAAAGAGAAAGTGATTTAATTAAAATGGAAATCTTCCTTGGCTCATTCCTCATTCCCTGAGATCTGAAAGCCTTTGCTTCAGACTTCTTTTCTTTCATCCTAATCAGGGGTAAATGTCCTCTTGGGTGCCATATGCATTTCTGCCATAATGTAAACTCCCTGAGAGGCACATGATGTCATATTTGTATTTATATGTCCCACAATGCCTTGAACATAGTCAAACTCCAATACATAGTTATGGAACGAGTGGGTGGTCCAGTATTGTGGGAGGCTACACATAGAGTAGGCATAGAAACTATTTCAGGCTCAAGCAAATGGTTTATTTTATAAATATGACAAGCACAGTAGAGAAGGAAAGTGGCTCCATATGATCTCAGCAAGTATTGACTGACTAATTGATGGATGCTTCTCCAGTTGCCATGTGGCAAAGGAAGAGGTTCCTTCATAAAGTTAGTGGTTTCTGACATGCACCACAGTGTCCCCTTTCTTGATAAGTAGGCTCTTCTGTCAGCTAAGGTCATGCTATTTGTCATCCAGAAAAAAACTAGCCACTCTTAGAAACATAGAGAAACAGAAACATCTCTTAACTAAACCATCGTTATATGGTTTGTAGGAAGATGCCACCCAAAAAACAGTTATTTGTGAAGGGTTTGGTCAAATCATTTTAACCTCCATGGGAGCCTGGTTATTGCGCGATGCCCAGGAATTGCATGGAGAGCAGCATCCATGCCACTAGTTCACAGAGCCCGACACCCTGTCGTGAGCGTTACCATTCAATTTTCACACAGCGAGAATGACAGGCGCTAATTGTTTGGCCCCTGTTTGTGTCCTTCCAACTGCATGAAGCTGGCTATTCTGCATACTCATCTGAATTGCTAGGTGAAGTTCAAATAATGGAGTTTCTAAATCTGTAATTAGAATGTGCCAGAAAGAAGATGGGTTCCATATGGTGAAGAGACATTTTAATTAGAAGAAATTTTTCCAAAATTTTGTTTTAGTAAAAATAGGTTGCTTATTTTTTTTTTTAAAGAATCACTACTACTTGTTCTCAAACCTCAGAGGGAAAGTAGGGGAGGGTGGGGTTAAGGGGAAGAGATCAACCAAAGGATTGTGTGCATGCACATGGGCGTAGCCAATGGCCATGGACAACAGGGGGTGGGGACATATGTAGGAAGGGGTTTGGGATGGGAATGGGGGGATAAGGACAATTATGTGATACCATAATCAACTAAAAAAATTCTACTTGTAATGCAAATGACATTAAGGTGTATTGTGAGGGTGTGTGCCTATAAGAACACACACATCTACATACACATGCACACATCTCTTTAATGGAGTAACCCAAACTGTGTTGAGCCTTGGACAGTTAGGAATTTGAGTTACAGGGACTTCCAGGAAAAGGTATTGTCACATAGAATTGAACTGGTCCCTGTTGGAGAATAAAGCTGATTGTTTCTTTCATTAAAAAAATGCTTGGGATTTTAGTGTGCTTGGCAAAGAGGCCCAAGGACCCTTGGGTTGATGCATATGCTTTAACTATCTTGATTGTGGCTCTGGTTTCATAGACACATGTCAAAACTTAGCAAATTGTATACTCTAAGTAGGTGCAGTTATTGTACATTAATTATACATCAATAATTAAAACATAATTTTTGTGTGTGCGAGGTTGGAAATCCCCTAAGCACATCTCTCATGAAAAGTTGTGTAAGACAAGGAACACAGAGGCCAATGTGTTTAATCTGGCAAATGCCATCTTTCCTCCATATACCCATCATTCTTTTCCATATCTAGGAATATGAAAATAGGCGAGTTTTGTGATAAACATGTGTGTGCCCCTTCAGCATTTAGGACTGATCAACACTTGTCTGGACGTGTGGCTGGCCTGGAGAGAAGGAGCAGATGTCCCATCACTAAGGAAGTTAGGAACTTGGTTATAATCCAGGACCTAGATTTAAGACTGTGGCACCAGGCAGCTACAGTTACCCTGTGATCCTTCCATCCTACACTGTCAGTTTAATGTCTTCGTACATTTAAATTGTCTTCACTTATTTTTATCTGGCTACTTACTCCATCTTTTTCTTGCTACTACTTCCTTCAGGCAATACAGACAAAATATAGAAATAGGCCAATAGAGAAAGAGTTTACAAAGTTCAAGTAAATACTAGCAAAGGGCAACCACTTATGTGTGAAGGAGGCTCCTAACAGTAATCAACTTATATTTATGAATTTTGGTCCCACCCTTTCCAACAGGGGGAGCTAGAGCAAATTTCCAACTGATGCCTGGCTCTCGGACCAGGGCTTCTCAGACCAGTATCTCTTGGGCCCAAGTCTGAGAGCTGAAGTAGGGATTGGAGCTTAAGAAGATTGGAATCTACCATGTTGGAGTTTAGGGGGATGTGGCTGAGGAGAAGCCTGAGAAACAGAGGCAGCTGAGAAGAGCTGGGGTGTCAGCTGGCATCCCTTTCAAGAGTTCCCACTATCAGAGGAGGATGTCCTCTCTTTCCCACTATTGCTAGACATCCAGAGGCAGGTCCATGTTGACACATGGTGAGGAAAAAAGGGAGAACCAGGAAAGCTGAGGCAGCCAGGAACATGGGGTGTGTGTTGACAGGACAGAGGAGACAAGGGAGGCAGCAGCATTTCCGAATCTGGGAGACAGAGTGTGGAATATTAGCCTGGCCTCTGGACACTCACTGAGGGTGGTAACATTTTCTTCAGTGCTTTCAGTTGGAGAAATTCAGTACACATAGGATTTTTCTATATCCTTTCTTTTACCTTCATTATTTCTTATTCTCCTGCCTGAAAAGTATTGTTGCATTTCAAATTAGAATCAACAGTTCAAGTTCAGACTTTTTTTTAGAAGTGAATGTTTGCTAGACTAGCATGCCCACATCCAGATGTTCCAACGAGCTTGAAAATTAAACACGGATCATATCTGCTTTTCCAAATACCTAAAGCGGAAAGCACAATTATTCATTATCGGCTGGAATATCCTATTATAATTAACGTTAATCCATACTAAATGGGCTTTAAGAAAACGGGCTTTTCCTCACCTCGGTTCCGTTTCATTTTTCGTCTTTAATGAGTGGAGGTAGCTCCTGCTCATTTACGTTAGCCATGCACACATGTAAATGGTAATGAGGCTTTTGTGTGTGTATGTGTGAAATTCAAAACCCACCCCTAGTCTATTAACTGTGTAAAGAAAGTTACACTCTAGGAGTCCATAGCAGTCTGAACAAAAAGCCTTCTATTGTACAAAACCAATTTCCAGGTAATCAAGTTGGGCAATAGAATGTTTTCTCTTGAGTGATGTTTGTGCAGCATCGGAGATGCCTGACCTGTGCGCTGTGCAGGGGAGTTCTATCACTTAGCGGGGTAAAGGTCAAAGGGAAAAATGCCCCCTGAGTAACTCAGCTAAAATGGCGATGCTTTACAATAGCATTGTTATGTGGTCACCCCCATGGCTATTTTTGTCACACTAAAATCTGGTGAAGCGTGTGCATAACTAGTTTATTTAGAAAACGGAGATTGCTGTCAATAGGAAGTACTTCATCTTGGTTGAAGGATTTTTCCTTTTATATAATGTACTAAGTTTTTGTTATAATTATCAACTTCCATGTCATGTGGGTAAGTACAACGCTGGGACTTAGTAGGAATGTAGTAAATATGTATGTATGTGTGAATTAATGAATGAACTAACTGAATTTCTCTTAAGCAAATGATGCAAAATTGTATGACTTAATTATACTGTTCTACTCTAGAAAGCATTTTTTCCTCATTTTGATCTAAAATATTTATTTTCTATAATTTTCTTGTAATACAGAAATGAATGCAACCACAAAATATCTTTTCATTTCAGTAAATATCTTTCTAAGATCAGGAATAAAATGTTGTAGCATGGGCAGTCATTAAATGATGTTTTAGACCCCTGGCAGCATTTTAGCTCAGTAAAGAACCCCAGCGTCTGACAAGCACCCCCACCAACACCCCCCAAATGGTTCCACAGAAACCTCTGAAGGGTCGGAACAGTAATCTGACTGTAACAAAGGAGACTCACAAAAGCGCCCCTAGGATTGTCCTGGGATCACAAACAAGAGCCCTCGCCCTGCATGTTAGAAGCGCCCCACGCTGACACGCTGCAGGGCTCTGCCTTACAAATCGATGCTGATGCAATTCGACAAGTCTGTAATCAGTTTGAGATCGTGCTCCAGTATGTTCCACCGCAGACAGATTGCAATTTTCACTTTAGTTTCCTAGTAAACAGACGGTGACTGGGAAAGTTACCCTGCAGTACACTTGTTAATAGCTTAAAGAAAGGTAATACGTTTTGTTCATTTAGTTGCCCCAACATTGAAAAAGTAGATTTTAGACTCTTTCTTCTAGACTTCCACCAGATCCTATTTTACATGGTTGAGTTAATAAATATAACAGATTTCCCCCTCTACCTCCAGAGGAGGGTATTTTACTTCCGGGATCCTAGGGCCTGGTGCAAAATCTAGAATGTAGTAATAGAAATACACGTTTAAAGTAAAGGAAAAATTTAAGAATTCAGTGTTGACTCGGAAACATATCTTCAAATATTATCTACTTGTCCCTACATCTGTATCTACAAACCTGAAACTAAATAGGAACTCCTATATACAAACTCTTATACAGAAGACTAAACCAATGCATGAGGCAAATACCGCAACTTATGCCATCAAGCCACTGGTCCTAACAACATTAATTTAACATGACAGGTGATGTTATTTTGCTGAGACTAATTTTATTCTTAAGAATTTTTAAACGCTTGTTTGTGCTATTTTTTTCCCCCACTTGCCAATTTCAGTCTTACAATTTTGAGTATGATGGGCCATTGTTTGAATTGTCATTATTATCTTGGTCATTTTTTTCTTGAATAGTGAACATAAATTTAAATCACCATTTTTTTAAAGCCGTTTAATGTAATAGAGCACATAAAAATACAGCATTAAGCCTTAGAGAGTGTTTCTCAGTGGTTAGAGTCTCAGCCATACATCAAAGGGTCACGGTTCTATTCTTGGTCAAGGGCTTGTACCTGGGTTGTAAGCTGGGACTGGGATATGTGTGAGAGACAACCAATTGATTTGTCTCTCTCATATCAATGTTTCTCTCTTCCCTTTCTCCCTCCCATGTACCTTTTACTCTCTCTAAAAATCAATGGAAAAAAATATCCTCAGGCAAGAATTATATATAGCATTCATTTTTTTTTAATACCAGATATGGAGAATGTACCATTTTGTGTTGATTTTCATACCTACTGTAAATGCAAAACATAAGTTCAGTAACCAGGTCAAAACATGAATATGGTATGTCAACCACAAAATTTCTATGTTCTTTATAGTAATGCCACCTTGTGAGGTTTAAAATCTCCCATGTGTTTGCTCTGAGAGAACTTGGAATGATTTTACTTATATCAACTCTTGGTTATAAGAAGTCATCGCGGTAGAGCAGAATTTAAAATTTTTCATAAGATTGGCAAAATCAGCAATCATACTTCCCAAGCTCCCTGTCCCAAGGTTTAGAAACACTGCAGTAAGTGGGTGTGTGGTCCGTGAAAATGAGTTCTTGCCCAGTTGCGAGAATAGAATTTCAAAGGGCATATATGTAGGAAAGGCATAGGTGTAGTGACAAGATTTATCGGGGTGAAGGGAAATAGCAGACCATCGAGGATGTATAGGGTGGGTAGGCTCTGGTAGTAACCTCACATTGACCTTGATAAGCCTCCAGATATTTTCTTGGTTTTCCAAAGGAGCAGGCTTTCTTTCTACTTCCTAGGGCTAGTGTTGGGCCCTCCCCCACCTAACCAGTCCCTTCCTTTGATCTTCTGGGATTTCATGCCCTTGTCCAATCTGATCCTTTTGTCTGGCTAGGCTCCGCCCCTTTGTGTTGCCATTTGGAATCCTACTGCTCATGCCCAAAAAATTGTGCTGCTGTCATCTGATTTCAACTGCGCATGTGCTTACCTTCCCCTGTGCCATCTTGTTTTCTACTGAGCATGCGCAGAGCAAAGGCATTTCCCCTACTGTTTTTAACCCTCCTTGGTATCGTGCTAATGACGGGTGGCAGATTCTTCCTACCCTCTTTGGGGATTATGTTCCCTCCACAGATAGAGGATGCAGCAGTCCCCTAGGGAACCTGTGAATGCTATAGCTTCCTAGTAAATCAGGCTTAATGTTTAATTCAGCTCCCTACTTTATTAGGCTTGTGTCTGGTTCCATTTACTCCCTTCCTTTATTAATAACTTTCTAATTGCCTATGCTAACAGGTGAATAAATAAATAAAAACATTTATATGGCCTGATTTAGAAAATTCTCTAAAGAATAATTTGCATATTTCCTTATGTGCTTGATTTCTTTTTGCTATTTTTTTCTCTGATATGGTAGAAATAATAAAGTTATTGGATTTTTTCCCCCAGCAAGTTCATGTTTCTTTGGTGGAACTTTAAAAAATGTTAGATGTTTTTGACCTATAATAAATTTTGGGATACTTTTAACCCTCATATTTCTCTTGGAGTATCATTTTGTCTCCAACCCAAATTTTTTCAGGGCTGAAGAGATTTCTAAAATTGAGAACATTGGAATTTCTGTAACTCATTGGTACTATTGGAGTTTAACCTCAGTGACTTAAAAACAAAACAAAACAAAATAAATCCCTCAAAATGGGATCATAACTCTTTATGGTTAAAAAGTCATTGATAAATCTTTCAGCCACCTGCCCTGATAGTTACCTTTTAGAAAAGAATTAGGTACTAGGAGAATTGAGTTTGATGCTATAGAAAAGTAGATATAGGTGATTGCTAAATGCTACTTTTAAAAAAAATCATGAGCACTGTGATTATTTCTAACTTTAATAATTTTTACAAATAGCAATAATAGCAACAAAAACATATTTATATACCTGAAGGTAAAAAATAGAATTCTATGGTGGGCATTAAAACATAGCATTTCTTCATAAAATCCTTCGACATTGGGAGTTGCTATTACTTCCATTTTAACTTATAAGAGAGTTTAGGCTCAGGAAGGATGGTCACTTACCCAAAGCCCCTCAGCTGAGCAGGGATCTCTAGACAAGGCTAAGGTCATTCCTCAGAGTCAGACAGTCTTCCTCAATGAGAAGCACATGGCCATCTTTCACAGTTATGCGTCTTGGAATCGTGAGCACCTCAGATGTGTCTTCTAATTTTTAAATTCGGTATCTTCAAGCTGCTATCACCATATTGCTTTGGATTGTTATGATAAAATGATCTCTCTTAAGAATATCATTCTAATGCGAGAATTTAAGTGTTTAGCATTTTTGAGGACCTATGAGAAATTCTATGAAATTTGGTTTAAAATTTTTAAAAGATAAGATGAGAGTTCAATATTAACAGACATGCCACTCTAGAAAACCTAATATTAAAAAAAGGGAAAATATGCACAAAACAGGTAAAATAGGAAATGGTTCATTACACTTTAAAAATATATATTTTTTCTTTATTAAAAGGGTTACCAGGGATCTTTTATGTGCTCAGTTCTCCTGGTGCATTTATATGTTTGATTGTAGGTCATTAACCACTTGATGAAATTGCTGGCGTAAAAAAGAAGAGGTAAAATTGCTAAAGGTTTAGGAGCCATATCATCAATTACAAAACAAAATTAATGATAATGCATTTCTAAATTTAAAATGTGAACCAATGGGGATATTTTATTGGGATTACCCACATTTTACTTATATGATTTTGTGAGACACCACCGATAATGTTCCATTCATTCATTCATTCATTCATTCATTTAATATCATAGTTACTGGAAGTTTAATGCATTCCAGGCACTGTGCAGAGCAATGATGTGCAAACCAAACCCAGTCCCTGACCTCACAGAGAATGCACTCCAGTGTTTAATAATTTTACTTTGACTTTTTAGGGGCTAGAAGATGTGAAATGTTAATGAAGAGTAAGTTCTTCTTTTAGAAACTTAAATAAGGTAGCTCCTTATAATAACTTTTTTGCTTTCTGTAGTGTATCTTCATTATACATTTTCTAAAATACATTATTATAATGAATGATTATTACTTTCTGGATTATTTGTAAATGATAAAGAGAAAAGCTTTTCTTAATATGGTTCTTGGCATATTTATATGGATGCTCTGGGGCTCTAGAAATGGCAATTATCATAAATATCCCAAAGGACACATTTTATTAGCATGAGCTCACATAACATAGTTAAATCAACCTGATTTTTTTTCCCTTTAGCTGTTTGGTCACCATAATAATTGGTTCTATTACAGGTGGATAGTATGATCTTAATTTCCTTTGGTAAGTTTTAGTGAGTTAATTTCATCAGTGATTAGTGAGGTGAAGACATATTTCAAATTTTAAATTTCCATAATTTTTGTGATGATATCTGTATTATGGATTTAATGAAAGAAACTAATCTATTAATACTTCACACATATTTACTTATTCATGTGGACAGAGTGTTACAACTCCAAACTCTGTTTATATAAGCTATCCATAGGAACTGGCTCTAATTCATTTATTTTTACCATGATTATAACTTTTGGTTGAGCAAATATTGAATTTTATTAATCCTTCCAGTGTATCCTGCTGGTTAATAATATGTATTGGCACATGTATTTAAGATTCTTCAGGCTTTGAACAAAAATGTTGCCATGGGAACCTGATTTCACAGCCCATGGTCCTCTGCAGAACTACACCTGCCTTATGGTAGAGGTTTCCATGGCAACATTTTTGTTCAGGGAATATAGAACTTGAACAGAATATGCCACAAGTCTTTTAAGTGTGTGCATCGATAGTTGTGATATTGCTGTGGTTAATGTGCATATTAGAGATACAGGTGACCCCATGGTGGGCAGCAGTGTTATTCTTGCTTCCAGTGAATAGAGTCCTATTGAGTTTAGTAGTCACAATGCATTGGATTAGGATATTAGAGCAATTTCTAGTCTCTTTTCACTGTCTCTCCAGCCTTCACTCATTTGACCCACTCCTGCTAGAGTGTGGTTAAGTAATCCTCCATGCCTAGCATGACCAGCACGTTCATTTGTGATAATGCAGAGCTGGAAGGGAAAGATGTGTAACTAATATCAGGCCAAGCCCAGTAGGCTCTATTTTAAAGGGCAGCATCAATCTTGGGAGCCTCTAATGCTACAAACTATTCTACTAATGGTTCTCACACATATTTTACTCCAAAGGAGGTCATGGGCTCCAATAACAAAGCATCATGAGGATGGGGCAAGAATTTGTTTTCCTGTTTTTGAGCTAGTGACTGGTCCCTTTATCTCTTATCTTTACTTTCAGCATTGTAACTGTTGACAACTCATAAATGAAAGTGGTCCAAGCTCTTTCTTTGCTTATCATTCATTTGTGTCATATTACATTTATAATCAAGACCATGCGAGAAGAGTGTGCTTTGGCCCTGCAACAGAAAATCTGGGGCTATTACTGCTGGGCTATTATGGTCCTATCCGCCGTCATGTGCATCCTCATCCATCAGGACCATACTCTTCCTGCTGCCAGGGACCTTGCTTTTTCTTGGCAGGCCTCAAAATATGCAGCAGTGGGTTTTGCCACGGCCTCAGCTGCTGCTCACAGTCTACAAAGGATCTGAATGGGGACTATTATTAATGCCAATCATCCTCTACCCGCAAAGATATCAAAGGGACTTTTAGAGACCCACAGGGCTGCTTTCAGCAGAAACCCTAATCAGATCATCTTCCTTGATCAGGGAAAGGAATGTAGGAAATTGAGGTGGGTTAAAGGAATTAGGCAAGAAAATGCATTCTGAATCCATTCAGGACAAATTAGCTCTGAGTGTAAATAGAGATTGATTTGTTTGATTGAGAGGAAGCATAATTTAGAAGCCTGAGGTCAGGTTTCTGCTAACTTAAGGCCTTGAAAAGTAAAACAAATACAAGAGAGTGTGAAAAACACATTTTCAAGGAAAGAGGAAGGAAGGAAGGAAGGAAGGAAGGAAGGAAGGAAGGAAGGAAGGAAGGAAGGAAGGAAGGAAGGTTCTCAGATTCCACCCTTTGGCAGAGTGTTATTCTGTTAACATAGACCACTGGTCTCCTATTTCACAAGAAATGGACTTAATGCACCTCACAATTATACATAAATTGGGGAGATGCAAATATTCCATAATTACATTTCTTCAATTTTTGCTAAAATTTAGTAGATGATAATTTTCCTCTAAGTAAAAAGGTACACTCATAAACATATATACATATACATATGCATGTGTGTGTGCGTGTTTATATGTTTATGTAACGTGTGTGTGTCCATATAGATCAGTAGGGCAATATTTTCTAGCAGTCCACCAAGAGCCCTGTGACTTCTGAATGTTCTACATCTACTTGGATGAGATTGGAGATGAGGACACTTCAGGTAATAACAGCCTTTGTATTGATGCTCAGAGGTGTGAGACCACCTGGAACTTCAGATGGTTCTGTCCGGGCAGGTAGAACTTTGGGTAAGGGTGAGCTGTTCCAGAAACAAGGTGTTAAACATAATAGGGTTGGTGATCTACATAGATTCCAGATAAGGGAGGGGGCTTGATTGCTCTGTTATAAATGAATTCATTATTTTATAAGTAACAGGACACCATTGAAGAGTTCTAAGTATAAGATACACAAAATGAAATTTGCATTTGAGGTGGCTTTTTCTGGAAGCTAGATGGAGAGTGGATTGCTTGCAAGAGGGAAGTCAAAGTGACCTGTGGGTTAAAGGTCATTTTTAAATATTTTACTTATAAATAAAAAAATACAATTGTGGCAATGGGATGGAGATAAAGGAAACAAGGGCATTTATAGATTCTCTTCATAGTCTACTCCTGCTCCATAAGCTCCTTGCATTTACACTTTTATCTCATTTAGTGGAGGAGGAGGATGCCATAAAGACATTGGTGGACTTTGCTGATTTTGTTCACCACCTGCTTTCAGTTGTTCCCTTAAAAGAAAAAAGAAAAAATACACACACACACACACACACACACACACACATTATTGACTTCAGAGAGGTAAGGAGTAGAAGAGAGAAACATCAATGATGAGAGAGAATCACCTCTTCACTGCTTCCTGCACACCCCTATACTACTGGGGATCCAGCCCGCAACCCAGGCATGTGCTGTAACCGGGAATTGAACTGTGACCTCTGGTTCCTAAGTTGATGTTCAACCACTGGGGCATGCCGGCTGGGCCATTTGCTCTCTATTTACTACGTGTTACATTTTGTTTGTGTCTTCTAGATAAGGGAAAGAAAGAAGGAAAAAAATCATTCTAGTTCCTTAAAAGCAACATAATTAATAGATTATAATGAGCTCAGTTTAGTTTATTTTTTTCACTAAGCCAGGATTTTCTGTAATGAATTTTGCCAGGGAGATCTAATTAAACCGTAATCATAGTCACTAAGAATAGTAACAGGAAGCATGTTAAATAGGTTCTTGTGAGGCAGGGATTTTCCCCCCTATTGTTACCTCTTCTAACCTTTACAGTGCACTTTTCTCAAAGAAATCTACCGTCTGCAAACCAGAGAATTATTGAAGTACAACGTTATATGCAACTTACCGACACAAAAGCTTTACCCTCTGGCTTATGTAAAAGGAATAGAGGCTCCTGTAGAAATTTTTCTTTTTTCTTCCGGTGTGGAGAATGAAGTTAAACATCTAGATCTGACTAGCAGCTCATTGTTAAATAAACAACCATAAGTCACAAAAGAAACCAAAGTTGAATGTAAACTCTTTTAAGCTTAAAAAAAGTAATCTATCCGTATTGAATAAAGATATCCAATCGTCCAAATCTGATGAAAAGGTAGGTCAGATCATCAAGCTCCACCTTCTGGTCCCCATTTGTACACCTAATTCACTTATTAACTTCAAGGTTTTGGTGGTGAAATTGAGCATATGTGAATGGCGAAGAGCAGCAAAAACAAGAGAGGCTTTTCACCCCAAACCTGCTCAAGCTATTAGCATTCCCTTTGCTCCTGTTTTCCTCCCCACATAACATAACATCTCACAGCTTAAGATGAAAAGACTTATTGGATTCTCTGATGTCAATTGGACAGGCCCTCTCTAGGGTCCTGTCTGTCAAGATCTGCGGATTCCCTCTGAATGTAAAGCGGACCCGAAGGCTTCGGAAATGCGGCAGCCAGCCGTGTGTGCAGGGAAACAGAGGGGTTCTTTTCAAAATATTTCACAAAATCTTCATTCCCAGCAATGGCTGGGGGGAAACTTGGTGGATGGTTCAGAGTATTTTAAGCAGCTGATTTATATAAAGAGTGATCTAGAAAGGAATGGTGATCATCAACGACAGCAGTGACTGACTGTACACACTGAAATTTTTCAACCAAAAATTATTTTGTAATTCACCAAGACATTTAAGGAATCAGTGATATTTGAGCTATTGGAGCAATACCTTTTTGATTTGGCTGAACACCTCGCTTCTTTCTTTATTTTAAAAAAACAAAACCACCAATATTTTGTTGAAATCTACAAGCCATAATCTTATTCCACATTTTTCAAGAAGTTACATTGTCTTTATTTTTTTCCTTATTTTAGTGTCAATCGTCTTATCTGTGTCCTAATACTAGAATATTTTAAGTTGGTTTGTGTGATGGGATAGAAAAGGCAAGGAAGAGAGAAAATAACTCAGTCATGTCAAGAAGAAAAGAAAAATCATCCCCTGAATAAAAGGGATGGTTGCTGATTAATGTCTGTGGGGCTTATAAAAATAGTTTAAATATGAAAGCAAATTGAACTTTATTTAAAAATTTTTCTCTTTTTCTTGCATGTTATGTTTTTTAAAATTCATGACTACCAAATTGTCTTTTAAGATATTAGGGACATGAGTGAGTGTTCATATTTAATTTTACTTTATATTATTATCTAAACTGACATTTGTCTCCTCCACTGACAGACCCATAAAAAAGATGTGAATTTCCTCATCTTTTTATGTGTACTTAACTCTGATTGATTTTAGTGACAAGAGTGCATTTAGGAGAATTCCCCCAATGTTCCACAACATGCAACTGGCCCCCCACAGTCTGCTTAGTCTCCTGAGGGCCAACCACATTCATCTTTATGCTTTCCCCTTCCATTGGCTGTGAGCCTCCCTTCTGCTTATCTGTCCCTTCCTTCTCCTCTCCACACCTCTCCCCAGACCAAGATCACTCTACTCTCTGATCACTCCAGTTACTTTTGCATTTAGTCTACTGCATAATGAATGCTTTCCCCTACTTAATTACTTTATTACATCAATATACATCACTTCTGTCTTGACTCCTGTGGCCCAGAATGCTGTCTTGTATCAATCACTTCTGTATTGCAGTGTACAGTTAGCACTTAAAATTAACCAAAGGCTCCACATCCAATATGTTGAAGAATTTTCCCCAAAGTTAAAAAAATAAAAAGATAACAATTAGTGACTAGTAACTAAGCTCAATTTATTTAGTAACTTTTATTCTCAGATGTTCTCTCAAAAATTTAGTGTTAAAATGTCCATTTTAGAAATAAAGTGATAATGACTTTAAATAGCAGGATTGTTGTTTTTAATTAAAAGAAAAAAAAAAACAACAACACCTCAATGCTAGTCCCTCAACTCCATTGAAATGGAATCCTGAGGTCTGGATTTCCATTGACAATGGTTGACAATCCATCCTCATCAGGACTTGGCAGTTGTTCCTTCTTGGGCTTCTGTAACTTTAATTGTATGACCCCCTGGCCACTCAGCCTAGGCAGGGTTGCTCTTTGTCTTTTTACGTATTTCCCTGTATCTGCAGATAAATTAAAGGAAAGCCCCATTTAATACTTAATCTCTCACCTTCCTGGCACCCAGTTACAATGATGGTATTAAAAGCAAATCTCAAATATATACTTGTTGAATAATGGAGCATTTAGAATTATTCAAAATATAGAAAGCTAAAAGCTGTCATACATTTTAGTGGATTAATTCTTATTAAGTGAATATGATTATAATTCTTATTAAGATGACATATTTTAGACAGAAAAAATAACAAATACCATGACAAACTCACAGGTGTAACATTAATTAGACTGTGATTTATGGAAGAGTTGAAAACCACTTTGATTTAAAGTCCTGTATAGTGTCCTGCTAAATGCTTCAGGAAGGAAAGAACAGTCATTTAATAGAATTGAATCTTTTGCGAGTGAGTTCTGTGACTATAAACTTTGTTGTAGTTCCATACAGACTTATTTTTTTCTTCCACATTAGGCATATGCAATAATATATATATATGAGAGAGAGAGCGCGCTTTAATAGTTTTTTTTAAAAACATCAAGAAAAAACATCTATTTGTTCAAGTTGTGTCTAGCTATCAGTTCTATTCTTACAAATACTCTTAGTCCATGGAGCATATTTTCTGCTGAGTGCTATGAAATTTAATCCAGAAGTAGTGCTTTATTGATGCTTCGTTTTTGTGACCTTTCCAGTCGTGTGTTGGTGACATATTGGTCCTCTGTCTCCAGTGCTTTGAGAATCTAATAGATAGGATGGAATGGGTCAGATAATGAAAGTCCCTGGTACATTAACTTTCAATTTCATGAATGTCTGAATATTACGGAGAAGATGAATAGCAGGACTTCCTTTGCTTTTACATTTTAACATTTATAAGCTAGTTAAATTTCCCGTATTATCAGCAGCAGAGTCCCCGTCTGTGATATTAACACATACATTTATATTTTGGAGCAGTCGTGTAAGAGTTTAAAATAATTTATAAACCACGGATGGGAGCAGACAACTTAAAAATGCATGCTACTAAAAGAGATGAATAAATAGGAGTTTCATTTCATATGAGTTATAGCATATGAAATATATAGTGAAAAGGCCCCTTTTTTATTTCTCTTTGTTTTACGGACATGAGAGGAGATGTGGGTGTGTAGTCAGTCATATGGTTGATCTATTATTAGGCAGTTACAATCACCCCCAAAGCAGTGTTATTGTTTTGAAGCAGCATTAATCTTCTCTGAAGATGTTATAGCAAGCATTGTCATTTGAAAGAATCTGTAGAAATAGACTAGTCTTTGGGATGAGGCTCAAAACCACCAGAGTGATAAGAAATAAAGAAGGGCTGGAGTGATTAGGCAAGGACAAGGATGAGAAGGCACACAGCTGTTAGATTGTTGGGGTTCAGACACTGATATGTGAACTCATTTGTATTCCCTCGGGTTGTTTTATAGACATTGCATCATCTGCTGTTGCTCTAGTCCATTCTCCCCACTGTATTTGTGGTGCCCATTTTTATGAAATATGGCCAGAATTAGACAGTACAATAGGGCCTTTTGGATTGAGCTTAATACTCCAGCTGTGTTTAAAAACTGTGCTCTCTTGCTGGGTTAGAAAAGCTATTTTGGGGGATCAAAGATTATGCTCTAAATGAGAAATGGAGTCTTGGTTTGATTTCGTGGAAAACTAGGACATGGAAACTTTACCTAACCTGACTCCCGAAGTATGTAATTAAATATATATAGTAGGTGTTTTCATATTTTAAGCCAGAAATGAAAAGTCAGCCTACAGTAAGGTAGGGAGTGCATACGAGTGTGCAATGACTATGAGGTTTGGACCCCGTTTCTCTGAGATGGCAGGCTTCTGGCTCTGGTTCCATGCTCTCCTGTGGCGAACTCCCTTCTCTCAATGAGGTCCTCTGCTTTCTCAGTGGCTCTTTCCTCTGCATAATTACTGAGGGACTTTTTCTTTAGCTTGTCTCTACTTCAATCCAATCCACACATGCAGCCTACCAGCATGATGACCCATCTCTGCCTTCATCCTCGTTAGATCCACCAGGTGGCCTCTCCTGTTAGATGGGGCACTATTGGCAGACTGGGTGGCATTCTTGCATTTTCCAACCATGCCATTCCTGGGCCTGTTTACTCTAAGGTTTGTTCCTCAACTTCCCAAGTTTTCCCTGTTCTGTTGTATATCACAAGTGGCAAGTCCCCTACCAGCTGAATTCTGGAAGGGTTGGGCCACCAGGAAAGGGGGTATCAGAATGAAACTAGAGAGGGAGAGGAAAAAGGCTGGGTATTTCTCCCACCCCCTTGCCTCAGGTAGCATCTCCAGAAAGAATTGCATCTTTTTCTTGGTTTAAGTTCTTCCTGATTAGTTTTTTTTTTTTTTTTTAATCTTCAAATTTGGCTGAGTACCCTAGGCCTCTGGTCCCTGTTAACCCACATCCGCCCTCTGTCCCTCTCTCCTCAGGGTAGCAGTAACCTCCCGTTGTGCTCATTTGCAGGTTGGATTACTATCCATGTTTGTCTTTCAGCTTTTTCATTTCCTGTGTAAATACTCTTTCTACAAAATTTAGTCATTTTAAGTTAAGTTTATTGGTGTTAATATTGGTTAATGAGATGATATAAATTTTAAATGTACACTTCTATGCTACATCATCTGTACATTGTATGTATGCTCACCGTTCAAAGTCTAGTCTGCTGTCGTCAGCATCTGATCCCCTTTACCCTATCCATCTTCCCCTGCCCTCATTCCCCTCTGCCATTCACCATGCTGTTGTCTGAATCTATGATTGTTTTGTTTTGTTCGTTGCTTTCTGTTTTATATCCAACACACAAGTGAAATCATATGGTTCTTGTCCTTTTCCATATGACCTATTTCACTTAGGATGATACTCAGATTTATTGTTTTTAATCCAAAGATGGTTTTTATTTTACTAGTTGGGTCCTGACTAATATATCCACTCACTATAACTACTTCATATACATTTCCCCCTACACAATATTCTCAAAGTGGGTTGAATTCAAAATTTCTAATCAATCTAAGCCCTTTAGTCATATCAGATTAAATATATCACACTTGCCAATACGTGTTTTAATTGGTTACTGTGCTAGTTTAAAAAGATTGCCATCCCATATTTTTCTTGCCTAGATAGATGGCTAGAAATTAGAACTGTCTACTTCTGGGTTTTTAAGTTTTTTTGTACTTACATTAAGTATGTACCAATATTGTTTTAAATTATTACTTAAAAGTATATATTTTGACACCCTCTGGACTATAAACTCTTTAATGGCTCTAGCACAATATCATATACATAGTAGGTGTTTAAAAAGATTTGTCAAATGAGTGAGTGGCAGTTGCTTTCAAACCAAAAATGAAACCAATTGCTAGGAAAAAATCTAAAGAGAAATTGAAATATATTCTTCTAACAATCAGACAACATATATAAAAGCATATACTACAACATAAATTCATAGACATGTAAAGGGAGTTATATATTTTTCTCAGAGATATACTTACCCTTCAGTTTTATCAAGAGTATTGATCCATTAAGTATTTTCTTATATTTTGGTGATTAATTAGCTTTCTTTTCTGTGTGTGAACACTTGGTTGTTGGTGGTCTACACAGAGATTACTTTCCTCTTATTCCTTTCTCTATGCTTCCACCTCAAAGCTCAGAGCTTCTAGGAAATGATGGCAGTGTCCTCAGGTAAGGAGTGGATACAGATTAGTATATGCCAATCATTTTTTTTTATTCTTTTCAGTATGGGGACTGGTTCATATAACCCAGACTAATTTAGGTCAGTGGGGCAGAGGAAAAATCTAGGGTTTACTCAGTTCTATTTTAGTGTTCACATCAGTGTCCCTCATCTCTCTAGACTGGACTCCTAATAGAAGTGACCATGCCTTATTCTTTTTTCATTGTCTGAAGAGTCTAATTTAGGATTTACCAGAAGAAATATATGCATGCCAGAAATATTCCAATTCATCAGAGTCCATTTCTGCCCAGATTAGAGATAGAAACATCAATGAGGGAGAAACTTTGATTGGCTGCCTCCTGCATGCCCCCTACTGGGGATTAAGCCTGCAACCTGGTCTAGTGCCCTGACTGGAAATTGAACCAGTGACCTCTTAATTCATGGGTAGATGCTCAACTATTGAACAACACTATTTGGATCCAAAATAAATTTTTGAAGTGTCCAAATTTGTAATATGCTTATAGAGCAGTTGACATCTGAATCAATTCAGTAGGTTGTCAATTCTTGAGTCAAACTTGAATGTGACCCTCATAATTTATGAGAAAAAGAGAAAAGTGACATTGATAAAGTGTCTCTTATATTTCAAAGAACATTATGCAGACATTATCTCATTGGATCCTGCACTAACGATGTAAGGGGACTATTATTAAACCTGTTGTAATGTGAATAAACTGGAGTTCAAAAATTGAGGTAAGTGGCTAAGCTAAGACTGGAAGCCAGACCAAAACTCATGCATGTTCACTATATTTGTTCTGATGTTTAATTTTTTCTAAATACCGTAGGTGTTTTTAGGGTTCATCAAATGAAATGTTTATATATGTAAATTCCTTGCACTGATAAACCAAATGATTATTAACCTGTTGACATTTGCTGAGTTTTCTGCTCACGTATACATTAGCCTGAAACCCCTTGAGAAGGCTTAGAAATGTTTAATGGCATGTCAGAGATTTGTATATTCACTGGTTCATTCTACAAACATTTATTGAATATTCACTATGTGCAGGGCACTGCGCTAGGCTAAAACATGTGAAATCTTCTAGAAACACTTGCATAGAACAAACATCTTTACAATGGCAGGGGTCCAAAAAAGAGTGTGTGTGTGTGTGTGTGTGTGTGTGTGTGTGTGTGTGTATTTCAAATATATTTTATTGAAGTTTTTTTAACAGAGAGGAAGGGCGAGGATAGAGTTAGAAACATCGATGAGAGAGAAACACTGATCAGATCAGCTGCCTCCTGTACAACCCCACTGGGGATGTGCCTGCAGGTCAAGGTACATGCCCTTGACCAGAATCAAACCTGGGACCCTTCAGTCCACTGAACCAAACCAATTATGGTCATAGCCATATATTTTATGGAGATTTATCTATAAGAATCATATGTATTCCTGGCAACCTTACCATAGACAATTAGATTTAGGAAGAAGGGCACGAGACATAGGCAGAAGAGAAAGAACTCAAGTGGAAGAGTAGGAGATGAAAAAACTTTATGTGTTTTTTTTAAGAAATGTGTGATCTTAGGCATGTAATGCATGTCCTTAAAACTAAGTTTTCTTATTTGTAAAATACAGATGACACATTTTAAATGAGATAATATTATTTAAGTAAAATACAGGAATATATATGCCAAAATGAGATCATTATTAACACTGATTCAGTTTTCTTTGATGTTCTGAAAATCTTGGAGATGAGCAGAAACAAATACAAGGTGAAATGGAAATTATGCATGGTTTATGATTGACCAGGAATTTGGAGTATAGAGCATGAAGAAGAGCTTTGTTTATACATATGTACCGACAAAGACGGAATCATAGTTGGCAATTGGAAAGGAGTCTGGATTTTAAACTAGCAAAGTTAAAAAAAAATGTTTATACAAAACATCACAGAAGAATAGGAAGATTTATTTTTCTAGGACACACAAAGGGCTAGTCCTCATCAAAATTTAAAATGCACTTAAATGAGACAGAGATTTGTGATTCTGCAAATGTAGAAGCTTTGGTTTATAGATTCTGCTTTATATAGTGGCTTTTGTTATCATCCAGAGGAGCATTTATTGGTATGAAACAAAAACTATTTAATCCGAGTTTATTTAAGGTTAGTTCATTCTGATTCAGTGCCCTGCCATTCAAAGTTACCTGACTCACCTTTAATAAACTCCAAGCATCAGAGATTTTCCATTTGAGTCAGCCAGCAAAAAATTAAAGAAAGAAAACCATGGAAGTTGCTTTATTTTGGTTTAAAGATCAAGTTCAGAGTGGTCTTCAGCGATATTAAATCAGGCTGGATTTCAAGTTTGCATTTAATAGAACGAGAATTCAAGTCTCTTTCTCCTAGCCACATGAGTGTGAACCCAGGGGATATTTATTAAACAAAGAACAGCAGAACAAACTAATGTTAAGGAAGGAAATTGGTTTTCCTGCAGACCAACCTATTTTTAAATTAGCAAAAGCAAGTGCTAATATGAAACCCTGTGACCAGTAATCACATTTTCCTCTCGCTTTGTTGGAAAATCACAGCCATCCATATTAGCATTTCACACTAGTTAAGAGAGTGAGGTAAAATGGTCCGAGGAGACTGTTCAGTGTGAGAGCCGGTGAGGGAGAGGTGATTTGGGCCCTGGGGTTTCCCGGGAACAGCAGCTCAGTGGGCAATTTCATGTGGAAGCTAAAAAGCCTTCTCTCTCTCTTTTTTTTTTTTTGGACAGCAATTCAAAAATAAAGCACAAAAGACAATGAACATGGCTCTGGAGCGAGGCTGGATTATAGTTTACTCAGGTGCTGACACAAAATCAATATCGCCACCACCTATTGATGATTTATTTCAGTAATTACTCCTGAACTCATGACTAAAATGCTGTCAAAACAGAACAACCATGTCCTACTAAATGCTTGTGCCTTCCTCTTTCAGTAAATTAATTTATATGTAATAAGGAAAATGGCAGAATTCCCTGATACTGACCAGTCAGCAATCCACTCAGTGCTTTAGAAAATAGGGAGGAAATGCCGAAACCGGTTTGGTTCAGTGGTAGAGTGTCAGTCTGCGGACTGGGGGGTCCCGGGGTTCGATTCCGGTCAAAGGCATGTACAATTGGTTGCAGGCACATCCCCAGTGGGGGGTGTGCAGGAGGTGGCTGGTCGATGCTTCTCTCTCATCCACGTTTCTAGCTCTCTATCTCTCTCCCTTCCACTCTGTAAAATATCAATAAAATATGTTTAAAAAAAATAAAATAGGGAGGAAACATTAAGAACCACTAGGAAACACCTTTGACTGGTGGCTCAAGATTAGGCTCTTCAGGTGGTTCTTTCCCCACTGGCCTGGGTGAGGTTGGGATCTTTAGAACTGATCAGGAAGCACAAGTGGCTAAGCACCCTTTCTCTCCTGGCTCATGGAAGGGTCTTAGTCATTGTCCATTATGACCCTCCCCATTGTATTTCTGTTGCTTAATTCCCAAACTGTGGGAAACTTTCCAGAAAGGAGATGTGTTTCTTTACCAGACAGTGGAAGGATCAACTGCATTTATACACAGCTGGTTGTTCTAACACTCTTTTATGGCTTAAGATAAAACACATCTCTCTGTAGTGTCTACCAGTTGATCCTAGCTTTACCATCTCTAGAATCTTACAGAGTAAATCCATTCCTCCTTCTAAATCAGGATTTCCTATCCTGGAGTCCGTGAATGTGGATGTAGCGGGGGGAGGGGGGGCAATGCATCTTTATTTTCAGTAACACCAGACAAAAATTTAGAATTTAATTGAATTATAAATATAGGTAAATAAGCATAATTAGTATTAACAGTACATATTTGAAACCGACAAAAATCACACCCACATTTTATCAAACTTTAGTTATTGAAATATGTTTTTGTATTTACCACTGTTTGAATTGATGATTGTTATCCATCATATCATTAGCTGCTACTTGATGTGTTAAAATATCACAAAATGTTTGTCTTTACAATATTTTGATAATTGATCTTTTATTAAATTGCTTTCATTTCTGATTCTATATATTTTTGCTTTCAGAAACATTATTCTGATAGCCTTTTCAACAGTAGTACTGGAGAAATTAGTTAGCCATCACCAACAAAAAGAACGTTGACATAGCCCTAGCTAGTTTGGCTCAGTGGATCGAGTGTCGGCCTGTGCACTGAAAGGTCCCAGGTTCAATTCTGGTCAAGGGCATGTACCTTGGCTGTGGGCACATCCCAAGTAGGAGGTGTGTGGAAGGCAACTGATCAATGTTTCTCTCTCATTGATGTTTCTGACTCTCTATCATTCTCCCTTCCTCTCTGTAAAAAAAAAAAATCAATAAAATATATATATATATTTTTAAAAAAAAAAAAAAAAGAACATAAACTTTACATCTTACAAAAAAAATTCAAAATGGATGACAGATTTAGATATAAAACCAAAAACTATCAAACAGTTAAGGGGGTAAAATTTTTACTGATAATACCTAATGCTGGCAAGAATGAGAAAAAACTGGTTTACTCATACATTGGTCAGCCAGTCTAGAAAATAGTTCAGCAATTTCACTTTTAGGCATGCTCCATAATTTCACCTTTAAGCATTTATCTTGGATAAATAAAAATCTATGTTCATACAAAAGCCTGTGCACATTGTTCATAGCAGTTTTATTTGATACTAGAAGCATGGTGCTAAAATTCATGCACTAGTGGAGTTCCTTGGACTGATCTGCAGGGATCAGGCCAAAACCAGCTCTCTGACATCACTCAAGGGGTCCCGATTGCCAAGAGACCCCACCAGTGCATGATCAGGGCCAGGAAAGGAAGTGGGAGGTTGACTAGCCAGGGAGGAACTTCGGGAGGTCTCCAGGGTGTGTCTGGCCCTTCTCACTCAGTCCTGATTGGCTGGACCCCAGCAGCAAGCTAACCTACTGGTTGGAGCATCTTCCCCAGATGGTCAGTGCATGTCACAATGAGAGGTTGAGCAACCTTACCATATCATTAGCATATTATGCTTTGATTGGTTGAATGGCTGAATGAACTACTAGACACTTAGCATATTAAGCTTTTATTATATAGGATAGCCAAAAGCTGGAAATGACCCAGAGGTCCTTCAATGTGAGTATGGTTAAATGAGCTGTGATACATTCATACCATGGTATACTACTGAAATAAAAAGAAGTGAGCTGTTGATATACACAAAATGGATGAACCTTGAGGGAATTATGCTGAGTGAAAAAAGCCAAAAAGTCACATAATGCATAACATTTACACAGTTTTAAAATGAAAATTATAGAAATGATAAATTTCCAAGGGCTAGGGGACTTGGTTTGTGTGTGTGTGTGTGTTGGCGGGGGCGGGCGGGGGGAGTGGAGGGAGGGGAGTGGAGGGTTTGTGTGTGTGTGTGTGTTGGCGGGGGCGGGCGGGGGGAGTGGAGGGAGGGGAGTGGAGGGTTTGTGTGTGTGTGTGTGTTGGCGGGGGCGGGCGGGGGGAGGGGAGTGGAGACTATAAAGATGTAGCAAAAGGGAGCCTTGTGGCAATCGATTGTTGTAGTAGTTACACATTTAATAAAATTGCATAGAACTACACACATGCTCATACACACACACACACACACACACACACACACACACACTATAAATGATTGCATACATAACTGGTAAAATCTGAATAAAATCTCTTGATATCCCAATTTTCATATTGTAGATGCTAATTCTGGGGAGACGAGGAAAAGGGTCCACAGACCTCCTTGTACCTACTTTTAAAATTTCTTGTCTTCATATGTACTCTGAATGACTTTAAAACAAAAAGGTTTTTTGTTGTTTTTTTTTTTTTTAGTCAGAAGCGTTATTCTTAGAATGGGCATTTCCATATGACCAAAGTAGTGCATGGTACACAAAAATAAAAGTTAAAAACTCTATTATAAACTCCTATTGTACATAAATTACTAATATAAGACAGTTGAAGTCAAGAGGTTAAATAGCTTCCTTTGCTCAAAGCTAAATCATCCTTTTATTAACCATATACAAACATGCAAACACAAGCTCATTCTTGGGCACTGGGTTGCTCACTGGGGCTTGACCAAAGCCTAAAACTCCAGACCAGCTTTCTTCTTCCATCTTCTTATCTTCCTTCCTCCTTCCCTTCTTTCTTTCTCCCTTCATTCCTACAAGGAAACCGCCCCCCCTTGTTTATTAAACAGGTTTATTTATAATATACAGGTAAGACTAGCTCCAGAGCAGTGGTTCTCAACCTTTCTAATGCCTCGACCCTTTAACACAGTTCCTCATGTTGTGGTGATCCCCAAACATAAAATTATTTTCGTTGCTACTTCACAACTGTAATTTTGCTATTGTTAATGAATTGTAATGTAAATATCTGTGTTTTCCGATGGTCTCCACCCACAGGTTGACAAATGCTAGCAGGGTTGCATAAGACCATTGGAAAACACAGATATTTACATAATGATTCATAACAGTAGCAAAATTACAGTTATGAAGTAGCAACGAAAACAATTTTATGGTTGGGGGTCACCACAACATGAGGAGCTGTATTAAAGGGTCTCAGCATTAGGAAGGTTGAGAACCACTGCTGCAGAGCTTCGAGTTCAGGTGTTCTCCTTTCAGAAGAAACAGCCAACTTTAAGCAAAAAATGCTTCTGCTTGAAATGTAGCACATGCATTATTGCTCAGAACAAAATGGGCTGATTCTATTACAGAATTTTAAAGCAGGGAGTGAGAAGCATTTCCTATAGAAAAATTAAAAACAACCTTAGTATTACCGAATAGTTTACTTAGTAAAAGTCTTAGTAAAATAGATTACTGACATCAAGGTTCAATAATTGGTGGGTAAAATAGACTCCTAAATACAAAAAGATCAACCTTAAACTCTTCCTTTTGCACAAAAAATATGAAATAAAAAGGACTAACCTGGACAACAACATTAGTCTTCAGCCTTTTGACCAACCCCAGAGGAATATGGCACCTTCAGTTTGCACAGAATCTCCATAAAGTCTAGGGAAGCATAGAAGTCTTTTGCTTGATCCCTTTAATACCTACTATTCCCTTTCCTCCATAAAATTACTATATTTTCCCGTAAGATAACTTTTGATGACTAAGGATTTATTTATAAATTAGGAAATGCACGTGATGAAACCCACCATAGATGGACCTAGAAGGAAATAAAATAATCCAGTGAGGAGTGTCTTATATTGAAGTGCATTTACCCTATGAAACCTACAGTCTTAGGCCATGATCTCAGTGAATCACTGTCCATTGGCCTCAGTTTCTTCATCTAGAAAGTAAAGGGGGTGGACTAGATAAACTCTGAAGTTATTTCTACCACTTGACATTTTAGAATTCAAAAGTCTGTGATAATTCAGAGCCCCCACAACCTAGTGCCTTACGTCTTGGCTCTCACAAAGCATTGAGTTAAGTGATAGCTGTTGTCTACTGTACATTTATTACATGCCAAACTCTGTTTCCAGCAATTCACACATCTTAACTTAATCACTGAAGCAACCCAGTAAGGAAGCAACCCAGTAAGTAAGATATTTTCAGTATCTTCATTTTACATCTGAGGGAACTAAGATTGAGAAGGTCAACAAACTCACTGAATATAATATGGCTAATAAATGGTGGAGTTGGAATTTGAACCATCTAGTTCTAGAATCCAAGTTCTTAGCCACTAAGCCCCATTTGCCTACCTAGCTAGCACAGACGTTGCTCAGTAGTCACAATATAGCACCTCCTGACCATTTCAGTTGCTAGAGGCACAATGTTCCATACATAAGTCCCCATACATTGTAAGGACACAATGCAGACTCTGACCAAACAATTTGGTCTTCATCTAGATCAGTCATAACTTAAACATGACTGAATTGTATCTTCTGGTTCTCAGCCATTCTTTTTCTATATCGCATGCATAACTTCCCATAGGTATTTAGGTTTGAATCATTTTCTTATAAAAGTCAGAAATCTTGCTGAAACCAGTTTGGCTCAGTGGATAGAGCATCGGCCTGCAGACCAAAAGGTCCCAGGTTCGATTCCGGTCAAGGGCATGTACCTTGGTTGCCGGCACATCCCCGGTGTGGGGTGTGCAAGAGGCAGCTGATCGATGATTTTCTCTCATCGATGTTTCTAACTCTCTATCCCTCTCTCTTCCTCTCTGTAAAAAATCAATAAAATATATGTTTAAAAATAAAAAAAAGTCAGAAATCTTGCCTAACTGAATCCTTTAGATCAGGGGTTGGCTCACTTTTTCTGTAAACAGCCTTGGAGGAGGTATTTAGGCTTTGTGAGTCATAGAGTCTCTGCTCAACTCAGTTGTTATAGCTCAAAAACTGGCCACAGTGTGCCAATCCCTCCTTGAGATATGATAAGTCAGAATACTCTGTGATAGCTGCTTTAGACAAGATAAAAGTATAATAGTTTAAGATAAATTCTATTGTTCTGTCTGATGAATTTTAAAAAAAAAATATCTCTGGGTTTTAGTGATCTACCACAAGCATATGCTTCCTTAATAAAAAAAAAACCTTTTGGTACAGGCTGGGTGGCTCAAACTGTTGGAGTATCACCTCATACCCCAAAAGGTTGTGGATTTTATTATTGGTCAGGACACATATCCACACTGTGGGTTCGATCCCCAATCAGGGAACTCACAGGAGACAACCAATTAATATATCTCTCTTACATGGATCTCTCTCTCTCTCTCTCTCTCTCTCTCTCTCTCTCTCTCTCTCTCACAAACACACACACACACACACACACACACACACACACACACACACCATTTTTTCCTCTAAACATATTCTCAGGTGAGGATTAAAATAAAATTCAAAATAATAAAAAATAAATTTAAAAAATCTTTTCATGTATATCAAAAGACTATTTCTAATATTTTGAGAAAAAGGTCACAGGTGTGGTTTATGTATCAGATACAGTTAGAAAGAGGCAAAGCGCTATCTAATTTTGAGGGCATTGTTTTAAAAATGCTTACTTTCCTCTGGATATTTCAGAATATTAGTAAATTCTTCAGATTTATTGGAGAGGCTCATTTTGTTCATTCCTTATAATATGGTTTTTATGGCTTCTAAAAGAAATAGGTGCTTTTTTTCTCGTAAAGATGACTCATGTACATGGATTTTGATGTCCTTAGAAGTAACGCTCAAGGACATATTTTAGTCCAATTAGTATTGTGTTCTGCTGGTATCAAAGCTCTTAATGGGTGTTCAGAGTTATGTATTATATCCTGATCTAGAACTAAGGTTGGATCATTGTTAATCTGTGAAGCTTAGTTCAAGACAAGCCTCAGTGTGTGAAAGAAAGGTTTAGAACTGTGTGTTACCAATGCTGAAAGCATGTGCCCAATCACCATTATGTGGAGTCGGGTTAAAGAACACTGCCTGTCACCTAAGGCTTTTGCTGGGTGGAGGCAGGACTCGGGCTAAAAGTGGGGGGTTTCAATTTTAACAGAGTTAAATATTTGGCATGCTATATAACACCTGATGACAATGTCTGCATGCAGCTGAATGCAATTTTTAGTTGGGTTCTGGCACACAGTGACATAGCATTTGTTTAATAATAAGAGTGACATATGACTAAGATGTGATGAAAATGAGAGAAAGCAAATAGTAAGACTTAAGAGAAACCTGATACATTTGACTTCTTTACTCTCTGTGTTTAATAAGTTTGTTTAAACTTGACATTGCATTTTTTATTTTTATATAAAACTCAAAATGGCTAACAGGGTTATATTATCTGAGTGTTTCTAGAATCATGAGAAAATATATGTATACAAACCCAGCAAGCTTTATGGTTTTCTGGCTTTGAAAAAGAACAACGTGATACAGAGTGTACTTATTATGAGTTAATTAAATGATAACATACCAAGGCAATTTATTATGGATATCAAATAAAGCCTAGGCAAAAAAAATTGTATGATAAATTTAGAAAATCTAGGACTTGCTAGAGATGAAAATTAACTGGTTTTTAAATTAGCCAGCCGAGGCCTATATCTAAAATTAAATTTCTATTATTTTTACTAGAGGAAATAAATTCCATGTGAGAGCTTTTCTAAAAGGACTTTTTAATTATAGGAGGTTAATATTTCAATAATGGTATCAAAAGCACTGCAGTAATATATTCTCAGCAAGGAGGCATTTTTACTGTAGGAAACATAAAAATAACATGTCAGTTATCCAATCCTAAATTGTATGTTGTATTGGTTTTAATTATTATAAGGTTGTGCAGTACTCTGAATCTTAACTATTTCACTGAATCAATTCTGGAAGGTTAGTATTATTTAGAAAGTCAAACTTCAAGGTGAATGGTTATAGAGAGAATCTCAGAGAATTAGAAATGATAATATTCTGCTTTTCTTGCTCAACTGTGGCCACCTCTTCATTTTTCCATAACCGAGCTCCAGGTAATTATTTCCCATCTGTTCTTGGTTCAGCACTGCTGGCTATTGTTCAAAATATTCCTAACCACAATCAAGAGATTTAATGAAAAGATAATTCCTAAAATACTGAGAAAAAAAATTCACAGATGTGGTTTATGTGTCAGATATAAATCAGAAAGAAGGAAAATACCATCGGATTCTGAAGGCAGTGGATTGAAAATGATTTATTTTCTCTGAATATTTCAGAATATTAATATATATTCCAAATTTATCAGAGGGGCTCATTTTGTTTCCTGCTTATGTTATGATTTTCCTCTTCTGCTTCTAAAGGAAATATAAACGTGTTTCTCCTAAGTGTGGTTTATATGTAAGAGGTTTTTTTACATAGAGGCGATGCTCAAGGCTATGTGTTGGTACTATTGGTATTGTGTTATGTTGGTACTAAGCACTTAATGAATGTTTAGACTTACATTTTTATTTTTATTTTGGGGGGATATATTTACTATCAAGAGAGTACTGATAGATAATGAAATAAAATTAACTCTGTCCTCCAGCCTGTCCCTAGTTTGGGAGCAGATGGTCATTCAGTAGACCACACTAGTTTGAGTATCCCAATAAAATGTTAATAGAAAGGAAATTCCAGAATTTTTTTACCCCAAAATTGTATTTAAAGTGTATTAGGAAATAAAAAGTTGCATGTCAATATATAGATGTTTTTCTGAATTACAGTGTAGTTTTACTCAGATACATTTTACTTTTCAAAATTTTTATTTTGCTTATAGTTTAAAACAAAATTACTAGTTAAAATATATTTTCTAATATTGTAAATATCCTTAGAACTACAATTACTTTTATATTTACCAACATTTATTTTGCAAAGGCCTGAAATTTATAGAAAGAAATTGTTTAATAATAGTTTTATACTTCATAAATACTCAAAATATTACAGGAATACTTATTTATCTGGCATGTAGAATGTTTCTTTGAATATAGTACTCTGCTGTACTTCCATATACATCATACGTTGGTGATGTACTAGTACACACCACATCCATATTATAGACTATAGGCTACAGAAAAAACATGGTATATATGGAGCTTTATATTTAAAATCAGTGCAATAAATAATACAAATATGTATCAATCATCTTTTAAATTGTGGCAAATTAATAGTACAGGTATCTTTGTACTCAGACAAACTGAAAAATATTTGAAGGCCTGAGAATAATTATGTGACATTTCTTGAGTATCTACATTATATTATGATCATAGGTTTTTCTTCAATAAATTTTTGGCATTTAAACTTCCAACAACATGATTTTCTATCTAAAGAGAAGGTGATTAAATCTGGGAATTTTACCATGAAGACTGATTGGTTATATGTAAATTGATGGTAATGCAAGTAGCAATTTTTAAAATAATAGTTTTGGCTTGCATTTTAATTGAAAAGACACCCACAAAGAACTACTTCATACTCACGTTAATTCTCCCAGTGATTTTAGCAGTGTGATACATAACAAAAGAGTAGTCCTCACCGTGAGCAATGAAGACAACCAATTTCTTTTAAAATGCTGATAGAGAGATAGACAAAGAACTACCTTCTTCTCTTGAACCAACACATTGCTCCTTTCTATTGACTCTTGCACCTTCAGCCCTCCTCATTCATTTGCATTAAATAAGCCAACATCTTAATTCGTTAGAAACAAAAGCCTAAGGGTCATATACAACATCCACATTTATTTCTCATAGTCCCTGAGCACATTCCTCCATTTTTCTGTATCTGCTCTGTTACAAGAGGTAACTCACTTCTGGTTCACTGGTTTAGAATCAGTAAGTAAGAAAACGACATGTATCTTGAAAGTTTAATTCAAGGCTTGTTAGATTGTACAGATTCTGATGTCTCCTTAAGTTACCTTCCAAAGAACCGGCAAAGTTGAAGCAATGCCCTCTGACAGATCAAATCTGTTCAAGCCAACCGGATATATTGATGCTTTGGTGCAGCAAATTTCTCTCCTGCCTCTTTTCTCTAAGTCTCCGTAATAGGACTGTCACTTGGGTCCCTGCCAGGGGAACTCTAAGAAAAAACTGCTTCTGAAGGAAGAGAATGGAAAGTTCTGTGAACAATGCAGGGGAGTAACATATCCTTTGTCAGCCACTTTTGACTTCTTTACAGTGAAATCCCAGCATATGAGCCTGTGAGCCACAGCAAAAGACTAAACAAATATCAGCTTGAGGCATCTTTGGGATAATTCTCACACACCAGAAAACCCATTAAGTTTTGTCCCTGATTTGATCAAACACGGAAGAGTGGTTAATACTACATTTTCCAAGTATTATTAAGGTAAATTAAATAGTAAATATCTAAAATTTATCAGTTTTACCCAAATAATGCTCCTCCTTCTCTTTAGGTAAATTACCTCTTGAAGAGCATGGGAGTTTATTTTTACATGTGCAATTAACATATCCTTCTTAAAGTCTCATCCATTAATTTCTATGAAAAGAAATCTTTGCTTTCTAAAATATCTATTCCAATGATCAGACTTTTAATACTGAATGTGGGTAAAATGCTTTATCATGATTAATTAATTTTACTTGTAATAATCTTTTAAGTTTAATAAATAATATTATCCTAAACAATTAAAGAAATATTTAGCTCTCAAGTCAGAAGTTTCACTATTGTTAAAATGTCAATTCTTTTAAAATTTATCTAAAGATTTAATTTAGTACAACTGCTTTGGAAAACAGTCTGGAATTTTTTTTGGAAAAGTTAAAAATACTCTTATGATATGATCCAGCCATTCCACTGTAAGATATTTATCCTAGAGAAATTGAAAGCATATTTCCATGCAGGAAATGTACATGGATGTTTATACAACTTATTTGTAATAACTGAAAGCTGGAAACAACCCAAATATCCATTATCAGATGAATGGACAAGCAAACCCTGGCACAGTTATACAGTGGAATACAATTCAGTGATACAAAGAATTGAACTATCTATACATGCAGTAACAGATGACTCTCAAAATAATTATAGTGTTTGCAAGAAGCCTATAAGACAAAGAAGTAAAGGTACTATGCAATTTTATTTATAAAAAGTTCTGGAAAATGTAAACTAAACTTGAGTGAAAGGAACTAGATCAATGCCGGGAGATGGGTGTGGTGTGGTGGAGGGAGTGGGAAGAAGCAGGAGGAAGACATTACAAAGAGACATGGTGAAGCTTTGGGGGTGATGAGTATGTTCATGACCTTGATTGTGCAATGGTTTCAAATGGTAGTTTACCATACAAACACCTCCTAAATGAACTTGATAAAGGCAGTTGAGAGTGCCATTATGAGGGGAAAAGTCCAAAAGTTACAAAGGAGCCAGATAAGTAGAATGCAACTTCAGAATGTTATTTCTTCACTGAGATGGAAGCCAGGATGAGATATTTAGAGTTTAAAGTTACTCTTCCTTGAAAGTGATTTTTGAAAGAGGCTATGTGGACTATCATCTGTATGTTGTATACAATTATTAAACCATGTAATGCAAATACATTTTGTGTTATTCACCTGTACTTCTAAAACGCAATAGAAAAGTCTGTCTCCCACCTGTTATCTTTTGACTACCGACAGACCAAGAATTGGGATGGTGCTTTTTCACTGGTATTTTCAAAAGCTGCCCAACATATTGGTCAATGAGTTAGCTAACAACAAAAGCACAGAGGCTTAGTGTCTGCAGGTTGCTAAGTTTCTGGAATTCTATAAGGATTTTGCAGGAATGCAGAATTCTGCAGTAATGCATCCTGTGATAATGTGAATTAATAATTGGTGATTAGCTTCCTTTTCCTACTCAGTCCTGCTCTTGAACTTCTGCAAAGTCAGACAAGGCAACACAAAGGGAGCTAAGAAGATGAGTGCCGCCTAATCAGTAGACTTCTGTCTAGAAGGTCATGGGGTCTGGAATCATCCTATGATTAAAATAGCAATATGTAAAACAGACAGTTATTGCCAGATAATGCCTAGTTCTGTAGAGAACAAGACAAAATTGGCTCGTGAAGCCAAACCCCAGAATTCCCGGCCACTAACCACTTCGGTTCATTTCAGTCACTTTCCCTCAGAATAATGGAACTGTGTATTTTATGCATATAATTTCTCAGGCCCCATTTCTGCCATTGTCAATATGATTGTATCGTGTGTGTGTAAATGGGCTGTAAACTACACTGTGGGGAAAAAATAATTTTAGCATTTAAAATATATTTATTATTTTTTAATATATATATTTTATTGATTTTTTTATTTTTTTAAATATATATATTTTATTGATATTTTACAGAGAGGAAGGGAGAGAGATAGAGAGCTTGAAACGTCGATCAGAGAGAAACATCGACCAGCTGCCTCTTGCACACCCCCTACCGGGGATGTGCCCGCAACCAATGTACATGCCCTTGACCGGAATCTAACCCGGGACCCTACAGTCCGCAGACCGATGCTCTACCACTAAGCCAAACCGGTTTCGGCATTTTATTGATTTTTTACAGAGAAGAAGGGAGAGGGATAGAGAGCTTAGAAACATCGATGAGAGAGAAACATCCACCAGCTGCGGGAATCAATGCTACAGAGAGGACTGCTTATACACTTGTTATATATTTATAATTAGCCAAATATGTACAAAGGGCTACTTAATTGGCATAAAATAGAAGGAATAATTTTTCATTGGTGGTTCACCACAAAGAACTTTATGAGTACCATTGTCCTTCCATTAGAGCCAGGCAAGCCCCCAACCCTGATATTTTTGGTGAAGCTGTTGAAGTCTAGAGATCTTAGGGCTCATCTGAATCCCTTCTTTAGGTTCGTCCCTTGGGTAAAAGTTGGCTCAGCTCCTGGCAGATCCATATATGTATCTGTGTGTAAACCTTTCACGCAGAATGCTCGCAGAGGGCTTTTTATGTCTGCTAGCTAATAAGGCAGTGGCGCCTGTGGCAGAATGTGGAGGCAGGCTTGTTTTAATGATAACATACCAATTGGGTTCCCGTTATTGTGGAGGACATATGTAGCCCTCTGCCTGCCTCTGACCATGGGGCTTTATCATACCGATATGTCCTAAATGAGTCTGATCGATGTTGCCTAGCCAAATTGCCATCGATTAGTTAGCAACACGTTGTTACTAGACCAGATTAGAATGTGCAATTAAATCCCTTAGGTGCTAATATACTAGCTCTTGGGCCCTGTTCAAACACTTATTTCTGTTGCTGTGCATCTTGTTAGGTTGCTATGTTTAAAGCTTTTAGTAAGAATTATTTAATTTGGACTTTATTGTTCTGTTCTATTTGAGCATTTTATTGTGTTAGTTTAGGGGTTCTAGAGGCACCTAATTTTCCTCTGGTTGATTTATGGAGCCCTTAGATATTAAACACGAGTAAATGCTTCAAAAGTAATTAAAACAAACTATCTTTGGAAGTTGGAGAGAATCAATTCCTTAAAATGATAAAATGCTCATAGTGGACAGTTGATGACCGGTGCTTGATTGGGTGACCTACAGAAGCAATCACATATTCACAGAGACCGACTTATCACTGCTTACTCACGAAGCACCCCATCAGGCCTTAGAAAGGTATATGCTAAGTGAGAACTCCAACCACTCAGTATTGTATATTCACTGAGCTTCTCATACTTAACAATAAATTCAAGCACAGGTCTCTCCTCCTTAGCTCCTTTATTCAACCAGCATTTATTGAGTGCTTATTGAGTGCAGGCACTCTTCTTTGAGAATACAGCTATCATCCATGGAGTAAAAGGCCCTGCTGGAATTTACCTTGAAATGGGGAAAAGATAATAGATATCATAAATAAGTAAAATATTTAGTATGTAGATATATGTAGAGAAAGGTGGAAAGGCAGAGAAAGGGGATTGAAACCTTGATCAGGGAGTTTACTCTGCTTCTAATAGGAACACAACAAGTCAGGACTGCACGGTTTCTCCCTTCAATAAAACATATCCTGTTTTAATGGCTTGATTTATCAAACCTTAACTATGACTCTTTTTGACATGAATAGTTTCCAAATGAATATATAATTTAAAAATATAAAATGAATTATTTGAATAAATGGATTCCTATCTTTCCTCCTCAACCTGCAATAAAAATTGAGAGATAACAGGGATACATGGATAACCACTGAAATATAGAAAACATCTGTATAATTATTTAAAAGTTAAGGTTTCTCTTTCCAGAATTACGGTCACTGACCTTTGCAGCTGACAGTATTAGACACGTCTCTAGTCTTTCCAACATTTCAGCCCCAATGGTAGGGAATTGGTGGTAGACATAGAAAGCTCATCTCTATTTCTGCTGCTGACTATGATTAATCCCAAGAGTTGTCTAGCTGGTCGGGACCTCAGCCTTCCCATACACCTGCACACACCTACCGTCTAAGTTTCTATCTAGAAAAAGGCAAACCCATCCACACTGGCTCTGATTTTGAACCCTGATGCTCAGGGTTCATTTCAGATGACCAGTCTTGTTAAAAACCATCACTAGGGAATGCGGACGTTTATAGGATTGAGGATTTCTGCAGACGTGATCGAGTGATTTAGCCTGCGTTTCCATCCTGACCTCCCTCCCTCAGGCCCACGTCCAGATCAGGATTTTCTTTCCAGGACCCATCCGTGAAGCCCAAGGGAAAATATACCAAAATAAATCCCAGGGAGTGTATTCTCTGAAGGGATGCCCCTTGTATGAACTTGGGGCGGCTATCCCTCTCTGGCTGTGCGACAGCAGCTGTTATTCAGTGACACTGAGCTGGGAGCAGCCCAACTGAGCATATAGCCTCGCACATAAGTAGATACATTCCCATGCTTCGTGGTGGAGATGACAGCCCTGAAAGGGAGAGGTTCAGTTTCGGGCCAGAAAGTATCCTCACTAGGAATTCTCAGAGGGTGGTCTATGCCCTCCTGTGTTTCTATCTCCTTTGTATAAACACTGCAGAAAAGTCCATGCAAAGTCACCATGAAAAGTCAGGTAAGATGTGGAATTTCTTATTTATCATTTGGTTTAGCTTTTTTAAAAAAGAGAAAATTATTATGTTTAGCTGTCCAATACTCTGGGGAATCAAGTTGACTGTGAGTCTTATGTTTCTGCTGCTCTCTTTAAAAAAAATTCCTCAAGCCTGTCACATGTGTAGATGAAAATTTAACTCTTCCAGCCACATCTTTCTAAATCTTTAGACCTATTGCCGGGAATCTTATTCTTTGACAGCGTCTAGCTCTCTGGAAATTATTAATTCTTTTGAGACTGTCTCTCATTCTTACATTTTATTTCTTCATATTTCTAAAAACGTGTGCTTTCTTACCAAGATAAGCAGGAACCTTCATAGTGAGAGACTCCACCCACCTCTGTCTGACCTCTGGGGTGAATTTAGTGCCCCCTCCCCCGGAAGTTTCACTAGCACTGTGGGAGCTGGGATGGATTTTGAAAAGCTTGGTTTGAGGGAAGAGTATTTTCTAGTTGTTCAGAATTTATTTTCTGGTATCAAACAATATTTAAACATTACCCTAAAATAAATGTAGCATTTTTATGTTATCAAATAGAGCTCATGTGTAAAGATATGTTACTACTAAACAGCATTTTATGGTAACTAAAGCTCATAATCCTCTTTTAGTGACACTTCTAGAAATAGCCTCTTGAGGTCTCAAATGGGAAATTGCCTTAGGTTTAAGTATCTGATTTTGTATTTTTTACATAAAGATTGTATATAGTCTCTGGAAAGAGGTTTTTCAGGTGTCAGTTTTTACCACCGAAATAAAAATTGTTCATTGTACCTAATGTGTTTTAACTAAGTCTCAGTTTAGCATCTATTTCTGAAAGCACAATCCATGTTGGCACAGGGAAAGATAGGTCAAGGTCACTGCAGGATCCAATATATTTTTCATGATTTTTCTTCACAAAGTGATCTTATTTATAAGAACTTAGAGGAAGAAATCTTTCACTGAGTAGGATCCGTGGCAAAGGTAAAGGCTTTCATAATCTACACTAATAAAAGAGAAACATGCAAATTGACTGTACCTCCACTACACCTACCAGCAATGCCCACCAGCCAATCAAGAGTGAGTATGCAAATTAACCAAGCAAATATGGTGGTGACCATGGAGCTGGAGTGAGCAGGAGGCTTGGGTTGCCCCCAGCAATGGAGGAAGCCAAGCTTCCTGCCCGTCTTGGCTGGTCCTGGCCTCTCCTCAAGTCTACAAAGTTTCAATTATAGAAGATAAATAAATCCCAGATACCTGCTTCCAGCCAGCCCTGGCCTCCACTCAAGGAGGCACTGAAGGAAAAAAGAAGAAGAAGAAGAAGAAGAAGAAGAAGAAGAAGAAGAAGAAGAAGAAGAAGAAGAAGGAAGAAGAAGAAGAAGAAGAAGAAGAAGAAGAAGAAGAAGAAGAAGAAGAAGAAGGAAGAAGAAGAAGAGGAAGAAGAAGAAGAGGAAGAAGAGAAGGAGGAGGAGGAGGAGGAGGAGGAGGAAGAAGAAGAAGAAGAAGAAGAAGAAGAAGAAGAAGAAGAAGAAGAAGAAGAAGAAGAAGAAGAAGAAGAAGGGGCTGGGAGCTTGGGTCGCCAAGGGGCATAGCCAGCCTGCAAACAGCCATCAGCCAGACTGGCCAGGCACCCCAGCAGGGACCTCCACCCTGAAGGGGGTGTGGCCAGCCTGAAAACAACCCTCAGTCCCTCACCTAGCCTGGCCACACCACCATGGGGTGAGGGTCCCCACTGGGGGGCTTGGCCAGCCTGCAAACAGCCTTTAGCCCCTCATCCAGGCTAGCTATACCCCCCCAGTGGGGCCCTCACCCCATGGGGGCATGGCCAGCCTGAAAATCACAGGTCCCTCGCCCAGGCCGCCTCATACCCCAAGGGAACCCCCACCCTGATCTGGGACACCCTTCAGGGCAAACCAACCAGGCCCCTCCCATGCACCAGGCCTCTATCTATACTAATAAAAGGTTAATATGCTAATTATACTGGGAGACCTTCCAGGAGACCTTCTGGACATTCTTCTGGACAAAGCCATTGTGGTGGGGCCAAGGTAGATGTGGTTAGAGACCAAGAGGGGAGGGCAGTTGTGTGTGATCATGCTGATGGGGAGTGGGGCCATTGGGGGTAAAGGAGATAGCAGGGGAGCCAGTTGGGGGTGAGGAGAACACCAGTGGGGGTCAGTTGAAGGTGATCAGAACACTGAGGGAGGTGGACAATTTGGAGTGAGCAGGTCAGCAGGGGGGCAGTTGGGGAGTGAGCAGGCCAGTGGGGAGGAAAAGTGGAGGCGAGCAGGCCAGCAGAGGGGGGCAGTTGGGGGTGAGTACACTGACTCAGGGGGAAGTTGGGGCTGATCAGGCTGACTGGGGAGGGGACATTTGAGGGTGAGCAGGCTGGTAGCAAGGGGCAGTTGGGGGCAAGCAGGCTGGCAGGCAGAATGGTTAGGGGCAATCAGGCAGGCAGGTGAGCTGTTAGGAGCCAGCAGTCTTGGATTATAAGAGGGATGTCTGACTGGTGGTTTAGGCCCAATCCCTGTAAATCAGCAGTAGGACATAATTTGAAGGGTCCCAGATTGGAGAAGGTGCAGGCCTAACTGAGGGACACCCCTACCCCCATATAAAAATTTTGTGCACTGGGCCACTAGTTTTAAAAGTAATATTTTATGAAATATTAGGCAGTAAATTCAGACATGAGCATCTTCAATATTTTACTGCATTCTCCCAGCTAATGTTGGATCTTGAAGGCTTAAGCTAATGGATGCACATGGTAAAGAAGGTGGAGGCAGGCCTGTCCCAACTGAAAACCCCAGTTGGTATCTATACTAATAAAAGGGTAATATGCTAAGTAGACTGGGTGGCCAGACATATTCCGGACGTCCAACTTTCTTTTGGATAATTAGGGGGTGACAAGACCAGCAGGGGGGCAGTTAGGGGGCAACCAGACCAGTAGGGGGACAGTTGGGGGGTGGCCAGGCTGGCAGGAAGCAGTTGGGAGGCAGCCTGGCCATCAGGGAGGGGGGCAGTTGGGGGCAGCCAGGCCAGTAGGAGGGAAAGTTGGGAGGCAGGCAGGCAGGCAGGCAAGCAAGTGGTTAGGAGCCAGCAGTCCTGGATTGTGAGAGGGATGTCCAACTGCCGGTTTAGGTCTGATCCCCCAGGGGTCCCTGATTGGAGAGGGTGCAGGCTGGGCTGAGGGACCCCCCCACACACCCCTGTGCACAAATTTTGTGCACCGGGCCTCTAGTGTATATAAAAGCCTAATATGCAAATAGACAGAATGGCAGAACAACAGAACAACCGAACAACAGGTCGCTATGATGCATGTTGACCACCAGGGGTGTGCATGGAACGTGGCGGGCTTCGGCTATGCCAGGATGGTGGAGCAGGTGAGTGGGGGTGCCAGGCCAAGGTGGGGCACCGGTTGCTGTCATGGGGGCGAGCCTCTGGTGGTTACTGAAAATTATTTGCTCTCCCATGGTGTGATCCTGGCGGGTGCTTGCTTACACCTGCTGCCAGCACCAGCCCCACTCACACCCACTGTTGGTGCTGGGGCCACCGCTTGCCCCCACTGCCAGTGCCCAGTGCTGGCCCAGATCACTTGGTGCTATCAGAGGGTGCGAGCAGTGGCTGCCTGCCCCAATCTCCCCTGAGGGCTTCTCTACCTCCCCCTGCTCCTGAGGGGTGATCCGTCGCTCACACCTGCTGATGGCACCAGCCCCACTTGCACCCACTGCTGCTGGTGCTGGCCCCTGTCGCTCCGCACTGGCAATGGGTGAGAGCCGGGCTGGTGCCGTCAGCATGTGGGAGCGGAGGTGATGGGAGCAGGGCTGCCAGCAGACAGGGAACTGGAGGTGGGGGGCCACGATAAGAGGGACTGGGCAGGAGCATGGAGGATGGGCCAAGAATCACCCCTGTGCCCACTGCAGCCTCGCAGCCCACACAGTTCTTTTCAAGGTGCACAAATTCGTGCACTGGACCCCTAGTATACTACAACTGTGCTCTGATTTACAAGACTGATATTTAAGACTAAAACTCTATACCTGAAGTTGCAAAATAACTAATATCCATCTAAAGAGTGCATTAAACTGCCTCGGGTTATGATGTAATGCTAAAAGATTGTGTTACCTCCTGTAAAAACCACTGAAGCGAAAGTTTAAGTGGAAGGCTGTTTATCAGGCAGCTGTAAAATGGACTTGAGGATTAAACTGAGCAACATTCCCTCTGCCCCCTTTTGTCTCCTTTTTATGGCACTTCCTTTCATGCAATATTTATAGGTAACATATATGTCATCTTTCCAAATAGGACCCCAGGTCTTGCCTTTTACTGTTATTAGCCTGTCACTGTGCTGTCTCAGCCACTGACCACACCCCCAGCTCTGGGGGCCTGTCTGTCACTGAAGCTTTTGTGTTTGCAAGGTGGGTAAGCAGCCGCTTCCTTGTTTCTTTCCAGTGTTCCACTTTGATTTCTTTCCCCTTTTAAAGGCCGTTACAGAGACCTGACACCCAAGAGTGTAAACATCACCTTGGCCCCATGTGTCTTGAGTACTTGAATTCTGCTGCCCTGGGAATGTCCTGCTTTGTCTTTCATGCAGAGAGACTGGGTTCAAAATGTCAATTCCACTGTTTGAGAATTCTTACCAGAAAACGTCAGTCCCTAAGTATACTTGAAGTACATGTAATTACAGCTTTAAAAACCTTTTCATATTTTTCCATTAAGGGGATTCTGTAAATAAAAGACTTGATCAGTAAATAAACGCTGTTGTTGAACGTACCATCTCCAAATGGTGCTCTCTACAGACAGCCCAGACAGGTGTTAGAAATGTCTTTTCCATGCAATGTTTTTGGAGTGTCACAGAATACCATGTTCCCGTCAAACACCCCGGGAATGAAAGGAGCAATATTTGACCTTTTATGAAACCTATTAAATCAGAGAACTGTGAAGGACTTTTGTTGCCACAAAGGAAAGCTTAGTGTCCACCTTTCCTTTATTTAATGAGTTTATTTATTTTGGTTTGGGAATACAATACTTTATACTACTGTTTTTCAGTTTATTTCATTTTTTAAAATATATTTTATTGATATTTTTACAGAGAGAAAGGGAGAGAGAGATAGGACTAGAAATGTCAATGAGAGAGAAACATCGACCAGCTGCCTCTTGCACGCCCCCTACCGGGGATGTGCCCACAACCAATATACATGCCCTTGACCGGAATTGAACCTGGGACCTTTCAGTCCGCAAACTGATGCTCTACCACTGAGCCAAACCGGTTTTGGCAGTTTATTTCATTTTTTTAATAAAATAAGTTCTGAAGGTCCCAGAGAGAAAGGTGACTATTTTATGAACCTCATTGCATCCCACATGGTTTACCTAATATTTGCAATGTTCTAATTCTAGGATGCTGAGAGTTCTATATCATGGCCTGTTCCCTATAGTTTGTATTTTATAGTAAACAATATAAATATTCCCAGGTTAAAACAACATTTAAATAGGTTTCTTTATTGCAGGGATTCTTTCAGAGTCTTTACTATGCTAATGTGTATTATAAATCTCTGCACGGGGAACCAAATATATTGCTTTCTAAACATTTCACCAGGGAATCATTTTCTCCTGGGCATCTTGGAGGCCAGTGGTTCATATATCATACTTTCTTCTTCCTTTAGAGTGAACTGAAGATCACACCGAAAGGTAGGTATGTGGAGACTTATTTACATAGCCTAGTGATTATCACTGTACATTAGAGACACAGATCTTGACTTGTGTATCTGTATACATATGTGGTGTATATGTTAAGTGTGTTTGTTTGTGAAAAAGAGGGAGACAGAGAGAACAGAGAGAAGGCAGAAGGATGAAACATTGATTGACCCAGAATCAGGCCACCTGATTGTCTAAATTTGCGATTCATTTACCATTCCAGGATATGGATGAAATACATTTATGCATTTTTGCCTCGCTATTAAAACATTTTTATTTGGTTTTTTGTTTTGCAGTTCCAGGGCCTAACATTTAATATTTGTGGGTGAATTAATAAATACATGAATAAATGCCTCAAAGATTCTTTTTGTGTGTGTTTCCTTACTACTTTCTGAAATGATTTTGATTGAGGGTTTGTGTTTGGCTGCCACCTGAGGACAGTTATTATGAATATTTGCAAGCCTGTTCCTTCAGTGTCTGTGTAGGCGGGGTATAATAGGGAAAAAACAAAGTAGAAAACTCTCTTTTATTGTGATTTGCCAAGACCTACAAAGTTTTGAGTGCAAAACCAATTTTAAATAGATGATTAAATAACTGATTATCCATTCTGAGCAGTAAGTGAATTTATGTCTATTGATAATCGCTTAGTCTAATAAAAATGTTTCCAAAGCATATTTGAATTGTAGGTATAACAATACGTTTTAAAACTTTCTTCAATTGGCTTCTACTTCTGATTTTTCATTAAAGTACTTTTATGCCTTAATAGCTATTAAACTAAAAGAATCATGTTTTTAATTTATGCAGTTATAGCATTTATAACATTTATTTTTTTAAACTGTCATTGTATCATAGGAAGCTGGTGTGTTTTTAACTACTTCCAAGACTGAAAGAAAGTATGTGTTTACTCCTGCAACCAGACATACACAGGCATATCAGTTTTCTGTTAGTCAATTTATAACTTGGCCACTGCTCAGCAGAAATCTCATTGAGTAGATTAGAGCTAGCTTCTTGCATCACCATTTCTAAATGCTAAGATCCTGGCTAGAAAAAATAAAGTTGAATATTTGTTCTTTTGTCCAGATAAGAGTGAACCATAATATCCTATATAATAAAGAGGTAATATGCAAATTGACCATCATGCCCTCACAAGATGGTTACCTGTGACCAGGTTGGTAGGGGGGTTAGTGAGAGACAGGGATGACCAAACGATTGAACAGGAGGCTGTGTGGGGTGACCAGGCCAGCAGAGGGAGGCAGTTGGGGACAATCAGGACAGCAGGGGAGGCAATAAGGGGTGATCAGGCTAGCAGGGGGCAGTTAGGAGCAACCAGGCTGGCAGGGAGAGGGCAGTTTGGGGTGACCTGGATGGGAGTGGGACCGGTTAGGGGCGACCAGGTCAGCATGCAGAGGCAGTGAGAGGCGATCAGGCAGGCAGAGGTGGGCAGTTAGGGGTGACCAGGCAGACAGGCAGGTGAGTTATTAGGAGCCAGCAGTCCAGGATTGTGATAGGGATGTCTGACTGCCAGTTTAGGCCTGATCTAAACCATAAGTTGGACATCCCCCAAGGGGTCCTGGATTGGAGAGGGTACAGGCTGGGCTTAGGTGCAAATTTTTTTGCACCAGGTCTCTAATATATATATAACTGCTGTTGGACTTATGACAGTAAAACACTATATATTTGTATGTGTGTATATATGTATATGTGTGGACATTGTGCCCCAGGGAAATGTAATGTACCTAATCAGCTCTCATTTATTTTCTCACAACTGTGAACAATTAACTATACTTTACTGAACTTGTTTTAAATGTTTTTCCCTCTTATCTCTGATGATGTTTTTATATTTTATTCTAAAAGATGGCAGCCAGTGGATATACAGAGGTATGCAAAAGTAGGTTTACAGTTGTGAGTATGTGAAGCACTGAATTAGTAAACCTATTGTAATAATCATAACCTGCAAGTCTTTTTCCATATGAACAAAGGTAATCTACTTTGCTCATCCCTGTGTGTGTGTGTGTGTGTGTGTGTGTGTGTGTGTGAGAGAGAGAGAGAGAGAGAGAGAGAGAGAGAGAGAGTAGATAGATAGATAGATAGATAGATAGATATTGAAAAATCTCCTATAAGAACTAAATGGGAAGATATTTTTTGGGGGGATATTTTTTTTAATTTAGAAATAATATGCATAATTCCTTTTAAAGAAGTTTATGATAAGGAAGGGCAGAACATTTCTAATGGGAGGGAATGATTTCCATTTTTAAAAAATAAAGGATATTAAGCTTTCTCTTTGCTCACCCTGCCTCTTCCCTCTCCCAACCATTTTATATCATGAGATGTGATCAGCTGAGGCTGAGGGGACCCCTTCCCACTGCCCACCAGGAATGTGGCACGCCATCACTTGTTAAAAAACAGTGCCATGGAGAGTCCAGCTGTGGTCCCTAATTCCAGAACAGAATTCTATATTGCTTTTAGTTTAGGTTTAAATGACCCTGGTATTGTGTTCTCTTAGGGCTCCTGAGATACAGCCTTGTTAGAGCCATGTCCGTTCATGGAGCCCAGGACACTGCTGACTAGGTAGCATGTATCTCACGTAGTGCTGAAAAATAATTCTGTTCTCTTCAGGATATCGCATCCTGAAAGCACAAGCTTAGAATAAGAAAAAAGAAAGATTTTCCATGATTGCCAATGCACTTACCATCACACATTTACTTATCTGTGTCTTTAGTACAAAATTCTTCATGTCGGGTGTAGCAAGGGGTCTGGAGGGGATGTGAATTACTGTTGTGTGTGCTTTTTTTTTTTAAACAAGATGTTGACTGGAGCTAGAAATGCCATTTGAAAACTTATTTTGGAACAGATTGATTTTCCTTTACAACTATTCAAAGCGGAAAGAATATTGGGCCGATGAATGTAAATACGCAGAGAAAATTCCTTCTACTGAAACATGCTTATGAGTCCTTTCTGGTGGCTTCTTGGGTTATATAAATTTAGTTTGAGGTCATTATATGGATAATTTGTTACTAAGTAAAGTAGTTTGTCAGGTTACGAGACATTAATCTTCCAATAGGTCTTTAATTAGGACAGATGCACTAAATAATTCATAGCAAGACTTGGCCTGGAAACATTTATAATACTCAATTATACCATTTTACAGGCAATGGCAAATTGTTTTTGTGTAGTCTGGAAATTGTGGGACTTAATTAATTACCTTCAATGTTTTAGACATCTGCTCTGCACTCTTTAAATGCATTAAATTGGCAACTCATGAAATGGCTAAAAATAGAGTTCAAATTCCCCAGGCAGAAAAGGGTGAAGATCAACGATGATAGAGGGGGAAAGCCACTCTGTGGTGTACAGGAAATGTACAACCAAATCACATGTCCAGCACATTTGGCTTAGACGGCTCTCAGATTTGTTTTGAAAATTATTTTTAAAAGAATTAGAAAATTGACATGATTTTTTCAAAGCATTTAACTTGCTGCTCAATGCACTTCTTTCTGCTTTCCTAAGATAGGCTGCCATAAACAAATTGGGCAACCAGGCAGAGTACTGATAGAAAGCATGTATCCATCTCTGTCATGTAAACACCTCTGAGTGAGATTTATTTCCGCACAAACAAATAACTTTGCCCCCTAGAAGTTGTATCAAACATGGGACAAAAAGAAAATAAGTTCACTGGAAATATTTGCAGAGACATTTCCATGTCACAGATCTGAAAATGATGGAAAGGCGAATTAAGAGCTTATTCCATTTGTAATTAGATCAGAGAAAGCAGATGGCGGTGGCTTTGCACCGGGCAGCGGGATGTGACCACGTAAGTAAACAAAAGGAAAAGGAGTGTTCACTTCATTTGTCATCCTAGAAATTTCTCCAGGACGAAAAATGCTGGGCAGATCTTCTGCTAAAGGACAGGTGAGCCAAAGGCAAAGTAATAAGCACATTTGAAAGCTCTAAGTGGGGCACGGTTTTGCAGAGAAAGGGATCCCCCAGCGTGGAGCAGCCTGTGACCCTTGGAGCCTGGAGTCCAGCAGCTGCCCAGCAGGGCGTTCCTCTCAGGGCTGTGTGGTTGGGAATGCAGACCCAGGGCCTGCCACCCACAGCAGTCCTGTTGGGTCAGCATGTGAGATTAGGTTGGAGGCAGAAGTGTTTCCCACTTGGGCAGCTCCTGCAGACATGGGGGGGATGGAGTTGACTGTGACAGGCTCAGTGAGTGGACAGAACTTTGTCACCAAAGCACGTGGGGAGAACTGAGATGAGCACTGTCAGTAGAAATACAACACAAGCCACAAATGTGATTTAAAATGTTCTAGCATCACACTTGAAAAAATAAAACCAGATACAATGAACTTCAGTAATATATATGGAGCCCTGGCTGATAAGTCTCAGTTGGCTGGGTTTCATCCTGGGTACTGAAGGGTTACCAGTTCAATTCCCAGTCAGGGCAGGCACATGTGCTGATTGCAGGCTTGATCCCCAGCAGGGAGCATGCAGGAGGCAGCCCCTCAATGTTTTCACCCTCACATCAATGTTTCTCTCTTTCTCCCTCTCCGTTCTTCTCTCTCTCTCTAAAAACCAGTAAAAGAAAATCTTTCAACAATATTAGATTATAATATTTACATAAGTACATTAACATATATATTCCATGCAATATAGCTGAATGATTTTCATTTCTCTTTGTAATCAGTGTAAGAATTATGGATGTGAACAGCAGTGTGGCGATTGCTGGGTGATGGGGGTGGAGGAGGGCATAGGGGGGGGGGCAAACTGTGATGGAAGGGGACCTGACTTGGGATGGGGAACGCACAGTACAGTGTATAGGTGATGTGTTGTGGAATTGTGCGCCGGAAACCTGTATAATTTTGTTAACCAGTGTTACCCCAGTAAATTCAATAGAAAAGGAAAAGAAGAATTATGAATGTGCTGTTTAACATTGTTTAGATTAAGTCTTCACATTCTGGGATGCATTTTACAGTTACAACACATCTCAGCTAAGGCAAGCCACATTGGAATGTGCCACTCTTCATGGAGAGCACAGGGTAAGAAACTCCATCCCCAGCTGTGGGTATGTGGCCACAGGGCATGTGATGGTCACAGTCCTAGGAGAAACAAGCTCAGTGCTTGTTATAAATGCGAGAAGAATCCTTCTCACCTGGCAAACACCAGGGAGGAGGGTTCTGTCCGCCCTTATTCTTATCCAGCTCCAGACAGAAAGCTGCTCTTTTCTGGGCTGCAGAAGCACTTGAGTGTCCTACTTCCCCTTTGGCATTTGTAAATGTTATTTGCTATTGGTATGGTGTCATAGTTACCTTTTTAAAAAATATATATTTTATTGATTTCTTACAGAGAGGAAGAGAGAAGGATAGAGAGATAGAAACATCGATGAGAGAGACTCATCGATCAGCTGCCTCTTGCACACCCCCTACTGGGGATGTGCCCACAACCAATGTACATTTCCTTGACTGGAATCGAACCAGGAACCCTTCAGTCTGCAGGCCAACGCTCTATTCACTGAGCTAAACAGGTTTTGGCCATAGTTACCTTTATAGAGCTTCTCTACAGCAAACGCTCAGGTTCTTGAAGACAGAGTCTGTATCTTTTTTTCATCTCAATTTTCATAGATATTTGTAAACTTGAAAGAATGCAATCTATGGTTCAGATGAAGAAACAATACTGAAGTGTGCAAGTCATGACAGGCCAGGAATGAGAAGTGAGGGGAGCAAAAGAAACTGGGGCCTGGGAGTAGGGAAAGTGAGCGTAGAGGTGGAGGGACAGGGACTATATGGCTTGGGGGGTGTGTGGAATATTTGTGTGGGTGATTGCTTGCCAGTCAGAGCAAAGTTTATAAAGGGAACATGTGACTGTTGTGCTGAGGTAATTGCATTATTAGAAGAAAAGAAAGCAGTAAAACCCTTGTACATCCTCTGGAGTGTCTTCTACCATTAATGCAAACCTAATCTATAGGTTTATCAGAAAAGCCCAATTAACAGCAGAGTAGTTTGTTCCTTGGGCTCCAAGAACAGCTTATTGCTAATGTATATACTTCCGATACCCTGATCACATCGGCCTGCCTCCTAAGGATAGTCAGCAGACATTTGTTTTCATAATTTATTCTAAAGGAAAATTTCTACTCCTTTTGGGCTTTTCCACAGGGATGGATTTTGCTGACTAGTGGCCCCACTTTATCCTATTAGAGAGATTCAGAGACACAGAAATATTAAGGGGAAAAAATCCTGATCACAACCTCAAAAATTCTGTCCATTTTTTAAAATATATTTTTATTGATTTCCAGAGAGGAAGGGAGAGGGAGAGAGAGATAGAAACATCAATGATGAGAAAGAATCATCAATTGACTGCCTTTTGCCTCCAGCAGGCCCCCCACTGGGGACCGAGATTCACCTCCTGGTTCATAGGTAGACACTCAACCACTAAGCTATACCGACTGGGGAAAAAATCTGTCAGTTTGATCCAGTTTTCTCTTGATTTTATTCTCTCATTGTAATTCTTTTCAAGTTTCAACTCTTATTTTTGTGATGCCAACAGGCTATTTCTAACACAGTGAATCAAATCTGTAATCATTTTTCTTCAAAGCAATTAAAGAAATTCAGTCCTCAGTAAAGAAAAACTATATGGGTATACATAAAGTTATTTTAACTCTAAGATCAAATGTCTCTAATTTCAAAAGGAAGGGGAGAATCATCTTACCTGCTGAGAAGAATCATGAGCTATTTTCCAGGACATACAGCTTTTTTTTTCTGATTTATGATAAGAGCCAGTGCTTATCAGGAACATGCTATGTGCCAGATATGGCTGTAAGGGCTTTACCGCAATGAACTAATTTGATCCTCAGAGCATCCCAATAAGGGTTATTATCCTCACTTGACAAATGAGGAAACACATCAGAGGGTTGGGTAATTTTCCCAACATCACACTATGATGAGGAGGCAGAAGCTGGCTTTGAACCCATGCCAGCACCATGCTTCTACACTGCTTTTCCCAATGGGGTGTGGAATGACTTGGTGCTCATGTTCTTGCCTACTTCTTGGCCCTGACAGACTAAGCATGAAGAAAGTCCCTCTCCCATGGCATACACTCAATCTGGTGACATTGTGTTCAGGCCACAGTCTCAAGGGCTAAGAGATGAGAACAAATGGTTGGTTCAGTACAACCTGATGCCATATTGGGAGAAATTTCTTAAAATAGGAATTCTGCTTTCCCAAGTCCCATAGATCCTTGAAGACAGAATATGTGTTCCAAGTTTTCTTTTCCATTGTGCTATTCTTGAAGGCCAGATATAAATACCTTGTATAAATGAGTAACAAACAAGTGTTATTGGACAGAACTGACCAGTGCTATATATGTGCCCTTAAATATTATTTAAAATCGGCTATACATTATAAGTATAAGTGAATGAACAAACATTTGTGTGGTATCTATTTTTACTTGCTGTGTTATTGGTTGACTTTTCAATAATCAATGGGTATAAAAATACATATGTTGCTATTAATTGTAATATGAGTTTCATGTAAGAGGACAAAGAATAATCCAACACATACAACAAGAAATTATTTTAAAATGTCCATTTCAGGTAGGAGATTTTCTGTGTATGTATTATACTAATATTGATAGCATTTTATAATGGATTATTCATTAAAAGTATAAATTTCTTATTAAATGGTTCTAATTTTTAACAAGAGAAATTTTAAGGTGCATAAATTAAAATAAGAACTAGCTGCTTAATTTGGCTTACTTTTCTTGTAATTACAAATTCAGTACTTCCTTTTATCTGATTTATCTTTACTTCATTAATAGAACTAGCAGCATTTGTTTTTACATGTAGATTCTTTTAATATCCTATATATTTTTGGGGAAGTTAGGAAGTATTTCATGATGTATCCCTAATGTTATTTCAAAATTAATGGTAGACTGATATATAGGAAGACTGATTTTATATATATATATATATATATATATATATATATATATATATACTGATATATAGGTAGACTGATATATAGAATCAACTCAGTAAACTGTTTTATCTTATATGTCTCTTAAAACATATTATCAAAAGTTACTGCATTTAAAAAAACTGTACCACACATATTGTGGAAATCTGTCTCAGTTTCTGTCTGCCGTGGTGAACATGATATTATGCTTATTTAACTGCTCAAAAAAAACTTTGGACAATGCTGGGCAAGAATAGCAGCCTTTTTCTCTAGGGTGGTAAAAGGGGCCTTCTGATTTGCTTTACTTGCCCTGATCATGGCTGCCTCATTGAGTCATTACCCAAGCATTACATAGCGGATCCTTACCCATTTCACATTAGCTCTTAGATTTCTTCCTTCTGCTATTGATCTAAAATGTCTCAAGCTCTCGTGGGTGAAGGAAGAACACGCCTATGTGTTGCATCAGATAATTCCTATTATTGCAAAGCCGTGTTCAATCTAAAATGACCTTTTCCTATATGTATTGTCAGGCTAGCTTTGCAGCCCACATAAAATTGAAGCTTTTGTGCAAGAACTGAAAAGCATGTTGTTGTGGGGGAGACGGCGCTCGGAGAGTGTTTGCTCGGGACAGCCCGCTCTCCAGACAGCTGGCGGCATGATCTGGGCACTTGGCCGGGCATTCATGGCTGCTTCTTGTTAAGTCAGCTCTGAGGGAAGGCATTACGTCTTAATTTGAACCGTGAAGAAAGAGGCACAAGTGATTATGTTAAGGAAAAAAGTTCATCTGGAAAGAGGGAGTCTGTGCTTTCATAATCAAAATCACTGCCGTTAGTACCTTTGATGATGGTGAACAAAAATGTTTCAGGGGTGGGAGGGGCCAGCATGAGAATTTGGACTTCTCCCCAAAATAAATTTGATAATATTCAACAGTTGGCTTACTTTCATTTCAGTGATCCTTTATGACTGTACATGTTTGCGATGACAGAGTCTTACTGTGTGTGGGATTTGGGCAAGACTTTGAAAAAGGACTGATTATTGTGTTAAGCTGTGTTCAGAGTTTTCTGGGAGGCCCACGTCACTTCACTCTGAGAACATGCCCGCGTGGTAAGAGATGAACTCTCTTAATAGTGTCCTACTTCCGCTGTGTTACTTTTTTAACCATGTGTTGTTCACTCACTTACCTTTTCACGTTTGTATTTGCATCTAGAAGTCAAATTTTAATACTCGTTGTTTAAAACAATGAAATTAAAGAAATTTTAAATTATTTCAGTTAATTTTAAATTCCTTTATGGTTAGAAGATGAACTTCTCAAATGTTACTACTCACTTCATGCTTGTCAGATTTGTCCTGGTCTAGGCTACATGCACTACCCCTTCTCTCCACCCCCCACCCCCAAGCCAAACTACATCATTTAAGAAGTATGAATTATGTAAAGAGAATGCCAGGTTCTAAGCCAGGAAGAGTTCTAGTTACATATTGTAGTGACCTACAGTGACTTGCATTTATCATATTAGTGGTCTGTCGTGGCCCCACTTAACTCTTACTCTCTGTGAGGGAAATCATTCCTTATACCCCTAGACATCTGTTCAAGTACCACCTCTCAGAGGCATAAAGCAGCTATATCAGATTTTTTTCTTTGAGCTTTCTTATTGCTTCCCCTCCCCCAATCTCTTATCATCTCAGGAGGAAACAGGGCCACCTTCCTAGGTAATTTACCCTGTATAGGGTGTCACACTCAGAAGGGTCCTCCCCTCAGTTGGACACTCAGCTGTGACCATCATGAAATTCTTGGTAATATTTGAACAAGGGAAGCTGCATTTTCACTTTGCATTGAGCCCTGCAAATTACGTTAGCCGATCCTGGCTGGGAGGCAAGAATAACCAGGAACTCAGAAGCCCCGAGTCTTCCAGAGTCTCTCATTCCATCACTGCGAGTCTCATTTTGGAGTAGCTAGTCACTAGCCACTCGTGCACAGTTTAAAAAATGAAAGTCAGTGAATTTTATGGGAGAGGCACTTACTAAAAATTGCAGATTTCTCAGTTCAGACAAAAGATCAGAATCTTGAGGGGCAGGTCCCAGGAATCTGCATTTTCATAGGTTTCCTGTGATTCTTGGCTCACTAAAGGCTGATAATCTGTGGTGAATGATCCTTCTATTTCAGCACACATCTTTTTCTTAGTCCATGTTGACTGATCCAAGACGAAAGACAAGGAGACAAAGGAAATAAATACCGTTACCTTCAGTACACTTTGTGACAGTCAGAGCTCAAAAAAACAACAACACACAAAACAAACAAACAAAAAAACTGGTGGCACTAAAGAAAGAACTCTTTCTGCTTGAATTTTTTTTGGATACTGATGTCTTTATGTAGGGCCAGACCACTTTAAGCCATGTTTTTGAAGAATTTTTATTTTTAAATTTCCTGCTACCACTGTTAGAAAATATAGAATGCACCCCCCATACATGAACACACTTTGAATAATTATAAAGGCAGTGTATATTAAAATACATTTCATTTTCAAAATTGAGCTATCAGCTGTTAAAATGTGTATACCTTTTTGGGGACACCCTATAAAATGTTTGGAGTAAGCAATTATGAGTGATCAAGCAGCTGTTTCAACCCAACATTGTCCCAGTCAGTGACACTGCAAAGATCATTACAATGATAAGGGTCATTGTGTTAAAGTTAGCTGACCTAGCCATCAGTCATTGTTTGGAACGGAGCTCTGGCAGACACCGGAGTTTAGTGGTTAAGAGTCTGCATTTTGGAGGCAGACAGGCTCCAGTTAATCCGGACTCATCACTTCTTAGTGGAACCTTGGGAAATTCTTTTGCCCCAGAATTTGAGATGTGTTTTTGATCATTATAATGATAATAATAGAGTCTACAATATATGAGGTTGCTATGAGGATTGAAGAAGACAATCCAAATAATATCCTAGGACACAGTGCTTGGCACATTAAATGAGCTTAATATTTTTTGAACTATCAAGAAAAACTCAAATTAAGATCCATGAACACTTAAAAAACTGAAGTCAAACTGAAAATCTTATAATCAAATAAACTTCAGGTTCTTGAATATTTTGCCACAATTATGTATAAAATAAGCTCATTAATTCGACCTTACAATAGAAAGGCCAAATTATCAAACATGCAAGCATGGAGTTACTGTTGGTCACATATGTGAATGACAGAAATACAGTATCAACATGGAATTGGCACATTTATTTTGACAACTGAGATGATTAATTTTGTGAGCTGACTTGGCTATGATGCCCTGTTGTTTATTCAAACACCAGTCTAGATGTAGCTATAAAGGCATTCTTTAGATGTGATTAACATTTAAATCTGTAGACTTTGAGCAAAGCAGATTACCCTCCACAATGTAGGTGGGCCTCATCCAATCAGTTAAAAGCCTTAAGAGGAAACACTGAGGATTCCCAATGAGGAAGGAAATCTGCCTCCAATCTGCCTGTGGACTCTAGACTCACTTTACTCTGATGTCCTGCCTGCCAGCCTGCCCTGCAGACCCTTAGATCTTGGGGTTGCCAGTCCCTACAATAGCCTGAGTAAATTCCTTTCATACACACACACACACACACACACACACACACACACACACATATATATATATATATATATATATATATATATATACACACACACACACATACACACACACTGACTGAGTGGCTAGATTATGATGATCTCTGAACGCATAATATTTTGGCCACTCAGTGTATATCCTGTATAATAAAAGGTTAATATGTAAATTGTCCCCTTGACCAGGATTTTGACCAGCAGGCAGGCTGGCCAACCGCCCATGTCCCCTCCCCCAGGCCAGGCTGACCTGACCCCTCCCATGCACGAATTCATGCACTGGGCCTCACACATATATACACTGAGTGGCCAGATTACTATGCATTCAGAGATCATAATAATCTGGCCACTCAGTGTGTGTGTGTGTGTGTGTGTGTGTGTGTGTGTGTGTGTGTGTGTAATTTATTTCCTGTTTCTCTGGAGAACCTGCCTAATACAAAATATAAATAGATTGGTGAAACATAATTACCCAACTGGGCATCTGACTCACAAAAATAAATATTTTGGAATAGAATTATTTGTAGGAAGGGCTTGGGTATTGCATCTTTGCTGTGGCATCAGATGACATTACCTTCCCGTAATGGAAATGAAGAAGTTGCAGATCATCATCTGTGTCTGAAATCAGGCCCCCTCCTCACTCCCTGTGTAATACTATTCCCATAAGCATGCTTTGCTCTCCGTGCTGTGATGAAGAAGCAGCAAATTTCACAACTGCTTCTGGCAAGCCATTGTGATACAGAATTTTGCCTTTTTATGAAATGGCTCAGCTAGGGTAATTATTTATCGGAACAGACTGATGCCTCGAGCTTAGTGCCTTTGGATTCCTGCAAGACCAGAGATGGGCCTGATTGACAGATAGCTGAGTCTCTGTCGCCCGGGTAAGCCCCTGCTGGTAATGAAGCATTCATACTCAGACCTCACCTTTCTGGACCTGCCAGGCTGCATTTGCTGGCGGCAGCTCTGAAAGCTTTCCATGGGAAAATGATGTTTCAAAGGTGCCAATTACAGCACATATGTATTTCACCTTGAGAATTTAAATTGGCAAAGATAATATCGTGGGTTGCCCTTAGAGTTTTGATGGGAGGTTCATTTGTACTAAGAGATGTGATCGAAATGCAGTTATTAACAGAGGCTTTGGAAAACAGTTCACGAAAAGCAATAGGGAATTGTTTTTTTTTTTTTTAAAAGCATGTCCTAAAGGATCATTTACCAGCTAGCTCTCAGCTAATGTTTAAAGAATAATGGCGTGCAAATAAGCATGCTCTCCTTAGAAACCAACTGGATTTGGACTCCCCGATGGAGCATCATATGTAGATATAAATTAGCTTGTTCTTACCCACAGTGTGGGACACCGAGAGGTGGTTTCTTTCCTTTTGTTCAATACAGGAATCGAACAGAAGGAAACCTGGGAAAATGAACTTTCTTTTGAATCAGGTTTATCTACCTCTCCTGACGACCTTCCTCCTCCTGCTGCTTCTTAGAGCAGCTCGTGGGCAAGCTTATGAAGTAGGAAAGTAGTGGGTAATAAAATGAATGCACGTAGGATGTCTACTGTCGGCCAAGGGTATTATATCTTATTTTATATAATCCTCACAAAATCCTTTGAAGTTTGGGTTGAAGAAGAAACATTTTTATTTCTATCTTCTCTGGAAATAATTGAAATTCTGAGATGTCAATTAACCAGTTCAAGTTTGTCTAGATAGGTAAAGTTCCAATGCCTTTGTCTCTTTCCATTAATTCACATACACCTTTGATTCTTCTACGAGAACAGGTGTTTCTATAGGTCTCTGTCTCTATTTCTGTGTGTGTGTGTGTGTGTGTGTGTGTGTGTGTGTGTGTGTGTGTTTCTGTCTATCTCTCTCTGCCTCTAGCTCTATCTTCTTATCTCTCTCTGTTTCTTTCTGTCTCCCCCTCTCTCTATCTTCTGTCTCTCTCTCTCACTCACTCTGTCTCTGGCATGCGTGCAAACACTCCCTGTATCCTTCTGTAAATCCACACTTATGCTGCAGTAAGGGAAAACATCTGATAAACTCATTCATACGCCATTGGTAGAGACTTAATATACTGTGCCTTCCTGAGCATTTTAATGTAAAAGGTCAGAAAGAGGATGAAGCTTAGTAGAAAGAATTGCTTTGTAAGTGGATTTTTACAATCTGTAGAGAATGTGGCTTTCGGCCAGAGGCTTGGCTTTAGTCTGAATGCCTAAAATAATCTCACTTAGGAACCCTGCTATCGCCAGCAGCTCCTCCCCCCGCTGCTGCTCACTGTCTCCTTAGCATATCTCAGTGCCATTCAGAATTCACATCTTGCTTCCCACCATCCAACTACTTACACAGGCACTTTCCTGAAGGCAGCTCTGGGATGGGAATCAAAATGGTGCTCAGACTCTTTGCATAATTATGCTAGATTTCTGAAGAAACCTTTTGATTTACACTCACCCTTTATTTCACACCCTTCTGTTTGACGGAGGCTTCTTCCTTCAGCGAGGCTGTTAATCCACAGACCCAATGACCTGGACCCGGGTTGGATTTATGCTCCCTTTTTAACTTCGACTTGAGCAGTCTGGCCTAGGTTTTAGATGTTCTGAGGCAGACACCCACCTGCCACAACAAATGGGACAATCAGTGCCCTTTTCCATATGGATGACCCAATTCTACCCTCACAACCCAGGAGTGGCCATCACCAGTAACAGAACCCGTTGGTTAGCTATTTTCAGAAATGACAGCGCCGCGGCAATTATGGGAAAAGCAGATCTTTGTTTTCAGCGGAAACTTGCCTTCGGAGGGCGAGTGATAGACAGCATCCCAACAGGGCATTTCATTATCTAGGGGTAAAGTGTCGGCAACTAAGTCATTGCGGTATGCTCATTTAGATGCCGCCCCGCTCAAAAGTAAGCCTTCTCCAAGGCCCACGTGAAGGTCCCCTGGTACATCAGAGCCACATACTCTTCAATGGCCTTGTCACATCCCCCCTGGGCACAAGATACAGCATCCTGGGGCATCAGAAGTCCAAAGTGGCTGGCTTACCTGTCATCTCACAGCGTGCCTCCGCACAGTGGAGGTGTCCCTCCAGCACCTGATTGTCATGGCAGAGCATCATCCTCGACTCCTGCTTGTCAGGGACCTGAACCACCGAGCTCTTTTCTACAACAAACACAGTAGCTCCTGGCTGTGCTCTGCGTCTCCATTCCAGGTGTCTGCTCCCATCAAATCCTAGCAGAGAGCGAGAGCCCCACAGGGACCTGCCACAACATTGGCCTCTGGCGAATTTCTCAGTTTCATCAGATCTGACTGCTGGAAAGCTGCATACTTGGAAAGTGTAGCTGCAGCTTCCCATCGCAATGTCTTCGCCGAGCTCTGGCCTTAACATGATGCCCTTGGCTTTGGGCTCTGGTCAGTGTGAGAATGAGCACATGGATAAAGCCTCTGCATTTCACAGAGCTGCTCTGGAGGGTCCCATCCCTTAAGCTGGTCAGTGCCCCATAGAGAATACATGAGACAGGTCACTTAAGAATTCATCACTAAGATCTTCTGATGAAAAGCTGTGCTTTTAAGAGACCTTTCTGTGATTCTGTTATTAAGGTAATGAGAGCACATTAATGCATTTGAGTTGCTTTTTTTTTTTTTTTTGCCTGAGCAGCCCAAAACCTGGGGTTGAATTTTCTTCTCTGTGTCAGTGGCTTTCTTTTACTTCATCTTGGGATATAATTACTCCCCCTCTTTGTTCTTCTCATTACTTGGCCTTTTCCTGGACACATAGGTAGACATTATAATGTTTATTCTCACCACACCCAAAAGCTTCTACTTATTGTTATTTTATAGATGAGGAAAATAAGAAAGAGGGAGATGAAGTGATTTACCCCAGTCAACAAAGTCCTATTAGCAACCTTGTTAGTTATAAACAACAAACAAGGGAATGGGGAAAAGGTGGTGGGTTAGTCATAACACATGGTCTGAGTCTAAGTCAAATCTTCCTGTGGTTGTTATTGCTGATGTGACACTGGCAAAGCCACTCACTGTGTTCATAGGCACTTATTCAGCAAACCAGACCCTCTCATGTCAGGTGAGCCATTTTTTGTGGACATGCCAGTGTGAGGACCAAGAAAAATGTTTACAATAAGCACTCACCATAGGATTGAAACATCCACATTAAAAGATACAGATCTTGTGTATGTGTATGCTTTGCCCTATTATTAGGACACAAAATTTAGAAGCCACGTAATTATAATTTAAGTAATTTGTTTAATACAGTACCTAAAATTACTTACTGTCAGATAAACATTTCCTAAGAAGATCAAAATATACGGTTATTTTACATTTTCCCATTTGGATCCCTTTCAATTTCTGCAGTTTATTAGCTTGCTTCAGCGTCTTTGAGCATTAGTCAACATTTAAAATGTAGGTTTTTATGATTCCGGGGAAAGCAATTGCTTCCAAGGGAGAAAACATTCTGTAAATTACATGTAAATGTTTTTACTTGGATGAGTTCTTTTGCATCTGTGCAGAGGATCATTTTAATTTACACAAGAATGAAGGTTTTTCCGTGATTGAATGTAGTATGCATGCTTGTGTATCTAATTTCCACTTCATTTCTACAGGAGTCTAGCAGACACAAGGGGCATTTTGCTGTAATGTAAGTGCTACTTTAAAATAAAATAAAATTATAATAAAAAGCTGAGGATTAGTGTGCCATTTCTAATTTTATTCCCGAGCTGTCCCTCGGAGTGGATCAGAGCAGGGATGAGTCGTGTAATTTGGCATTATGAGACTCTAAAGATGCAGACGATAAAGCTTTCATCCAAGGAACAAAACCGATCAGAACTTAGAAATGTGGTTGACTAAAAACATCCAACTATCTCCCTGTTCCTTACTGCTATCCCTCTCAGACTACGCCCGATGATTCTTCTTAGGCAGAAACTGTTCTAGAAATCACTTCCCTTTCTTTTTTCCTTTAATCGCTGAGATTAGGTACCCCTTTTCAAAACGGAGTGCTTGAAAATCCAAATGATGATGAAGGTATCAATTAATTCAGTTTCTTCTCGTTGCGACATTAAACCTCTCAGAGAAATAAGCAGTGTCTAGTGTCTGTTTATTGACAGTGAAAAGGATGTGACATTTTGACATTAATCAGTTTCTGGGGCGAAGACAAAGGTACAGGTTTTGAGGTTCTAATTTTATTGCTCCATTACTGAAAATGTAATAATAAAGGCCACTGAAATGTGCAAATGGTGTGGATATTGGCCTCTTCCTATTTCAGAGCCATAAGACTTCTTTCCGGTTCATCTTATTAAATCTGCATTATCGAATGCCCTAAATTAATTAAAGGTTATTGCTTAAGTTCAAATGCATGCACACCAGTTAGTTTTTTAAAGTTTTTAGTCTCAGAAATGTTGCTTCTCTTTACATCCTTTGTTAGATGCTAGTAAATTTTTAGCATTTTATTTTTAACTTCCGTTTTTGTTTTTGTCTAAGACTTTCTTTTCTTTGGCAACCTTGGGAAGTAAAGTTGTAGAATTCCCCCTGGCTTACAGCAGGGAGTATCGAGGTTCTGGAGGAGTATGGGCATCTTGCCTAAGATAACTGTTGGCATACCCTTCTTACATGTGCTAGAGGGCCAGTACATTTAAGCTGCTATAGTCCCAGGTCTGGTGGAGACCGGTGAACACGTGATATGCTCCATTTGCATCTGTCAAGATGCCTCCTTCTAACTGGCTTTGCAGTGGAAGAGGTAGGAAGAAAAGGCTAGAAATCCACGCAGGTGGGTTTTCCAGAATACCTGCACTTGCATTGAAATCGGAAAGGGCTTCTGTGTTAAGGTTTGAAATCCAGGTGCCCCAATCTCTGACATTCCAGTTACTTACTTGCCTGCAGAATCACAATACATCCCATAATTAATTATATCCACTTATTACAAATAGTTTCAGACAAATTTCAAACTCCATAAAGCTCAGGTAATTGTTGAATGTGGACATGTGAAGTCATTCACTTTGAAATAGAAAGTATATCAGATAAATACATAAAAACTTTCAACCTCATGTGTATTTCTTTCATAATAGATTTGGATTTTGTTGGCCCATCTTATCTCAATGGTTTTATATTAGAGGTACAATTATACAAACACTAATGATCCTGAATCCCTTTAATTCTGTAATATTTGGGGTTATCTGACAAATACTGACTTGAATGACAATGCCTAAATACTACTGTGTGACTTAACTGTTACTATATTTGCGTCATTTGGGAGTCATCATCTTGGAAAGAAAGAGAAACCTTCACTCATTACAGCTTTATTTAATAACTAGAGGCCCGGTGCACAAATTTGTTCACCTGTGGGTCTCTCGGCTTGGCCTACGGGATGGGGCTGAAACTGGCTCTCTGACATCCCCCTAGCAGTCCTGGATTGTGAGAGGGCACAGGCCAGGCTGAGAAACTCCTCTGGTGCATGATTGGGGTTGGGGAGGGACCCAGGAGGTTGGCCAGCCAGGGAAGGACCAAGGGAGGGTTCCAGGGTGTGTCTGGCCTATTTTGCTCAGTCCCAATTAGCCGGATCCCAGTAGCAAGCTAACCTACCAGTCAGAGCACTTGCCCCCTGGTCAGTACCAATCATAGGAACTGGTCGACCAGTTGACTGTCTGCCCCCTGGTGTTCAGCGCACGTCATTGCAAGAGGTTGAGTGGCCTTAGCATATCATTAGCATATTACGCTTTGATTGGTTGAACGGTTGACCAGAGATTTAGTATATTAAGTCTTTATTATATAGGATAGGAGTAATTTTTGTCTTTGGCAATACTGCTACTAATCTTGGTTTTAAATCAGGATCTAATCCCTAAGACTTAGAAACTTTGAATAACCTTTTAGAAAAGCTTTAAATATTGTCTACTATGCCAATTAATTTCATAGTCTAATTATCAATATATTTATTTCTAAAAGTTCTCTGCGCTGGATTCGAAGGCATCCTGTATCCTATTGTATAAACCTGGTAAATCTGAAGAAATTTCAGATACACATTAAAAGTTTTACAACCTTCATTTAACATCAAATTTCATCTTAGTTTGACCCAATCTTTCATTCTTTAAAAATAATATAGCCGAAACCGGTTTGGCTCAGTGGTAGAGCGTCGGTCTGCGGACTGAAAGGTCCCGGGTTCGATTCCGGTCAAGGGCATGTACATTGGTTGCGGGCACATCCCCAGTAGGGGGTGTGCAAGAGGCAGCTGGTCGGTGTTTCTCTCTCATCGACGTTTCTAGCTCTCTATCCCTCTCCCTTCCTCTCTGTAAAATATCAATAAAATATATTAAAAAAATAATATAAAATAAGGCTGGATCAAGGTGGCAGTTATAACTTCCTATTTTACCCAAGTTCCTTGAAATAACAAAATAAAATTTGTAAAAATTAAGCCTTTCAGTAAACAAGAAAGTGTGCCACAAGAGAACCAGAAATTCTGAGAAACTAAAAAAAAAAAAAAAAAAAAAAAATTAAAGAACAAACAGGATCAGATCCACAGAGAAAGAAAATTAAAAAAACAAACAAACAAACAGACAGACAAAAAAAAACACCCCCCAAAAAAACACAATAACACAGAAGATTAAACTGGGAGAGAACTACCATGGTATGAATTTTGCAGGGATATACCAACTTCAAGAAAAATGAACACAAGTAATTTGGAATTGCCTTCAAGCAATGACTGTGGTGATTACACAGCTACTGTACTGAGGCTTGGCCAGTGAGCCCTTTTTCATCCTTGGTTTTTGTTACACTGTGGCTGGCATAAAAGCCTAGATAGTTCATGGGAAAATTCTACCGTATGTTTAAAGACCATGTAATTCCTATATTACATCAATAATTCCAAAGAAGAGAAAACAGAAAGTTTTCCAACTCATCCTTTAAGTCTAGCATAACACAAAAAAGTACCAGAAAATAAAAATCAAGCCACAATTCAAGCTGATTTGTGAATTTAGATGCAAAAATTCTAAATAAAATACTTGCAAATAAAATCCAGCAATGTATGAGCAAGGGTATTTCCCAGGAATACGATGAATCATCATTGATTATTCATTATATTATAATGTATTGGAAATAATATCACCACCTTAACAGATTTTTAAAATTAAATCCATATGCTCATCTGTATAAATGCCAGAATTGCATTTGATGTAATTCAATACCAAATTCTGAACAGAACAATGAAACATAAAGATGCAAGCAAATCCAAAAGAAGATACAAACATACACACACACACACACACACACACACACACACACAGAAAAATCCTGAAAGCATACTAAGAAAAGAAAGAAAACTTGATAAAGGGCATCCATAAAGAACAAAACCAAATTCTGAAGGCTATTCTAAGAGTCGAGAAATGTCATTGTAGCTCACAGTACCCAAGGTGACCTTCATCCTTGTGGTGCTTATACTTTGTGTAATCTCCTCTCTAGAAGATGGGTGGGACTTGTGACTTGTGTCTAACCAATGGAATATAACAAAAGTTATGGGATGTCACTCCCATGATTATGTTACATCACATGGCAAAAGGGATGGAAAGTCATGCCTGGATCACATTATCCTATATAACAAAAGGCTAACATGAAAATTGTCACCTTGAGAGTTCTACTGGAAGACCGGGAGTTCAACTGCTGGCTATGATGTGCGCTGACCACCAAGGGGCAGCACAGAACAAGGTGGATAACCAGCAGAAGAGGCAGGGTGCTGAGGGAGCGAGGGAAGGAGGAGACCTGGAGGTTGGGAGGTGGGTAACTTGATCTGCCCTGATGGCTGGCCAGGGCTAGGGACCCTACCTATGTATGAATGTCATGCACCAAGCATCTAGTGTTATATAAGATGATTCATTTTCTCTCCCTCTTCTATTGACCTTGATTAAGCAAGTGCCCACTTTGTACAGCCTCTGGGAACTGTGGGTGGCTAATAGGGAGCAAAAGGTTTTAAAGCTCTCAGCCCTATATCTATAATAAACTAAATCCTGTCAACAATTGGAGGAGCTTGGAAATGCTTTCTCCAGCTGAACCAGATGAGGATGTAGCCCAGCAGACATCTTGATTGTAGCTTCTAAGACCTTGATAGAGAGAAACCAGCTAAGCCATGTCTTCTGACCCACATAAACTGTGAGAAAATAAACATGTGCTGTTTAACAAGTATTGAAGAGGTTGTAGAGAAAAAGGAACCCTAATTCACTGCTGGTAGGGATGTAAACTGGTACAGCCACTATGAAAAATAGTATGGGAGTTCTTAAAAAAATTAAGAGTTACCATATGACCCAACAACTTCTTTTGTGAGTATCTATTTAAAAATTTTGAAAACATTTATTTGCAAATATATATACTCCCCATATTCATTGCAACATTATTCATGATGTCCAAGACATGAAAAAAACAAACAAAGTGTCCTTCAATAGATGATTGGATAAAGAAAATGCGGTACATATTGTATATATAGTGGAATATTATAAGAAAAGATGAAATACTGTTATTTGTGACAACATGGATGGATCTTGACAATATCGTGCTAAGTAAAATTAACCAGATGGGTAGTATATGTGAAGCCTCCATAGTAATCAAGATAAAAAAATAACCATTTTCCCCCAACATTCTCCTGGCCCCTTTGTAATTAATCCCTTCTGTCCTTCCCACTCTAACCCCTCATTACCACCAACTGGTCTGCTTTCTGTCATTATAGATTAGTTTGAATCTTCAAGAATTCTAGAACATACTCCTTTTTTGTCTGTCTTCTTTTGCTTGTTATGATTTTTTTGAGATTCATGTGAGATTATATAATAATAATGTATTCCTCTTTTATTATTGAATAATGATTAATTATATAAATATACAGAAATTTGTTTATCTTGGATATTTGGGTTGCTGGACATTTAGGTTGTTTCCAGTTTGCAGCTACAACAAATAGTTCTGTGAACAATCACATACAAATCTCTGTTTAAATGCATGCTTTCATTTGTCTTACATAAATACCTAGGAGCAAAGTAAGTAGATCATTTGGTATGTGTACGTTTTAAGAAAATGCCAAAATGGTTGTACCAATTCTATATTCCCACAAGTAGTGTGAGTTTCAGCTCCTTCACACCCTCACTAGAATTTGGTACAGTCAATCATTTTAATTTTTTAATTGTGGCCATTCTAGTATGCAAGTAGGAATATCTCACTGTAATTTTAATTTGCATATACCTAATGCCTATAATATTGGGCATCTTTTTCATATGAATATTTTCCATCCATGAATCTTCTTTAGTGATGTGTCTGTTCCAATTCTTTTTCCCTTTTTCATTGGATTTTATGTTTTCTTATTACTCAATTTTGAGGGCTTTAATATATTTTGGGTAGGTAAAAGACTTTTATGCAATCTGTGATTTGCAAATATTGTCCCCTGTCTGTGGTTTATCTTTCATTGTCTTGCCAGGGTCTTTCAAAGAGCATAGTTTTTAATTTTGGTAAACTTTAACTCCTCATTTTTTTTTCTTATATGGATAATCTTTTGGTGTTGTATTTAGAAATTCTTATAAATAAGATTAAAAATCTTAGCCCAAAGTCACACAAATTTTCTTCAGTAATCTTCATTTGTTTATGTAGGTCAAAGTTTCATTCTGTTATTGCTTTCCTTCTGCTTGCAAGACTTTTTAGACAAATTTTGTAATGCAGGTCTGTTGGTGATGAGCTATTTCAGCTTTTGTATATCTAAAAACATTTTCATTGAGCCTTAATTTTAAAAGGTATGTTCATGGGATAAAGAATTCTAGGTTGACAATATTATTCTTTAAGTGCTTTTTAAATTGTTACTGCGCTGTCTTTTAGCTTGAATTATTTCCAATGAAAAAGTGTGCTAATATTCTAATCTTAGTTCGTTGGCTGTAATGTCTATTTTCTCTGGCTGTATTTGAGATTTTCTTCTTATCACTGCTTTTAAGCAATTTGATTATGATGTGTCTTAGTGTCACAGTCTTCTTATTTCTTGTGCACCTAGCCTTCTTAAATATTTTCATAATCTTAAGAAAAGTTTTGGTCAATTTTTTTGTCAAATATTTTGTTGGTTCCTTACCCTTGTGTACCTAGTGGCATGTATTTGATTACTTGAAGTTGTTCTCAGTTCACTGATGCTGTATATTTTTTCTACTCAATTTTCCAATTTGTTTAATTTTGAACAATTTCTATTGCTGTGTTTTCTTGTTCAATTTTTGTCAGTGTCTAATCTGAGGTTAATCACATTAATTATATTTCTAATGAATGATAAGGACACATATCTCACACAATTTTCATCCTTAGGAGTTTTATTTGAGTCTCTTACATATCCTTCCTATCTCCACTTAACATGTGCAGCCTTTCCTCTAGCTTCTCAAACATATGGAACACAGTTGAAATAATTGCTTAAGTGTCCTTGTCTACTAATTCTGAAATCTGTGTTGTTTCTGGGTCAGTTTTGGCTAGTTAATGTTGCTCTTCATTAAATGTTGTGTTTTCCTGCTTCTTTGAATGCTTATTATTAGATGCCAGACATGGCTTGAATTCTTACCACAGATTAGTTATATACTTTACTACTTATCCTATATAATAAAACCCTAATATGCAAATCAACCAAAGGGCGAAATAACTAGTCGCTATGACCCACACTGACTACCAGGGGGCTGATGCTTAATGCAGGAATTGTCCCTGGGGCAGCTTCTGTGTTGAGCTTCTGCCCCCCTAGAGGGAAGTGACCAGCAGCAGCAATCATGGGGGCAGGGCTTGCCAGCAGGAGGTACCAGGCTGCCAGCCAAGGCAGGTGCCATTAGGGGTCCCCCTATTGCTTCACCCGCCAGTTGCCCCACAGATGGCCCTGATAGCCAGCCAGGCCTAGGGACTCTACCCTATATATGACAACAGTCTCTTTGATTTAAAAATTAAAGCTGCAAGGCTACTCTAACACTGAAACAACTGGATGATGCAGCAATGACATGCATGGACACTGGCTTGCACAATTTGTGGTCAGCCTTGATTCTGACACTTATAACAGTGTGACAAAGCCAATTACTTATCTCTGATTCACTTTTTCCACCCATAAGATAGGGAAAATGGTACTACTGCCTCAGAAGGATCATGTTATGTACTACTTTTTATAATCAGGGTAAAAAAATGTAGGTGCCCATACAATAGCAAAATGCCTTTCACCTGTATGAAAAGTATGGTCACTGGTGCATGCAGCATCCCAGACTGCAAGAGGGATGTCCAATTGTCAGTTTAGGCCTGACATCCCCTGAGGGCCTGCATTTTGAGAGGATATAGGCTCGGCTGAAGCATTCCCTCCACCTCCCCCCCCCACCAACCCCATGGATGAATTTTGTGCACTGGGCCTCTAGTGTGATTATAAAATTAAAACATGGGGAAAACTGAATGCCAAAAGAGAAAAAGAGAGAAATAAAGAATGGAAACAAGAAACAAATGCAATTTTGAGATTTATAACTGACTGCTAAAGGTCACGTGGACCTCTTAAAGTTGGTTTACACACTTGTGGTCTGTTTGGGGCACCATAGGAGATAGAGGAATGTATTGAAATTCCAGGGGCTTTGTAAGCAGTAATTATCCATTTGTGGAATGTGGATTAAGGAATGAATGGTGATATTAAATTTATAAGAGAAGAAGTTCCTTTTGAGGGTAATGGGGAAGTGAGGCTTTCAAATCTTCAGCTGATGGTTAAAGAAAAGTAATATTATAAAATCTATATAAGAAAAGTTAATTTTAAAAATGAGAAATCCATATCAGGACTCATTTAATCTTTCTTCCCAGATATCAGATGAAAGCTCATCAGTTGTAAATTCTCAGTGCTTTTCACAGTGATGGAATTTAAATGAAAACAACAACAGCAAAAAATCTGGACTCAAATAAGAAAGCAGAAGTACATGGGGTGAGCCTTGTGGCCAGATTGGATTTAGGTCCTTTCCTGAATTCACTTTTTTTTTTAAACTAAATCTTTATTGTTCATATTATTACAAATGTTCCTCATCCCCCCCCCAAATTGCTCCCCTACACCAAGTTTCCATTCAATTCTCTGCCCTTTCCCCATCCCCCATTGTCCTCATCCATAGGTGCAGTTTATGTTCAGTCTCTTCCCGTCCCACCCCACTCCCCATTTCCCCGAGAATCATCAGTCCACTCCCCTTCCATACCTCTGATTCTATTATATTCACCAGTTAATATTGTTCATCATGATTTTTACTTCCCTTGGTTTTTAGACTCACTTGTTGGTACGTGTTTGTTCACATTTTTATCTTTATTTTCTTCCTCTTCCTAAAGAACCCCTTTCAGCAATTCATATAATTCTGGCTTGGCAGTGATGAATTCCTTTAGCTTAAATTTATTTGTGAAGCTCTTTATCTGGCCTTCGATTCTGAGTGATAGCTTTGCTGGGTAGAGTATTTTTGGCTGTAGGTTCTTGTTATTCATCACCTTGAATATTTCTTGCCATTCCCGTCTGGCCTGCATGGTTTCTGTTGAGAAATCAGCTGACAGTCGTATGGGTGCCCCTTTATAGGTAACTACCTGCTTTTGTCTTGCTGCTTTTAATATTCTCTCTTTGTCTTTAGCTCTTGGAATTTTAATTATGATGTGTCTTGGTGTAGTCCTCTTTGGATTCCTTTTGTTTGGGGTTCTGTGTGCTTCCTGGACGTGTAAGTCTATTTCTTTCCCCAGGTGGGGGAAGTTTTCTGTCACTATTTCTTTCAATATGTTTTCGGTATCTTGCTCTCTGTCATCTTCTGGGATGCCCATAATTCTGATGTTGGTTCGCTTGAAGTTGTCCCAGAGGTTTCTCACACCATCTTCAACTTTCTGGATTCTCTTGTCTTCTTGCTTCTTCGGAGGAGTGTCCTCTGGCTCTTTGTGTTCCAAATATTGGACTTGATTCTTGCAATCTTCCAATCTGTTTTTAGGACTCTGTATAATATTTTTTATTTCAGAGAATGTGTTCTTTATTTCTAGTTGATCCCTTTTCATATCCTCATAGGTCTCATTTATTTTATCCACCTTTTCTAAGAGATTGTTGAACAACCTTATAAGCGTGGCTTTGAACTCTATATCCAATCGCTTTTTGTCCTCCATTTCTTTCGCTTGTGCTCTGTTTCCTCGTTTTGGCATTTTCGCTGCTTCCCTGAGTTGGTAGGTTGGGAGGATCAGCTGTGTCTATGCCAGGAGACAACCTTATTCCACTAGACTTGGAAATCTGTAAAAGCCTCTGTGTTCAGCTTGGATGGGGCGGAGTTTCAGGGTGGAGCCTACAGCCTTGGCTTCCGGTTAGCCCCGCCCTCTGAGGTTCCTGAGTCTCAGTGTACCTCAGAGTCCTTTGGTATTAGCTGCAAGCACCTCTGAGAGAAAGGCACCCTAGAGCTTCGCCCGCTACCAGACAGTGTAGTCTCTCCCCCAACAATCCCACAACTGGGGTTCAGAGCAGTTGGAAGTGGGGTTAAGAACAGTTCGGAGCTTATGTCTCCTTCTTGCTAGGGCAATCTCTCGGCCCAAACAACAGTCTGTCCTCTGTGCACGCAATGTGCGCGACTCAGGGGATCTGCTTTTCGCCGCTCCCCTGAGCTTCTGTCTTACAGTCCAGATTCCCTCTGTATGAGGCTGGAGCCTGAGGGTCTTGCCCCGGACTGGGGTTCAGTGCAGTAAGAACTGGGGCTCAGGACAGTCCTGAGCTTTTGTCTCCTTCCCGCTGGGGCAATTCAGCAGCTCAGTGAACAGTCTGTCCTCTGTGCGCAATGTGCGCGACTCCGGGGCTCTGCCTTTCACCTCCACTCCGCTGAGCTTCTGCCTTACAGCCCAGTTTCCCTCTGTATGAGCCTGGACCCCAGGGTCTCGCCCAGAACTGGGGTTCAGTGCAGTCGGAGGTGGGGTTCAGCACAGTCTGGAGCTTTTATCTCCTTCCCGCTAGGGAACGCCAGCCAGACACTCAGCCGCCCCTCCTCTCCGGCTCCGTCCTCTCCCCACGCGCACCGTGTCTCCGTACCTTAGGTTTTTACAGCTCCTCTGGTTTTCCTTCTGGTTTTCTCTCTCCTTCTAGTTGTAGAATTCCCAGTCAGTCAACTTTCCTGTAGTTCTGGATAGTGTTGACTCTATATTTTAGTTGTATTTTTTGAAATTGTTAAGTGCGGCTGCAGTTAGGCTTTTACCTCTGCCGCCATCTTGTTGTCCCCTGAATTCACTTTATTGCCACAACTATAATACTCCTTTCTGAGTTTCCAAAAATATATGCTATGCTACTTCAATCACTGGTACTTTTTAATAAAAATAACTATCATTTAAAAGTGTGTGTGTGTGTGTGTGTGTGTGTGTGTGTGTGTGTGTGTGAAACCCTCAGTTTGTGTGAGGAATTGTAATTTGGATTTTATATCCTCTGACCCACAATCTGAGGTAGGTACTGTTATTATCCCATTCTACATAGGAGGAAAATGAGACTTAGAATAGTTATATCATTTATCTAAAGTCAATTATTTAACAAATTATTGATCCAGAATTTGAAACCAGAATCTGACTCTAGAACCCATGTCCTTAACCATTGCACATAGCTGCCACTCAGTTGTTATTTCTTAAACTAATCCAAAAATTAATGTGAAACATGGGATGGAGACCACAGGATTGCCATAGGATGAAATAGCACAGTTGGTGTAAAGTGCTTAGTAGGCAGTGGCTATTGATCTATCATCTCTGAATAAGGTCCATTTTTATAACTTTCCTCTTAAATGTGATAAGCTTCTATAGGGTAAGTTCTGAGCAATCCAGAATAGGCTGATACTATTACTTGATCTGTTCTGCACTTACATTCCTGTTCAGCAGATGAGTATATTAATTTTTTTCACATGCAGGTTAAACTGCTGTTCATATTAAATTTATAGTCATCTAAAATTGATTTTGGGGAGATGAATTATTTTTAAGCAGATCATTCCCATTTTGATACTTGTAGAGAGGTAATTTTAGTGTATTTCTGTCCTAGTGAGTTGAGGGTGATATAGCAAAATATCATGGACTGAGTGGCTTATAAATAACAGGAGTTTATTACTCACCGTCTGGAAGATGGAACTCCAAGATCAGGGTGCCAGGATGATTGGATTCTGGAGAATTCTTCTAAGTTGCAGATTGTCGACCTCTCTTTGCATCCTCACATGGCAGAGGAGAGATGGGAAGCTCTCTTGTGGCTGTTACATGGGCACTAATCCTATTTGAGAGCTCTATCTTCATGACCTCATCCAATCCTAATTACCTCCCAAAGGCCCTCCAGCTGATACCATCATATCAGGGAAGGCCAAGGGTTTTTAAATATGAATTTTGTTTGGGACATAAGCATTCAGTACATAACAACTACTTCCTAGTCTTTTCTCTAGACATACATTTACATATGTACATTTATATAGACATGTATATATACATTTTTATTAATATCTTCATTTTCTTTAGTGTATATATCATGAATATTTCTCCATGTCATGAAAGATCCTTTTAAAATATAATTTTTAATAGTTTCACAGTATTCTATTACATGACTGTACTTTATTTAATCCATCATCAATTGGTGGGCTTCTACCATTTCTCAGGTTTCTGACAACCTGTTTTAAATACTGACTCCCTCTGTCACCTCGATAAATAACTTCAAAATCTGCCCGGTTCCTAATGATACAATCTGGTCCTCAGACTGTTGTTCAAAGATGCTGCAGTACGTCTATAAGATCTATTGAGGGGAGATGCGATGCTAAGCAATATTTCAGCTTCCTCTAATGCAATTCTCTGGGAAGTGCCATACGAAACACTGCAGGAGCATTTATCTCTGAGGACATTAATATGCATATGAGTTTTTCTACCCCTATGTCCATTGCAGTGTTATTTACAATAGTCAAAATTTAGAAGCAGACCACGTGCCCATCAGTAAATGAGTCCTGGGGGAAAGTTATGGTACATTTACACAATGGATTACTACTCATCCCTAAAAAAAAGAAGGACTACTTACTTTTTGCAACAGTCTGGTTGGACCTGGAAAGTATTATGCCAAGTGAAATAGCCAGCCAGAGAAATACAAATATCATAGGATTTCACCTAAATGTGGAATCTAAACCTCATAAATACAGAGAACAGACTGCCAGCTGTCAGAGAGGAAAGGATTGGGGGCTGGGTGAAAAGTGAAGAGACTAAGCAAAAAAATTAAAAAGTTATAGACAGCAGGCTGGTGATTACCAGAGGGAAAGATAGGTATGTAGGAAGTAGGAGAGGGTAAAGGGGAATAAATGGTGATGGAGAATACTTGATTTGGGGTGGTGCACATATAATATAATATACAGATGTAATACACAGATGATATAGAGTTGTATACCTGAAGCCTAAATAATTTTATTAATCAATGTCCCTCCAATAAATCCAATGAAAACAACAACAACAACCGTAGCCTGCCTCCAGTACTTGATTTTGTTTGATAAAAAGGAGGAGCTGGGGCCAGCCCTCATCACCGGCCCTGCCTGCCCTTACAGATGCCGAAATGCTCTCCATGATGTATTGTCATTATAGGTGGCAAAGTCCGTAACAACTGTGAATATTGCACGTGCAACAATAAAACATGATTTTTCTCCCTTGGAAAGTGCCCTTGTTACGGCGCTCAAAAATGAGTTAAAATGATTTCATTGTTTCCCCAATGGACCTTTAACTGGAATATATTCCGGGCTTTCTGTGGCTTGCATCCTTATAAATTTATTCTTGTCAGGTCTAGGCATGGATCAGGCTCCCAGAGTGAAAAATGAGAATGAAAATGGAAGCAGGATCAGCTGCTGACACATTTGCCAGAGGAATTCAGAGTGAGGGAGGCATTGCCTGGCAGAGTGGTGAGCCCAAGATAGCAAATGGCGGGGGGCCTCGCTGCCCCCTTCCTGCTCCTTTTTTTTTTCAGATAAACTGTAAAACTGAGCAAATAACGGTAATGAAAGGTTTGGTTCTGGTACCCTGCCTTGGCTTTGCTGCAAATCACAGCCCCTAAAATAATAATAGAAGCACGTGGCTCCTCAAGATGGGAGATGGAAGCTCAAAGAACCAATGCTGACTGGTTTGACCTTCATCACATGAGAAAATCAGATTGCCTGTAAGCAATGGGATTTTAGCTTGGAATAATGCCTTTCCCAGTGGGCAGATACCATACGCAAGCGGCCACACGAGCCCAGGAATCCTGCACTGGACATGCTGACTTCACTTTAGAAAACAGGACTTTAAATTCAGGGAGATTTAAAGAGACAGAAGATGTTGTACATTAATATTTGCGCAGTGGAGGCGAGAGGGAGTGTGTTGGTTGCAGTGGGGCTTTAGCAAATCTATTTTACTTCAAAATGTTTTATTCAAGTTTTACGTAACTTCTCTGCAAGTTAAGTGTTCCCCCAGAGAGACCGTAACCTGAGGCCTTTGGAGAACATTGTTATTTTCCTCTTTTTGTATGGAATCCCCAAATAGGTCACGTTAATGTCTTTTTCCTTTGATGCAGTTCTATTTATAGCACTTCTGTTGAGTGCAGTGTGTGTGTACCCCTTACAGTTTGGCTCCTGTCCTCACTTAGAGTTATAACTGGAACACACTGACAGGGCTGGAGTGAGCTCAGATACAGGACAATCCATCCTAACCGTGGACTTGGAGGAAAGGGGTGAAAATGGGGTCTGATCTCAGCCCGTGAAGCAGAGAACACCCAAGCCCAGGAAGTTTCCACAGGAGAGCCAGCAGCCTGTCGGATGTGGGGAGAAGCTGGGGAGTAGGGAGGAAGGAGGAAGAGTGAACCCAGCACCACAAAGAGTGACAGGTTGCATCTTTTGAAGTAATAGTATTCTTGACATTATAATGAGAGCGGTAAAAATTCTCTTGGCTAAATTATTACATTGGGGGTGTTCTTTTTGAAAAGCCACTGGAATAACAGGAAAGAATGTTAACAACAAAAAGGACATCGCCAGCAGAGTCTGCAGTGTTGGGTTTTGGCCACAACAGCTAAATCTTCATAGCGCCAGCCCTGAACTACTGATACATGATACACCACAGACGGACTCAATGTCATGTGCTCAGTACAGAGGCCAGTCACGGAAACCCTCACGCTGCATGATTCATTTATCTGAATCATGTGGAATGTGCCATAGAAAACAGAAACCTATAAAGGCAGAAAGTAGATTAGTGGATAGCTAGGCCTGGGTAGGGATGAGGAATGATTGCTAATAGACAGGGGTTTTCTTTTAAAGTGAGAAAAAAAATTCCAAAATGAGATTATGATGCTTAGATTAGATTGTGCTTTATAAATATTCTAAAAATGAATTGTGCATTTAAAAGGGTTGAATTTTATTACATATGAATGATATGTCAATAAACTGTCTTTTAATTTTCTTTTTCAGTTGCAGTTGACATTCAATGTTATTTTATGTTAGTTTCGGGTATACTGTGTGGTGGGTAGACAGTTATCTGTGGCAAAATGATTTCGTCCATAATTCAAGTACCCACCTGGCACCATAAACAGTATTACAATATTTCAATAAAACTATTTAAAATTATCTCCATAGCCATAGTTTTGCACATTGAACCACAAGTTTCACAATCTGGGGAAGGAGAAAGATAATCTCTGTGGGTTGAGCTTGACTGGGTGTTGAAATGTGTCCTCGGGGACAGCAGCCAACCCTTCTTGAGTGCATCACTGGCCTCAGGTCCCCGAGGGGTTTCTGGGACACCCTGACTGCCGGCCGGGTGCAATGGAAAGGGCAGTGGCCTGAGGACAGTGGGGCTCAGGGCAAATATCCTAATCCCCTGGGCCCTAGATTCTCCTCCAGCAAATGGAAATTAGGGATATAAAGAAATGGCAAGGTGAGGCATGTGCAGGATGCTAGCTGGATGACTGTCAGGGACCTTCAGAAGATGACATTGACTTGGAGGAGTGATTCACAGCTGAGGGTCTGGTCCTTGGATTATTGGGCTCTGAATCGTGGTCCTGGCCAGCATTCGAAGAGCTGGCCATCCCTCCATCCCTCCTTCAGAGCTCTACTCTAAGCATGCTCTCTGGACTTTGATTATATGCCTGGTTGCCATTTTTTAAACTTATAACCAGAATTGTGACTGCCCAGGGGATTAGATGACCATTTCTTTTAGCCAATGCATCCATTCCCTTTAACAATAAATCTAAATAAATGCCAAATTATGATCAGAAGGTTACGTGGTCAGTGCTGAGTTCTAATAAGATGAGATTCTGGGCTCTGGTAAAGTAGTGGGCTCATTGCTGAATATAATTCACTTATCTACCTGTAGGACAGGACAGGACAGGACAGTTTGTGTGTTTGAATCAAAGTGTCCTCTTCCCTAGAGGATAGGCACTTCCTCTCTGAAAAAAGGAACTTTTTGCCAATTCACTAGTGACCCCACTACCAAATGACCACAATCTTAGTGTGTGATGTCCTTCATCCTATTAGATTATCACCAAAATTTTGCTCTTTTTAATTCTGATCCAGGAAATATTTTATCTCCAAGGGGCCTTTTATTTTTTTAATAATGTTGTCTTATTCATTGTATGTAAATTGTATAGTTTTCCTTTAAAAACAGGGAGAGAGCTTTGCTAACACCATGTCACCTTATAGCAGATAATGATATGGTATCATATATACATATGTACATATACATCTATTTTATTATATTCAAACAAATACTGTATTAGTATATAGTCAATAATAGAATATGCTGTTTGATGGTGGTGAAAATAAAATAAGATCATGTGTGTTAACAGTGCACTGAAAATCAGAAAGTATTTTCCTCACAAAAGGTATTAATGACCAAACAAATTAGATCTGAGGCTATGACCATACAAAACCTAAATGTGCAGGAGTTTAGGAACTTGGGGCTAAGGACCAAATGGAGAGGAGATGACTCACCAAGGTAGATGGTTCAGATCTTTGTCTGTGGGCTAGCGCAGGCCCACAAGCACATTTTTGTAAGGTCTACAGAGTGTTTTTAAATTTTCAATTTATTGTCAACATTTAAAATTAGAAGAAATTACATAAAAGGACATATTTCCACTTCTATTGAGAAAAGTAGAGTGTCTGGCTAGGTTGGGGTTATATTCTTGCATGACAACAATGTCAATATGTTTAAAGCAAGTGAGCCCTTCAGAGTGCCCCAAGCCTCAACACTCCCTCTTATCTTACTCCAGCCTGTTCTACTCATTTATATTAATGGACTGGCATTTGCAAGCATTTGAGTTACACCATATGTAGAACCATTTTAGGAGTTCTGGGAATATTGTGTCTCTCAAAAACCTTTTCTATTTGCTCCCTGATAGTAAAAATTAACTTATGAAGACTAAAGGCGTATATTCCACACTTAGGTTGAGGAGCTCATACTCCAGAGGTAAGTTACTCACATTAAGTTGTAAAATTGTGGATGTGGGACTCTTCCTGGGCAAAAGGTTTTGCTGCACTGGGAGAGACTGTTATGCTGAGCTCCTGGGAGACATGCCAATGAAGGGATCACAGAGAGAGAGAAAGAACAAGGGAAGCAAGAAGATAGGCAACTTTCCCTGCCCCGCTGGCATGGCTTAGTGGTTGAGTGTCAACCTGTGAACCAGGAGGTCACGGTTTGATTTTATTATTATTTTCATGCCCGAATTGCAGGCTTGATCACCAGTAGGGGGCTTGCAGGAGGCAGTCAATCAATGATTCCCTCTCATCATTGATGTTTCTATTTCTCTCTCTCCCTCCCCTTTTCTCTTTGAAATCAATAAAAAATATATATTTTTTAAATAGGCAAACCTCCCTCTATCTGATAGTATTGTTGAGCTTCATATCTTTTAGGACAGACCCAGTGCCTCTGAAATATTTTTTTAAATCTTTATTGTTGAAAGTATTACATATGCCCATGAAGTGTTGGTCCTAATCCACAGTCCCCAGGAGCTCCAGCAGGTCCAGTTTTGAACCTGCACAGTTGTGTATGAGGGAATGATGATAATACCCATAGAGCAAGTCCAGAGTGAAAGTGTGCCCACCCACTTGTCAAACCCCATAGAAGGAGAATCAAAGGAGAGGGAAGGCTTGCAACACATTGCTTATGTACCCCCAAATGGCTTGTATAAAACCATGATTATGTTTATTTCCCTGATGTTGCATTGGTAAAGGTGTGTCTGCCATGATGCATTCTCTGAAGCATGCAAGGAATTTACAAGGTCTCACTGGGAAATGAGCCAGTACTTCCTTTTTGGCTTTTGTCATTTTGCTGGAGATGCAAAAGTGTACACACAGGTCATTCATAATGAGCAGTGCTGTGGTAATAAAACAGCCATTATAATAAATAGCATTACCTTGGACCAGGATGTGGAAGCAGGTAAGATATGAGAAAGGAGGCTTAATGGGTACTTGGCTGGCAGGTCATCTGACAAAAAATAAAAAAAGAAGAAGAATTGTAAAACCTTAATAATTCTGGAAAAATAGAAACACTCTATTTTATCACTAATTGTGGCAGTTATCTATGACATTTTCAATAGGCAACTTACCTACTCAAATATTGCTGGCAGGTCTAAGGATGGAGGGAAGACAACTCTTCAGATAGATGTAAATGCCACTTGTCATGTTTTTATTATTTTCAAAAGAAAAAATATTAGTTTGGAAAGTTATTATGAATGTTTTGCCTAACTTAGTTTTCTTTATTATAGAAAAGAAAACTAGGAATAGTTTCATTAACGTAACTAAATTTATTTAAATATGTGGACAGGGTCTCAGTGCTCATATTTACATAGAAGAAATATCATTAATAGCTATGGGATCTGCAGGCAGATTATGAAGGTTCAGCTCATAGTTTCACCAATTACTGGCCATATCACTCTGAGCAATTCATTTAACATTTCTATGCCTCAGTTTCTTCACTTATAAAATGGGCCAATGACAGTCCCAACATTATAGCAATGTAATGAATATTAAATAGATTTATATATATATAAGGACCTAGTTCAGTCTTAAAAATGTGTGAAATCTTACCATTTGCAACAACCTGGGTAGACCTTGAGGGCATTGTGCTAAGTGAAATAAGCTAGACAGAAAAAGACAAATACCATATGATCTCTTAAATGTGAACCCTAAGAAAATCCAAACAAATGAAATACAAAACAAAACAATCTCGAACTCACAGACATAAAGAACCGATTCGTGATTGCCTGATGTGAGGGTCAGGGGAGATGAAATGGGTGAAAGGAGCTAAAAGGCATAAATTTCCAGTTGTAAAATGAGTAGTCATGGGATATAATGTACAGCCTATCATTAATGGTGCCTATTTATAATAATAAAAGCATAATATGCTAATTAGACTTGACAGCCAAACAACCTTCTGGACATCCTTTCTGAGAAGCTGTGGTTGCAGGGGCCGAGACAGAGGTGGTTAGGGGATATCAGGCAAGCAGGCAGAATGTTTAGAGATAATCAGGCAAGCAGGCAAGTTGTTAGGGCCAATGAGACAGGCAGGCAAGTGGTTAGGAGCAATGAGCAGGCAGGTAGAGATGGTTAGGGGTGATCAGACAGGCAGGTGAGTGGTTAGGATCAATGAGGCATGCAGGCAGAGTGGTTAGGGGCAATCAGGCAGGCAGGCAGGCCAACAGTTAGGAGTCAGTGGTCCCAGATTGCAAGAAGGCTGTCCAAGGGGTCCCAGATTGGGAAAGGATGTAGGCCAGGCTGAGAGACCCCCTCCCCATGCACAAATTTTGTGCACCAGGCCTCTAGTCATTAATAATACTGTAGTGCATATTTGAAAGTAGCTAGGAAAGTGGACCTTGAAAGTTTTCATACCAAGGAAAACATTTGTAACTCTGTATGGTAATGGAAATTAACTAGACTTGTTGTGGTGGTCATTTGGCAATATCTACAAATATTGAATCATTACATTATATACTTGAAACTAATATAATGTTATTTCAATAATACCTCATAAAAATAAAAGCTATACCAAGCAAGACATGTAAGTATAGTAGAATGAGCATGTTCCCCAAACAAATAAGAGTGCTAGAAGCTAAGTGAAAGAAGGAGAAAAAAATCTTCTTTTTAACAGTTAAGCACCTTTTGTTAATCTTCTTGATATTTTGACTCTCACACTAAGCAGACAAAGAGATAGCTCATAATTTCTTTTCTTTTCTAATTTAATTCAACTTAATTCTTTTATATTTCTCTAATCTTGGATACATAGTACTCAACATGAGATACATTTGGTTCTGTTAATCAACCAAGCTGACTTTGAGTACCTGTCTTGAATTATTCTGAATAATTAAGACCTTCAAGGTGATAAAATAAATAAAGAACTTAGAATAGTGCCTTGCCCACAGAACATAATTAATATCAACTAACGTATGCTGTAGGCATCTATACACATTTTATGTTTGGACAGAAATATGATAATTAATTGAAATAGTGAGTTATTTAAAGCACATTTATCTCAATTCTGAGTAAGTGTAAAGACACTTTTGTAAAAATTGAGTTCATCAAGTGTCATTTTTGAAGAACACAAAAAACGAGGGCTTGATGTGGTGGTTATATAAGAACTTACATTGTCTTCTCCTTTGCTTAAGTTCATTCTGCTTTTGTTCATTGTGATATGTTCAGAGACTTTGCACTCTCTCTAAAGTAGTTTTTTTCTATGCTGGATTAAATAAATTCTTTGTAAATCATTTTTATATTCTGATGTGACAATTTCTTTAACACTCAAGGCAAGGAGAAACCTGCCAAGTTTCTGGGACTTAAGGTATGAGGCTTGGTATCTACATCAGAAAGAGTGGGAAAGAATCTGAAATGACCACAATAATCCTTCATATATTTAGCACAGCACTTCATGCTGTGCCTTTTATTAACTGAATATTAACTAACAATCCTTTATATTCATTCATGTTGACTTCCTTATACTTCATTAATAATCCTCCTCTTAAACTCCTGACCTATATCCTCAGTTCCCATTAGGCAATTACTTCTGAGTTGCCAAAGACTCTTAAGTCTCTCAGTCCTTACATGATACTTGTTTTTGTTGTTGTTTGTTTTTTATTTAAAATCATAAAATTCCCTTCTTTTTTATGGCCAATTAGTATTCCATTGAGTAAATGTACCATAGCTGTTTTATCAATTCACCTACTGATGGACACTTGGGCTGTTTCCAAATCTTGACTATTGTAAATAATGTAGCAATGAACACAGGGTGCATATATTCTTTCAAAAAAAGTCTTTCAAGTTTATGGCTCTGTCTCCTCTTTCTTCATTGACTAAGATATTGTTTCTGATTCAGAAATAAACAGTGTTTTTTTATGGCATGGGGTCTGAATGTTTTCTGGATTACATTGTTTTCCTAACTGTGACTTTTCAATTCCGGGTTTGAATAGTATAGCAAACAAGAGAGAAATCAATCATTCTTGATCCAAATGACTTCAAACATGCCTCAGAGATTGCCTAAAACACTTGTTAGAGCTAACTAAGTTCATGTGACATTTGCCATATTTGTTGCATGTTTTTAAAATATCAAAGCAACCTTACAAATCCCAGATAAACCTTAAAATGCCCCCAAGGTGTACTGCCAGTGAAGGTGCACTGAGAAAGTCTGGGCTGTGATCCATGTTTGTTCTATATCCTCCTCTTAGAGACTAAGAGAGCTCATTTGCATATCCTTGTGCTCTAAGTTGCACAGAATAATGAAATAGGTTTAACCTTATTTAACCTAATATTTTTCTAATTTATTTTTTTACCATGGAAGCCTTGTTTTTCTCAGAACCCACATTAACCTGTCAAGTAAATAATCTGTTAACACTTTGGGAAAACTGACCTAAAGAGTTGTATGTTTCATTGTGGCTATTACTTACAATTAATACTAATAAAGATTTAATTCTTCTCTTATATGATTCTAATTTGTAGAGAATATCCTTGCATTGCTAATTCACCATCTCTACCATGTCCGCTGAATTTCTAACCATTCTCCAAAGGGCAGCTTAAAAACAATCTGCTTCCTGATACTTTCTCTATTCTCTCCTTTCATACCCTTATAAGCAATTTTCTGCAGTCCTCCTATCACATCTCGATTCTTATCATAATTACTAGAGACCTGGTGCATGAATTCATGCACAGTGGGTCCCTCGGCCTGGTCTGTGGGATTGGGCCCAAACTGGCTCTTCAACATTCCCTAAGGGATCCTGGATTGTGAGAGGGTGCAGGCCAGGCCAAGGGACCCCAGTGGTGCACAATCAAGGCTGGGGAGGGATGTGGGAGGTTGGCCAGCCAGGGAGGGACTGTGGAAAGGCTCCAGAGTATATCCAGCATGTCTTGCTCACTCCCAATTGACCAGACCCCAGCAGCAAGCTAACCTACTGATAAGAGTGTATGCCTCTGATGGTCAGTGCACATCATAGCAAGCAGTTGAGTGACCTTAGCATATCATCAGCATATTATGCTTTGATTGGTTGAACGGATAACCAGACACTTAGCATAGTAGGCTTTTATTATATAGGATGTGTATACCTGTATGTTACTGGAAGTCAGAAACAGTACAGAATTCCTTTCAGATTCCCTTAAGCTTAGTTTACAATAGGTGCTTCATAAATATGTTTGGCTAAATTGTGAGACATCCATCAGTTTTTATAAGCTGTCTAAAGATTTGTTTGCCAGAAATTATTTTTAAAGCCAGACCTTATTTGCCAAGCATAATATCAAAAGATAAGGAGTAGTGTTAATTATTTCCTCCATGAGGTCAGGCCTTCAAGAGGGTTAGCAAATCTTTGAGCATACAATTATAGTGGAGTCACTGTTCCAAAACTAATTACTTATTAGCCATTTCATTGCTAATTTGATTAATAACATTAATATAAACCTTTATGTTGATTTTGTAAAATGCATTACAAGGTAGGTCAATATCATGGCCTTCATTATATGGATGGGAAGAGAAGACATAAAAAGTTTATCTGGTTGATTACCTCAAGGTTATTCTTTATGGCAATGATAGAACAAAAAAAAACCCTCATTGTAGTTAATTTCTAACACACTCTACAGAACTTATGGCTGTAACGTGGAGGAGTAAGGAAATGTATGTTTTTGCTAAATGTGTATTTTATTCAGTATAGATTCAGAAAGTATGCACAGCCAATGACATTTTTTAGCAATAGACATTTCAAGATGGTGGAATCACCCCAAAAAGGATTTGATTTGCTATCATGTGTGTGTTGGAAATGCTGGAAAGCTTAAGCAGATGTTTTTATAAATATTGGGTTTATTTTTATAACAGTTCTAAGGTAATTTAATGTACTGTGTGAAATTTTGCCATGCATTTCCACATTGCATGTTATTACTGAGTTCCCGGAGAAGCCTCTTTCTTAACCAGCTGCTACTAGCTGCCTCCTTCCTGTGGTTCATCATTTCTTGGCAGTAACTCTTAGCTATTCACCAATACTGTTCCTCCCTTCTTCCACAATAGCTGTTTTTTTGGCTACCCAACTACATTTGTGGCCATAGAACTAGTGAGCTCCATTGGGGTTGTGTATGGAAGTTATATGTATAACTTGTAGGCCTGGCCCTAAAACTCTCCTAGTGGTACCCCTCCATGTTTCCTGTGCTTGGAATAGCAACTATTGGAGTCGCATTAGAGACTATATGTTGAAGATGCAGAACTAATGCCCATCCTGGATCTCTGAAAAACAGAAGCAGAGCCTTTGACAACCTAGAACATCCTCGGTGGATGTTAGGTGAGACAGAAAAGCTACTTAGCTTTTCTATATTAGTATTCTCAGAGAAATACTAATACAGCATTCTATGCTAAATACTTCTTTGAATGTGTGAAAATAAATTTAGGTTGTTATGGTCAGGGGCAGTTTGTAAATCCTTCTTCAGGTATTTCCCAGGGAAATACTAATACAGCATCCTATGCTAAATTTCTGTACTATTGTGCTTGAGCCATAACATTTTGGGCCTATATGTTACAGCAATTTAACCACTCTAAAGATTATATGTAGCCCTCGCTGGTTTTTCTCGGTGGATAGAGCATGGACCAAAGAATCCTGGGTTTGATTCCATTCAAGGGCACGTATCTCAGTTGCAGGCTCCTTCCCAAGTCCATGCAGGAGGCAACAAATCAGTGTGTTTCTCTCACAATGATATTTCTCTCTGTCTATCACTCTTTCTTCCACTCTAAAAATCAATGGAAAAATATCCTCGGGTTAGGATTAACAACACAACAACAACTAAAAGATTATATATATATACTTCTTACTTCTCTTTCCTAAGTCAGCTTCCTTTGGCACAAAAGTCTGCAATGCCCCTCACACCTGGTTTCCTGGTCTGATATCACTTTGCCAGCACCAAAAAATTAAGCTAAAGAGCTTGGGATTCAGAGTGGCTCTCCCTGCTTCTGGTCTCCATTTCTTTCCCTTGTGAAGTATTCTGCCTGGTCAAGAAATTCTTCCATTTGGGCCAATTTTTCACATCCAACTATGTGTATATATTCTACATTAGCCCACAATAAAAACTAACAAAATAGCTTTAAAATATAGTTTTTTTAAATATATATTTTAAATGTAGCACATTTAATTCTAAAGTGTTCATTTTAGAAAATTTAGAAACTATGGGAAAGCAAAAATAAGAAAATGAATTTGCCCCTAAACTCACCATCCAGAGATAACCATTAACAATGTTTTGGTGTATCATTTACTGACCCTATATAAAATGGAGAAGTTGTAAATGAACTTACATTTACTTAAAACCACAGGTCTTCTCATTTTCCCATGAATGAAATATACCAGAGAGTGCCAGGAAACATATTGATTTTCAAGAAGGGCAGAAATCAACTCCTTGATGAGTTCCAAAAATCGATGGGCCCACAAGGTAATTTTTAAATAAGTTTTCACTAGCCCTGACCATACAATGAGGCCTCCATCGCTGAGGCTTGACTTTCATTAGGGCAAAGAAATATGTAGTTATTTCGAGTTCTGTTGCAAAGACCCATTCTGTGAAACCCACTGTTCCAGGAGCAATTCCAAGGCAACTTGGGCTTTTCCTCATTTTATATTCCAGTGCCTGTCACACAGTGAGCTCTCCAGAAATGCCTCTTTGAATGTGTGAAAATAAATTTAGGTTGTTATGGTCAGGGGAAGTTTATAAATCCTTCTTCAGGTATTTCTTGGGGAAAATATTAATAGAGCATCCCATGCTACATTGTCTGGGACATGGGGTACTTTCAATAAGTAGAAGAAAAAATTTTCTGGAAATATTCCAACATGTTTTTTTTTTCCACTTGCTTCTCTGCTGATACCTTTTTCACTATTTTGATCGCCTTTAACTTCCTTTCTGCCTCTTAGCAACATTGACAGGGCTGGGAGCTCCTCCACAGACAGAAAGTCAGGATTAAAATGGATTTTTACTTGCTCTTGTGAAGATATACCTGCTTTCTTCTCTGCCTTCGGGCCTCCCATTTTTCATGATGAAATGAGAGGGTTGACCCAATGGCCCACCATGCCTTTCCTCAGGGCATTTCCACCCCAGGATTCCACAGATTTGTTCTCTGGCCACAGAACATCCCTTAAGCCTGTTCAGGGAAGAAGAAAGCCAGGGCCGAAAAACAAATTCATTCGGTGACTGCCAATGACAAGCACCTAGGGCAGTGAGTCATTCTTGAGGAACATCCTTGCCCTGTCAATGCTTATTCCGCAGGGACTGTTGTGGGGAGATGCATTTGCAGAATCATTTGACAGGTATTTTTGGTAGGACATCAGGAGCTAGAGCTCTCAGTCAGGTGAGAGACAATCCTCCATACTTGGTAAAATCTTTTTAGGGGCAGATCAAACCACAAGCCTTGTGGACTTTCAGAGAAATCTTGCTATGAGTGATATTTTAAGTCTTCCCCCCAACCCCTAACATTGATATAACAGATTTCTTTGACTTTCTGTAGGAGAGTAGCCTTAACTTCAGCTGAAATAATTATAAAATGCTAATACTTGGGCTGTCAGCTCTAACTTGAGGATGGCTTTGTCCAGACTGATAGTTTTTCAAAGTCATCTGCTTGTAAGAACCAGCACGGTAGCTGCTTCCCTCTGCCTTCACAGAACAGTTTGATGTTTGAGGTTTGCCTGCCTCTGCTTGAACTGATGATAAAAATCTTCCTCTCACCTCAAAACTGGGCACCAGCTTCACAGAAACGCAGAGGAAAAATGAGCTCTGCCCACCTCTAGTCTCTTCTTCAGGTCATGCTGCAGTTTTAGCGCAGGCCTGATGCGCCAGGTGTCAGCAAGTCACTTTGAGTCTGGAAGCACCCAGGAGTTGGGTGAGTCTTCACTCCTGCAAGGGGGTCAGTTTCCCATTTCAGATCCTGTGTCCAACCAAATGTCTGCCCTCTCCAGCAACTGATAGTCTCAAGCATCTGGAAATCAATCTGCTTCACACCTCTGAGCCTGTAGCTAATTCCCTGGATGAATCCTTTCTAGTTTTCTACTGAAAAGTATTTTTAAGTGCTGCAGTAACTTATAGGAACAAGGTAGAAAATAGGAAAGGATGCTTTGCGATTGAGAGAGGTTTGAAAATTCTGCTTGGAACTCTTCAAAGGTTTTCCCATTCCCGTGGTGAGCCAGTGCTTTTATGAAGGGGATGCGGAGGAGCACAGGCCTCCTGAGGAATACCGTTCCTTCATGTGTATGACCAGGCAGACAATTGAACTGATGATAAAAGCAGATCCAACTAGAGTGAACTAGCAGGAAAGGAGGCTCAGAATGTGGGAAATGCCCACCTCCAGCACCTTCCCATGGTCCTTAGCTCTTTCTGCACCCAAACTTTTGCACGTTGCTCTTGTGTCAGGAAAATGGATAAGCCTACCCACAGCACCTCTGGGACCCGTTCACCTCCTGTTCCCTGCTCACCTACCCACCCCGCCCACCTCTCCATTGTTCTTCTTCTTCCTTTGTCTTTTTCTCACTTCTGTTTCCTTCTTCCCCAACCTGGATGCCACCATCCCCTTCCCCATCTTGCAATATGTGGAGAAACGTGATCATGATTTAGTTGTTCAGCCAATCAGGTAATCAGTTAAAACCCATGCACTGAAATTCCACTGTTAGCTCTATGACTAAATGACATGGAGTCCAGGAAGATTGAAGGGCTATATGGAATCTGGCTTAAAGGCCTGGAAGAGTAGGGTGCTTATGCAATAAAGCTGCCTTTCCTGATTTTCTAATCACTTGTTTACTCTCCCACAAATTTTCAATTCATCTATTATGTAGAGAGATAGGTTTCTGGCAAATGTACACTGAGTGGCCAGATTATTATGCGTTCAGAGATCATAATAATCTGGCCACTCAGTGTATTTCTAGTTCAATTACATTGCTAAAATAAAGAGCCCAGTCTGCAGAGAGTGGAAGTGGGATATCCAACTAGAGCAAAACAAGTGACAACTGGGTGCCATTTATCAGCATCACCACCTGCCCACAGTGGCTTCATGGGCAAGTTCTATAAACCTCTTGTTATGCCCAGACTTCGTGATCCCCAAGGACCACCAGGGAGCTGAGTCAGATGCAATAAACAAAAGAGCCTCTTCCATGCTAGCATGGGCTCTGTCCCACTCACGCCGACAGCATGGTGGAAGAGAGAGAGAAAGAGAGAGAGAGAATGTAACATCTCAATGGGTTTTACATGGGGGGGTGGAGAGAGGGGATGATGTGACCCTGATTGGTTGGGTGAGGGCTAGGGTCCGGCCCCAAAATGGAGGATAGCTCCACCCTGCCCCACAAGGAGGCAGGGTTCTAGCCTTGCCCTTTCACCCTTGAACCAGTTTTCTTCTGTGTAAAGCAGAGATAATAATTCCCACCTCAGAATACTATTGTGAGGAGTATAGTCACATAGTAAGAGCTCAATAAACATTATCTCTTCCCATCTTTTCTTTATCCAGGTTGGGAAATGGCTGTCTAAGATAAAGGAGTACCCCGCACATAGGTTATAGGGTATGAAAGAAACCCATCTCCATCTTATCTACACTGAGAGTCTCTCTGTTTTCACATGAACACTGAGCTTGGTGGGTGGTTTGGAAGTTTAATTCATCTTTGCAGGCAGGTAATATGGAAAGAATGGACCCGAGGGATACAATGGGAGGAATCTTTTCCGCTGCCTGCGATAACTTGGACTATACTATTAGAGAGTTACTCCTCTGACTGAAGGTCTTTGTTGCCATAAAAATGCAGATGTTCCCAAGAGACCAGCGCAGGCAACCTTATCATCCATTTGTGCAGTTCGTTTTCCAGTTGCGCTGTTATTCTCTGTAATGGTATTTTTTTACCTGTATGAAATGTCACATGCTCAGATGCATTCATTTTATAGAGCTTTTAATGCTGATAACCTAAACCAAAATGTACGTAGTTGGTGTTGTATTTTTCTTTTCTTTTTTTTGCAATAATTTCAAAGGTGTAACTGAGCTTAGCTGTAAATTACTGGTTCCAGCTCTCCACAGTAGGCAGCATTTGATCATTGACAACTCTGTTTTCTTCATTGTTTCCTGACTAAAATTTCCCCAGCCTCTATAAATATGTAAATTGCCAAAATCACTAGTTTTCCATTATTTCTGCCCCTAAGCTGCTTAAAATGTTTCTATATTCCTCCATTTGCAGTGCAAAACAGAGCAGTAGGTGACAGCTGAGTCTGACTCTATTATCAAACCGCTATTTAGCAGCTACGTGGTTTCCAAGTTTCTGATGATGAATGTTTCCGAGGGTGGGCCCCAGTGCTTATGGAACAGGGATGCCTACCGGGTGCGTGTCTGTTCAGGGACTGTGGAAATCTCACGCTACATGCACCACTGCTGGTGAACTGATTCTATGACAGGATGAAACAAATGAGACCCTTTTTTTTGCCCTTCCTTTAATTGGCAGGACTCAAGTGGTGAAGGTGACGTGGTGTCCATGTATGACTGTTGAGTTAATCTGTCATGATCATTGAGGTCTTTGTGGGCTTTCACCACTGTGACAGGGAAGGAGAAAAACTCTATGTTGCGTAGTATTCTATAGATACACATATGTGCAAATGGCTTGAGAGAAATCAGTGGCCACTCAAAAAAACCAACCAAACAAACAACAAAACCATGACAAAATTGAAGAAAAGCCTAGAGAAGGGATCCTGAGATTCCCTGACCTGATTCAAACTCTACTGCTGAATGTGAGAAATATAGTTCTGTTATGATTGCATAACATGTCTGAAGCAGCCCCAAGTGTGAAAGTGTATAATTTCAGTACCAAATGCAGGCAAGGCCTGCAGTAGTCAGCCACCTAAATGAGTCTTTGGTATGGATGGACAGCAACCCATGGATGTGCATGTGTCTTTATTGGAAACCTGGAGGCAGGAAACTGGTTATTGTAAACCAGTAATTTACAGCTAAGCTCAGTTACACCTTTGAAATTATTGCAAAAAAAAAAAGAAAAATACAACACCAACTACGTACATTTTGGTTTAGGTTATCAGCGTTAAAAGCTCTATAAAATGAATGCATCTGAGCATGTGACATTTCATACAGGTAAAACTTTGCACACCGAAGTCCTAGAGCAGTGTTTCCCAAACTTTTGACATATGTGTACCCCTTCTATAATTTTCGTAACGCTGAGTACCCCTCGTCAAAAAAAAGGATGTATTTTAATAACAATCAAAATATTTAATTTTTATTTTTTTGGTACATACACAAAATAATAACAAATGAAAAATAAATTATTCATAACAAAATATAAATAAAAGTTATATTATAAATAAACATTTATTTGCACACTGGACCATCTCACGCCTCACAAAACTGTCTTGACTTGAGTCATGAGAATGTAGAATTAGGTGCAGCTAAGCACGGTGCAGTGCATATCCCCACCAAACTCTGGTGCAACGCATACACCTACCAAACTCTTCCCGTACCCCTGGGGGTACTCGTACCACACTTTGGGAAACACTGTCCTAGAGGAATCTACATTAGATCTGAGTTAGCCTTTTGATCTCACTGATAATAAAAACCCATTATATTTGTATGCTGCTTCATGCCTGTGAAAATGCCACACCTGTGGGGTCCAAAAGTTGGTAATATCCCTACTTGACACATGATAAGATAGAGTCAAATAAATTAAATAATACATACTACTAGGAAGTGAGCTAGGTAGAGCAGGTATCCGCTTATATGGCTCTTCATCTTTCTTCTGTTTTCTTTTTTCTTTTACTTCATCTGTCCTTATAAATAAAGTTTCCCTAGAGCTGTAGGGTGGAACAGTCACCCTCATTCATTTACCTCTCATCTGTCATTGCTTTCACACTATAATGACAGAGTTGAGTAGCTGTGACAGGGTCCTTATGACCCTAGGAAGTCCTAAAAGCCTGAAATATTTACTGTCTGGCTCTTTATAGAAGAAGGTTGCCAGCACTGAGATAAAATCAGCTCTCCCAGGAATGCCCCTTAATCTCAGATGCTGAAGAAAGTCATGTTACACCAGATAAATGTGGTCAGGGTTCCATATGGAACCAGCACACTATGTTAGAGGTATCAATTATCCCCACCTAAATGCATCTAGCACTTCAATGTCTTGTTGTTAGCTGACAATTTTGTGGAAAAACAAAGAAAATTATTTTTGAGAACATTTTATATTCATTCATAGAACTTCAGGGGAATGTCATCTCCTCCCTCAAGGACTATTTTGAGAAATACCTATTCAGGTCTTCTGCCTATTTTATAGTTGGATTGTTTGTTGTTTTGGTGTTAAGTTGTATGAGTTCCCTATGTGTTTTGGACATTAACCCCTTACCAGTTGTATCATTTGTGAATATATTCTCCTGCCATAGGTGGTCAGTAACATGTTAGATAATGGCATAAAATAGGACAGAATTGTTCAGAACAAAATTATATCTTAGATTTCTCGTAACTATCTCCACTGTGTTGTTAGCTTTCTTACAACTTTTTACAAAATACAGGAAAAACAAAATTTTCTTAAAAATCTCTAACCTGAATTGCTTCAATTCAGGCCTTTAGGCATTCCAATATTTCTTTAATTCATTCGATAACCACATGTTTATTTTCTCATTTCCAACCACAAAATCAAAAAAAGTTTTCAATCTAAGGTTGGCTGAATTTACAGATGCAAAGGGCGAATCATAGGGTCAAAAGGTGTATACAGATTTTTAACTGAGATGTCATTGGCACCTATAACCCCTGCATTTTTCAATGGTCAACTGTAGTCTCAAAGTCACAGATTTGAAATTTAAAATTGGAGTACCCTGTAGAGACCTAATCCAGCTCATCATTTTCCACTGAATGGACTCAGGATGATAATATGACTTCTCTGAGGCCACACAGCAATTGTGTTCAAGTTGTAGCTGTAACTTTCACTTTATCCCAAACCTCAGTGCACTGGAAGGTGATGCGAGATAGAGTGGATTATGTGTCAAAGAACAACATTCCCACTGACATTTCTCAAGCCAGAGTTTGGCACCCCTTTGCCTTTTGCCCATGATATCCTCACATTTTGACCAAAAGTGAACTGAGACCTTAGATTGACCACTTTCTGAACACATAGTAAGACTTTAAGTCTTGAGATCATTTTGAAAACTCTTTCATTACAGGAAAAACAATATACACTGAAATAACATAAGCATACTATTGAAATACTCCATTTAATGGTCGGAATGATAACAACTCAGTTCTCTTTTCTCTTCAATTCAGTCACCTCTTCCTAGATCACATCTTCACACATCCATTCTCCTGGATAGAGTGAGTCCTTTTCCTGAGTCCCTGGTGCCATGGGCATGTCTCTGTAAAGGTGCTCAGGAAACCACATCAACACTGTCCCTTTATTTTCCTGCCTCCTTCATGGGTCTGAACCCTCTTCAACCTGGACTGTGATTTCCATGTGTATAAGCAAGGCATAAAGTGCCTGGCATATCCTAGTACCTGCTAACTCTTAAGGAAACTAAAATAACTTAAATCAGTTTATAAGCATTAACATGTTTGTTAACTAATTATTGCTACATCTTGCAATGTAGAGGAAAATACAGTTTAAAATATATGGAATACTAGGAAATTCTCCTGCTGTTTTACAGCTAAAGATGAACCTTCCCTTCTCCCTTAAAAAAAACAAAACACAAAAAGATTATATTCTTGCCTATGACTCCAGGTTAGAATTCTTATTAAAACATTATGGGTATAAGTGGGAATAGAATGAAGAAGGAATTTCTTGGATAGTAAAATGGAATTCTCCAATCAGTTCTACTGTAATTAATATAGAATGTAGAGCTAAAAACCCAGTCAATGGTGTGTTCAATAACTCGTGCTGGGATCTATTTTTTCAGTAATACTTATCTTTCCAAGGAGTATAGTTAATTTCTTCAGTACTTTGTAAATTATTACAGAAATTGCAAATCTACTAGAAAATCAATACAACTAATTGTAAATGAATACATTTTTAAGTGTGAAGGAACATGTAATAATGTAGATGAGTTCTTTAAAGAACATGCCAGCTCCAGTGGACTCAGGGCTCCAGCTGTTTCATGTGACATCTTCAAGTGTAAACACATTTCTTTCTTTCTCCCAACTCTCCTCCTCCCTCCTATTATTTCCCACTGATTTAGTCTGCCACTGCAGCAAATAACATTTCCATTAGCCACCTACTGTTAAATCGCAGAGTAACTATGATAAAAAAAAAAATTCCTACATGCAAACAAACCAATACAGAGGCAACTGGGGTTACTGTCTGTCTCAAACATTTTTAATGGGGCCCACCAGTGTTCAAACTAAAGGAAAACATCATGTGAAGTTGAATAAATTGGATCTAATAGAAAGCTCCAGAATGTGCATGTATACCAAGTGCAAATCTATAGAGTGTATTTGTAACACTATAGTCAATATGCTGAATGAATAATCTTTATTACTATATTTGCATGTCCATGAATTTTAGCATGGGCTAGTTATTTTAATGTAAATACCACCTCCTTGCCAATCAATTTTAGGCAATGATGTGCTTGCCAATAAAAAGATCAGTAATCATTATAATTGCATTGAGGTAATCAATGAGAATATGTCATGGTGTAATTTTGTCCTATGCACTTTGATGAGTTCAAAAGAAATAAATTTACATTAATTTAGCACTTTAAAACTTACAAAATGCTTTTAGTTTAGACTTTGGTTTCACAGTCATAAATTGGGGCTGATATAAGTACCATTCTATAGATGAGAAAACAGGTTCAGAGAGATTAAGAAACCCATTCTAGGTCTATAGCTAATTACATAGGGAACTAACAATCTCATGTCCTTGGATAGCTCAATATCAAGCTCTAGGTTTACAGAATAATGTAAGTGGCACCTGGCCCGCTGGTGGGAAGGACTGGAGAACCTGCAGGGACACCAGTCCCAGGCAGGAGCAGCAAACACCAGCAGAGTGGCGGGGCACATTGGCCCAGACAATCCCATCTCCCACAAGGCTGTCTTCTAACTTTCAGGGACCTGGGAGGTGGTCAGGTTGGTCTAGTTTCCTCCACTCTCTGGTTGAGGAACTGGGGAGGTACCTAGAACAGAAATGCAGGACTGATATCTGTCTCTTAGGCTGGTGGGTCTGGTCAAAGGTTTAAAAGTTGGTTACTTTGACCTAACAGGTTTGGCTCAGTAGATAGAGCATCAGCCTGTGGACTCAAGGGTTCCAGGTTCGATTCCAGCCAAGGATGTGTACCTTGGTTGTGGGGACATCCACGGGGGGGGGGTGCAGAAGGCAGCTGATTGATGTTTCTCTTTTTTCAATGTTTCTAATTCTACCTCTTCCTTCATCTCTGTAAAAAAAATCAATAAAATAGATATATTTTAAAGTTGGTTACTTCCCTTTATATACTTGTGATAATTAATGACTTCTTGCTCTCAAGGCAGTTCCAGTGTATATGGCAGTGGGGACAGGGCAGTTGGGGCTGGGGAAAGGGGAAAAAAGAGTTTGCTTACTTGGCCTTAGCCAACACTACAAGTTCAGCAGAGGGAACATTTTAGACTTTCTGGCTGAAGTTTAGGTCTAAGAAAATCTTAATATAATCAGAGTGTGGCTATTGCCTTTTAGCTCATCAGCAATGAACAGATTTATAGAGTATGCTGATGTTAAATTTTTAATTTAATGTAATTTAACCAAGTAATAAAGATTCTACATGTGACTATTGCTTGACATTTATGGTCTGTAATCATGCATGTACCATGTGCTTTTCGGAACATAAACCTGATATGAAAATTTTAAATCTCAATTGGCCCAAAAAGAGTCAACTAAATCCTTTATTAACTTGAGCCCCAGATTTTGTTATAGCATTCACTATTCATGACAAGTTCAATATATAAAAGCAAGCCAAACAAAACAACTCCATAAAATCCAAGGCAATGTTAGTTTTTTGTTTTTTAAATTAAACTTCTAAAACTAGAGCAGGGGTAAATACAGATTCAACCTCATCTTGTATTCTTTTCAAACCTATAATTCCGGATGATCTGTAGTATTTAAAATTATAACCTTGAGGCACTGTGATTGATTAACCATTAAGAGAGGCTATGTTTAAAATTGTGACCATGAGCAATTGTGATTGATTAAGCATCAAGAGAGGCTATGTTTCATTCCTTATATTTACTCATAGGCAAGTAACATTTTTAAACAAACAGTTGTGAAGTAAAAATATCTTATTAAATATTTAAAAAGGAACCAAGTTGGTGTTACATAATGAATGTTTGTGTCTCTGCAAAATTCAGATGTTGACATCTTAATGCTCAATGTAATATTATTAAGAGGTAGGACTCTGAAAGGTAATTAGGTCATGAGGGTGGGACCTTCATGATGGGATTAGTGCTCTATAAGAATCTATACTAGAGAGCTTGTTTCCACCAGAGAGATACAGAAAGAATGTGTCCCTCTGCAAATCAGAAAGACGGTTCTTACCAGGAACCAAATCAGCTGGCATGTTGATCTTGGACATCCCAGCCTTTGAACTGTGAGGAATACATTTTTAATGTTTTAGCAACCCAGTTTATAGTATTCAATTATAGCAGATCAAACTAATTGAGACAGCTTCCCCTGAATAAACAATAAATACTTGTTATGAAACTATGTAAAATTGAGAAAATACCACTTTTTTGAAAAGTAGTTCTAGTACTCAAAGACATTGTCTTCTATGTTTCTATAGGCAGATTTTCATACCAAATTCAAAATATTGACTTCTGATTTTTCTATAACATAATAGCATTTCCCTTATTTTTAAAAATTCTCTTCTAATATTTCAATGGCTACATAATTTTAATGGTTGTACAAAGAGTCTATATGCTCAACTGTTCCTCCACAAAATCACACCTAAGAGCTCTTAAACTTTCCAATTAACCATGGTTGTCCTTACCTAGAGCAGTAAGTCAGATACATTCAACACATTGTACCAATTCCAAAATATTTACTTTGTCCAGTTACCTTAACTGCTTCAATTTTGGGGGGAGTAAGGGTTTAATTATTCTCACTAAACTAGTGTCAATGTCAGAAAGTTGAGATTTTAAAATGGAAGGAACGTAGAGAACTAGTTAAGACCAACATTTTCCATTGAGTGGACTCAGATGATAATATGACTTGTTCAAGACTACACAGAGGTTGATAATGATAGCAGATCAGGTCTCCTAATGCACTATTTCAATTATGCCAGTGGCCCTCAACACTGTTATTTCCAACACACATTTTTAATTGATATATTTTCTAATTTTTTTCTTTTATATCCTGGAATGTAATCCACACAACATACTTATACACACACACACACACACACACACACACGTGTGTGTGTGTGTGTGTGTGTGTGTGTGTATATATATATATAAATATATATATATATTAAAACCAACTCAAAAATTTTAATGTGATCAGGAAATGAAAAAATATGATAAAATCCTGTGTCTTTAATGGATGACATAATGATGTCAGATGTTCATATTTTTATATACAACTACTATTAATGTGACAGCTGCACATTTGTAGAATCACCATACATGTGATAATACAAATACAGCTGACACACTTAGAATATATTGGCAATTCATATACCACTAGTTGGGTAACCTCTGTTGATATGATTTATCTGAATTAGTGAAGAAATTTTGAATATATATATATATATATATATATATATATATATATAATTACTCGAATTTTCCAAAAATTCAGTGTAGCCTAAAACCATGCCAAAAATAATTGTTGTTTGTGTTTGAAACAGAGTTGGATTCTGAGCTCTGAGCTCAGATAATTATAAGCTGGTTTTCACACATATAAATGTCAATAGAACATCCACAAGTTATATGAGAAACAATTCTGTATTATGGCACCTCCTGCATACTACAGAAGGTTCAGCATTCATGGCATCTGCCCACTGAATATCATACACCACCCATCAATTGACAAGCAAAAACATTGCCCACACAACTTTCCAAAACTCCTTTAGGGGATGGTGTCAGCTCCACTTAATCTCTAATCTGAGGCCTCCCATTTTATAAGAATGGAAGAACATTTTAATTATAGACTTTTGAAGAAAAGTTTTGAATTTTCAGGAATTTTCTTTGCGAGATCATATAATCATAGGTGCTCTATTCTTTCTTATCCTTTTAAAATATGATGTGTAGATGAAACCGGTTTGGCTCATTAGATAGAGCGTCAGCCTGAGGACTGAAAGGTCCCGGGTTCGAATCCAGTCAAGGGCATGTACCTTGGTTGCAGGCACATCCCCAGTGGGGCATGTGCAAGAGGCAGCTGACCGATGATTCTCTCTCATCGATGTTTCTGACTCTCTATCCCTCTCTCTTTCTCTCTGTAAAAAATCAATAAAATATATTTTTAAAAATATATGTAGTGATGGTGATGGTGCAGTTCATAACATGGGCACTGGGGTGGTGTGATGAAAAAGATTTCAGATGATTCACTCTTATTTCCCAAGTAAAATAATATCCCCTTCTCATTCAGCTGCCACAACTCAAACACATCTTGTAACACACCTTGTGATTAAATTGGTGTTGTCCTTATTTTTCAAAAATGATGTACTAGATCTTTGTCTTCTCTTTGCAAAACCTCAGTCCAACAGGATAAAGATCCAAATTCAGGCTTCTCCTTTCAATTTGGTGCCTGAGGGTAACTCTGATTACATTCTAAACCGCATAGTTGGGTTACAAAGGGAACATTCTGGGAATTAACATTTGGGCTGTTTGAATCATACTGACAAACGCATTTCCCTCTTTCATGCCTTGTATTTCTGAACCGAAAAATAGCCAAAATCAATACATTCGTATTTAACTTGTGGAATATCACAAAAATGTTTGTTGTGTTGCAAAGAAATGCATTGCCAGTCTGTTCTTCCTGATAAGAACATCTGTGAATTGCTATTTTGTTATGCATTTATCTTTATTATACAAAAGCTTGTGGCAATTGATGAGAAGAATTTTGCATCTTTGGTTTTATAGAAATTTGCATATCAAACATTTGCAATGATGTAGTGATATATCACATAGAATACACAGTTCAGTAAGCATACTATTTTTCTTGGCATTTTTGAATGAAGGGAAACCTTAAAGCCATACTTTGTCCTGAGTTCTAAATGTCTTCCAAAGAAATCCTCCATGGCTCTCTTTCATTTCTATTTTACATAAAGAAGTAGAGAAATGTCATAGCGGAATATTTTCTTGTATAATAGCATTAAATTAGCCTCTTTCTTCTGCAATGCTAAAAGCACTTTCCTGCTTCCTCATTTTATCGTTATATATATAGCAAATGTGTGGAATAGGATAAGACAGAGATTATTCTTATTTTACAAGTAAGCAAACTAAAGTTCAAAGGCATTCATGGGCAAGAGCGAGGGCCTGCACCAAAGTACTTCAAGGAAGAGGAACTTTGCAGGGAGCTAATTCCTAGAGTAGCCAGTGAAGGAAAGCCAGGGAGCCCCTGCTGATCTCCTTGAACCTGACTTTCATACAAGGAGGCTCAATGTCTTCGAGGGCCTGGGGGCATCAGCATGACTTAAATGTACTCAGATACCTCACAGAATTGCATGTAGGCAAGTCATTAGAAGTCATTTAGAGATCATTTACTTTTTTGACAAACAATTTGAAGGATGATACTTTAACTCAGGGGAATACTAAAATCATTGTCTTCCCTCCTCCTCCTCTATTTTTCTTTCTTCTTAAATGAGAATGGAGCTGTATCAGATTTTGGAGAATAAAGCATGTACATGCATGTAAATTGGGATAGCGTATGGAATTAGGTGTCGATAAATCTTGAAGGAGGAAAGCACACTACACCAGCTGAACTTGTAACTGACTGAGTTGCCACAGAGAGAGAGTGTCTGTCTTCTCTTTGGTGTTCACTGTACACATGCAGTCAGGGTCTGCTGGTGGTTGCAAAAGCAATGGATTGCCCACTGAATATTATCTGAATAACTGTTTTGTGAATCACATGCTTTTCTTGGTAAATGGATTTCAGTAGCAAAATCATTGTGATAATGCAAAGAAAAATCATTGTGTTAAACAGTGTTTTACACATTAAAAATTACACATCATTTTTTTTACACCTCCAATGAGGAAAAGGGCAAGCAAAAAAGAAGCTGGCTTAATAAAAGTTAGCCTTTTAGTTTAACTTAGTTTCTTTTTTAAAATATATTTTATTGATTTTTTTACAGAGAGGAAAGGAGAGGGATAGAGAGTTAGAAGCATCGATGAGAGAGAATCATTGATCAGCTGCCTCCTACACACACCCCCACTGGGGATGTGCCTGCAACCAGGTATATGCCCTTGACTGGAATAGAATATGGGACCTTTCAGTCCGCAAGCTGATGCTCTATCCACTGAGCCAAACCGGTCTGGCTAACTTAGTGTATTTGACCCAGTAGAGCACCACTCAATGGTTTCCATATTTGCTTCAGATAATGCCTTCTCTGCCATCACAAGACAGAGGACTGAGAAGCATCAGTGACCACCATAAACAGGAGATTTAACAAGCTATGGTCATGGTCTAACACACCAGAACAACGAGTAGAGATTGTGAACACCAAGTCATGCATTTGGAATAAAAAACAAAAGTGGTGGCCTTCTAGACATAGCACATTACACCTGCATGGAGAACAGAACAAGAGTCTTGGAAATCTATTGGGAAAGCAAAAAAAAAAATGAGAAAAAGGGCATGAGGTAACTGGATTATAGAAGAGACACACCTATTAAGGAATTTCATAGGAATTTAACCATAGAACATTGTTAATCCACTCTGCTGAGTGTTTGCTGGATTAGGTGGGAAATTTCAGCAGGCTAGAGAGTGGGCAGTCTGGGTCTACCCCTTCTTTGCTGGTGTACCCTTTCTTTGCTGGGACCTTGAGCAAGTGTCTCTGTTCCTTTCCAGCTCAATGTCCTCCTTTGTATAAGGACTGAATTAGAGTGAGGTGTTTCAGAGGTTCCTTTAAATTCAAAACAATCTAAAATTCTGTGGCACCTCAAAAATAACCTAGAGTGATGCAAATGCCACTTCTTAATAGCCAGCATTTAAAACAACAAAAATAGCAATGACTGCCTACAGGTGTCAGCGTTACCATGAGTCCAAATTAGGCTCATTTATCACAAGGCAAAGAAAATGCATCTGGTCTATTCTGCAGAAGTCAAATCATCCTGAGAAAGAAATGTGTCAAAAGGTACCTGATTATGTGTCGAAATAGGAAAAATTGTTCTGGTTGCAGGTGACCTTTCAGAATGAGATCATTCACGTGCTGGTTATGCTGTCAAGTAACTTACTACTGCCCTTTAAAGGTCATTGCCATGTGTGTGCCCCTGGGTGCTTCCATATATACGTCTCTGATTTACTTCTCCCCCATAACATACACTCTATAATAAAGCATGTCCCCCCACTCTGCATCTGGTAGGAAACATTTTTTTCCTTGTATTATAAGTATATTACATTAAAATATATTGGTGAGGGAGGGGGGGAAGAAGGAAGGACACATCACAAAACCTGTGTGATGTACACTGATTAGGGAAGTCAATAACAGATCCCACTGGTGCTGTAGGAAAATATTTTCCTGTCTTCTCTTGAAGCACATGCAGGATTTGTTTGCCAGAGACTCAGCATGAATACTCAGCTTTTGGTAGGCTTTCTCTTCAAGTTTTTCTGGTTCAAGGTGCTAGAACCAGAAGGGCCAAGTCATGCTGGGTTCGGAACCCCTAACAAAATGGGGTAGGGCTCCATTACTGGAAACACTCATTGAATGAGTTGCCCGGGGCAGACCCAACAGCGTGCTGGGAGAAGAGGATGGCCAGAGCATGATCCCCAGCAAGACCTGCCTAGTGCCCTAATGCCAAACCACTAGATTAGAGCTCCATAAGAGCCCCTGTAGGAGTGGGAGTCCTGTGGTCTTAGATAGATTTGGCCCTACTTACAGAGAGAGGGGGCTGGGATGGTCACCTCATTATGAAAATATTTTTAAAAATTAGTAAATATTTTTTTGAAAAATTAAGGAAAGAGCATTTCTTAAGTGTAGTGATAAGAAAAGAAAGGAAAAGTAGAATAGAGCTGTAAAACAACGGGAGCAGAGATATCAAAGGCGGTCTGCATATATTAGCTACTTAGTGTAAATTATCACAAACTTGATTCTCAAAGCTACAGAAATATATTCTCTCATAGTTCAGGAGGTTAGAGGTCAAAAGTCAAGATGTCAGCATGGCTGAAGGGAGGCTCTGAGGGAGCCTATGTCTCATGCTTCTCCTAAATTCTAGTGGCTCCAGCCATCCTTGGTTCATAGATGCACCACTCCTATCTCAACCTCTATTTCTGCCTAGTTTTCTCCTGTGTCCCTGTGTTTTAAATGTATCTTATTTTTTTACACGTAACATTGGATTTACGGCCTGCCCTAAATCCAGGATAATCTCAGTGAAAGATCTTAACTGAATCTGCAAAGGTCATATTTGTAGGTACCAGGGGTTAAGACTTATGTATGTCATTTTAGAGCCATGATTCAAACTACTATGCTGTGGTCAATATTTAACAAGACAATAAACAATTATAGTAAGAATAAGAGCCAAAGGTAGGCTCTTCTCATTCTTATTCTCCATTTATGTGAGGGAATGTCCTGAGATCCACTCTTGTGCAAATAGAGCCAAGCCCTATACACCTACAATGGAGTTTATACTGATCCATTCTTTTATCAAGCAAATATAACATATAGGTCAAATGACCTCTTTAGTAAGTGCTACATGACTACCTAAGTTACAGGCCAGCCCTTGTGGATTATTGCTTTAAAAGTGAATAACAGGCAATTTTACCTTTGACACTATGGCTATTACTGGTAAAATGAAGCAGAAGTATAGAAGAAAATATTAAGCTGACATATTTCATAGTTAAGATTATGTCTTATGGAATATAATTCATACTTAACTTACCATAAACTGGCCTCTTGGTACTAAGTCTCTTGAAGCAGAATTTTAAAATATTTTTATTCATATGAATAACTTATTTTTTTAATATGTTTTATTGATATTTTACAGAGAGGAAGAGAGAGAGATAGAGAGCTAGAAACATCGATGAGAGAGAAACATCGACCAGCTGCCTCTTGCACAACCCCCACTGGGGATGTGTCCGCAACCAATGTACATGCCCTTGACCAGAATCGAACCCGGGACCTTTCAGTCTGCAGACCGACGCTCTACCACTGAGCCAAACCGGTTTCGGTGAATAACTTATTTTTAAGGGGAAAAAATAATTCATGTACAGCCATTCTCCTTTTGTGAAATTGGGTTTTAAAATGGGAGGACTATTGAATTAGGCACCACAGATTTGGTATTAGAATGGGCTGCAGTGCCAACTTGGTGATTTTGGCAAATCGTTCTGAATCTTGTGCAGTTGATTGTCCTTTGCAAACCAGGAGAAAGCGAACTGCTCCGATGTCCCCTTAGTTCAATAGCAGAGTCATACCCTAGATAACTATGTCCCAGAGTCTGACCACATTAAAAATTTCAGGCCAAGTTCAAGTCTTCCACAGAATTGAGGAATTTAGAAGTGGGGAAGGAGAGCCAATAAAAAATTTAAATTTGAAAAAACTATTGGTAGCCTCTTCCAACTTTCTCTTCCTAAATTGCTGAACAATATAATAGGATTATAGTGGCCTTGCTAACCAGCAGTCCTTTTCAAATCATGTACCAGGAGGGTCAGTCCTCCCAATTCTGGTAAACAGTACAGTTTCTCTGGACAAGAGAAGAGAGACCTTTTTAGAGGTATCTAAGGCAGAGGTTGAAAGGCTCTCAGGCCATCATCTTACCCTGCTTAACCTATTAACCTCCTTAGCCTGACCATGACCATCATGGCAAAGGTTAAATGAGGAGAATAAGATGATTTTCAAGCATAATTATCATAAGCAAAGAGAGGAAAACTCCAACCTCCAGGATAGAAAAGCAATTCATTGTCTTCTGATTTATCCATCTATCTTCCCTTCGGTGCTACCAGATTCCATGCCAAAATAAGCTTGGAAGGAATTTTTCATTTAGGTTAATATATTCCTGGGGCCTTAGAAAAGTACAAAAGTCTTAAACTTATTGGCAATCCTGACGTTCCAGTCTTTAGAGCAGATGACATGGGCATTGACAGAGACTGTGCATGTATATGTATGTGTGTTGGAGGTAGGGCTAGAACAAAGAGTGAGAAATAAATGAAATTTTAAAGAATTGAATCCTACTTGCCAGGGACATGAATAGGGACCAGAAAATAGAATCACTACTTAAATGATTGTAGGAACTCAACTGCCTACCCTCAACAACTAACATAGGTAATGCCACCAACCCACTTTTGTCTCTCTGCCATTTACCCTATCAGACAAAGAATAAATAAGCAAGAGTTATGGCAGGCAATAATGTTTAAAGACTTTTAATAAATCTCCAGGTGTCTTTTATTTTGAAATTCAATCAGCCGCATTCCAGGAGAAGAATCTTATTGATTGAGTGGCATAGTCCAGAGATCCTGTGAACAAATTCATGTCTTCTAGTAAGCCAGCTTATTTGATCTGTAATGATGCAAGTCTAACCAGACCTTAAAATAGGGCTATCTGCAGATTTCCTGGTCCAGGCTCACTTTCAGCCACTATTCATAGGTAGAGGTGTCTTGGGCTGAGTGTGTCCTAAGAGTCTTCTTCATCCATCAAGAAAAGATTTATGGAGACATGTTTCCCTAATCTTGGAAACAGGAAGAGTTGGTTGTTATTTTGTAATAAAGAATCAGGACTTGGTAGGAGAGAGAATTGCACCTCAGTGAAGTGATTCAAATAAAAGTCTGCATGGCCTTGTGAAGTTCCCCAGGCAAGCATCAGGTGATAGTATTAATAAGCAGAGAGCTAAACTATCCTGATTGCAGGATTATGTGAGTTAAATGTCTACAGAAGAATATGAATTCATATAATAAATTTAGGAAAGTTTAATATTGCCATGTATCTTTTATTTTAGATTTGAAATTGCCCAAAGACTTCTCTCGGGCACTTACATAAATCTTGGTTTTTAAACCAGGATTTATTATGTGTGTATGCATACCCAAACATACACAGCTCTCCTAGGGACTCCTACTTTAAGTTCCCCACAACGCTTTAACAGTTGGGTATTTTTTCAGTAGGAAAATGCATGGTTGGTTAAGTTGAATCATTTATGAATAATAGTAGAGCTTCAAGCAAAGTAAAAATTCTTTGTAATTCAAGAGTGATTGAATCATCAATGAACCTGTACCTCATATGTATTCAACTTTTAGGAAATAGTGGCTTAAAGATTAGTCTCTATTAGGGAGTATGTGATGGGGAGGAGTGAATCAGTTATGTTCAGCACCAATCCATGCTTAACAAAGTTTCAGTCTCTCAGTTCTTAGCTTGTTATTATGAAGACAATGGAAGAGAAGTGTTGTGTGTTGGTTGTTTGTGGTTTTTTGGTGTGTGTTTTTTAAGCTGGTGCTTTCATTACTAAGTCAAAAAACTTTTATCACTGACAATACTATTAATCAAAGGAAAAAGATATAATACTTTTAAATTACACATCTGGTATTTATTAAGCATCTCCTTTGTATTAAATATTCTTTCAGACAATAGGCACTCAATGAAAATTTGGATACAGATTCTACACTCATGGAGTTTGTAGACTAGGAGAAGAGACTGATAAATAGACGATTGCAATGCAATGTGATAACCAATAACCTACCTTTTCTATCTGAGAACAGCCCTCTACACACAGGGTGGGCCTCAAGACCTCTGTTACAATACAGAATTCTGTGTCTCCTTGCCATAGTGACAATCCCAGGGATGGGCAGTCAATTCTGATAGATCAGAATCTCTTTCTTGTCTTTGAAGATCCAGGTTGAGAAATGCTAGTGCATCAGAGTGGATTTGCTTGAACTGGGTAAATAGAAGCTGGGGCCAGAAGAGATGAAATGGTTGACCTGTCATGGGGATGCCTAACAGAGAAATCTGGCCATGGAGACAGATAAAAAAGAGAAATAGTGGCAAGAGACTGCAAGAGTCTGAAGAGAGGAAGAGTGGGAGAATGAGCAGTCAGTAGTCCCATTTCCTGGTGACTTCTCAGCCATTGAATTGGTCCCCACCTTTCCAGAGGTATAGTTGTTAAACTTTGCTGCAGATACCCCAGCACACCTTTTTTTTTCAGTTTTCATTGTTTAAAATGAGGTTCTATTCATTATTAGCAAACATATCTGGATTAAGACATATTTCTATAGGGGTAAGACTATGGCATAATTGGATCACCTAGGAAGAAACTAACTCAGTTTATGGGCACCTGGAAGGATTTCCAAGTGAAGTGCTTGCTATCTGGGCTTAGTCCAACAGGATGAATAGAAATCAGCCAGTCAGAGCACAGGTGGGGAACAGGCGGAGGTAATAGCACATGCAGAACCCAGAAGCTAAACAGTATGATGCACATTAAGAACTACAAGTGGTTCTCTATAGAGCAGTATGCATATTTATGGAGGAGATGATCAGTGTCAAGAGATGAGGTTGGAGAGGTAAAGCAGATGACATCAGAGAGGCCTTGCTAAGTCATCAACTTGAAAAACATCGGATTTTAATAGGAAAAGCTTCTTTCCAAAAGCTCATTCAGTTTGGCTTAGGCAGAAACAGCACCCAGCTGTTATATGGGAGCCTGAGGCACCAGAAAATATCAGTAATACTCATTTGTCCTTATTTAAAATGTCAGTATTTTGGTCATTATTTTTTGCATTAACTTTGGCTTTTTAACATATTGCATTAAAATATAATTTATCTTAATTACTGCTTTTTTTTCTTTTTGGTGCGACCTTAAATTTTACACTTGAAGTGAGTGCCTTGTAACAAATGGGTTCCAATTTTATACAAGCAGTATAGCATCATATTGAAAAAAAATGTATAATGATTGCTTAATGATTTTCAAACTTACATTCTCAGTCATGGTCATTGTTGTCAATTGGGTTTCCTGAAGACAATTTATCAGGTGAGCGTTGAGTGCAGGTACTCTGAAAAGGAAAGCAAGATTGGGTAGAGGAAGAAGCCACCTACAGAGCAGCTACTTCAACTTTTCTGAGTAGTGCTGATTGAGGCACAGGACCCAGATCTTTGTATCCTGGGACCAGTCATTGGTTGTGGGTGCAGGAGAAGTGTACAGACAGTTCCCTGATGCCAAAGGCAATTTCCAGTAAGAGACACAATAGTCAGTAACTGATACTTAAGAGTTTTCCTGTAAATCATCTCATGTCAAAGGTTTTAGAAGTTTAACATGTGTTTAAATGTATTTATAGTGAGTGGGCAAGAAAGAACATATCAGTTTATTAGGTGAGATCCTGTTAGTAGTTACTCTGTGAAAATGATAACTGTTAATGTGAATAATAACTTAAAGAGAGCTATAATTATGACATAATATTAAGTAACTGATTAAATATTTATTTCCACTGTATTTTTCCCACTGTGTGAGATGTTTAGGATTTAAATAATAAAATGAAAACGGTTTCTTGGTCCTTAAGAAATTTATAGTGTAGTGTGGAAGACTAAATACAGTAATCAGTGCAACAAATATTTCTTGACAAAGGCATGCAACCGGGCTGTGGGAGAGCTCAGTCTAGATTTTGAAAAGGAGTTGAGTCTGAATTGAGTCTCAAAAGATGACAAGAAGCCAGATGCATGAGAAGTATGGTATGGGAGTTAAGAAAGAGATTTGAATAACATACATGTAAATGAACTCACCCTTTCCTAAAAGTTACAGAATCACTGAGGTGTTTAAGCATAGGTAATATTTTGAGACTTATATTTAGAAAGTTTTATCTTGCAGAAAGTTCTATCTTAATCTTATGGGATTAAGTTCCCATAATGGTTTAGATTACACAACTATATTAATTATCTACTGCTGTGAATAACCTACCAGAAATTTAAAGGCTTGAAACAACATGCCTTTCCTATTTCATAAGGTCCATTACTTTTTGGCATGGCTGAATTTTCATCAGAGGCTTGACTGGGGAAGTATCTATTTTCAAGGTCTCCCCATGGAGACCTCTCTCTCATGGGTAGAACTAATTTTCTTATAACTGTAGGATCCATGGCAGCTTACTTCTTCAAAACTAGTAGCAAAGACATGTCTATGCATTTGCACACACATATATATATACACACACAAGAAAGAGAGAAGACAGACAGACAGGGACAGGAAGGGGAGAAAGAGAGATTGTTGCTGCCAGCAAGACAGATTTTCATAAACTGTAATGTAATCAAGGGAGCAACATCACCATTGCCATATTCTGTTGGCTTGAAGCCAAATCAAAGGCCCCAACCACACTCAGAGGCCATTATACAAGGGCATGAACACTGAGAATTGAAGCTACTATTTAAAATCTTCCCCACACTCACCTGGTGGATGCTCTTACTTAGTCCAGGTGTGAAAGAAAAGGTGGGCTTTCAGTCTTCTTCTCTGACACAATCCATAGTTCTATTTTGAAAGAAATTTGATCTTGGTAAAATTCTAGAAACCGAAAAGTCTACTAGGAAATATTTATGTGGTATCAGCAAATATCACATATTCTGCTTTACCACAACTATTGCTTCTACTGCATCAACTTGTGACCAAAGGCAACATTATGATCAGAAAGTCTATGATTAATTAAATTATGCCATAACACATTTGGAGGTCTTCTGACAACAAGTGCTCAGTTAACTCCTGCAATGCATTTATTGAATTTTTAGTGCTGGGGTCATCTTAAAATGTTTTTCCCCAACTTACGATTATGCATATTATTTATCTCTTTGTTATATTTTATCTGTCTAGTTTGTATGGAATACAAATATTAGAGACAACACCTACCTGTCCTGTAGTATGTTTTATATGATGTGTGACACACCATCTGGGAGTTTAAGTCTCTAATACATGCCATCTGGTGATTCACTGATATGTGTATGAGTAAACAGTGACTCTGCTGTTTAACTACTTAGTATGTGCATTTAATTAAGTTCACAAATTCCTACAGGCATGTGGTTAAAGGGGCTTTGGCACGTTTCCCCTCTGGAGGGCTTGGCACTATGTAGCTGGAGCTCTTGCTGGCGCTGGAATTCCAAAAGTGCCTGCATTTGTAGCAATACATAGTGCTTTAATATCACTGTGGCCTTTGTCAGCTCATGCTTCAGTTTATAGCCCAAGAAGTTTAATAACTCTTGCTGAGATAGAGTCTGGTTATTTTACATGTACTATATCTGTTCACTTCATATAAAATGATCATTTATGAACAATAAAAGGATGAAAACCAAAACACAAAAGCATCAGATCACCCTGCATTTGAGGTTTTATCCTTCCCATAGTTATTCTTCAGTTATTTTACTCGGTGTTACACAGCAACTCAATGAACACTAGCATTTGAAAATCAAAGCCTACAAAAAGAAAATATTTCTTCTAAAATGCAGTGACCAAAACATGGTATGTCGAATCCAATGTAAAGTGTATCAGACTAAAAGTGTGTGTGTGTGTGTGTGTGTGTGTGTGTGTGTGTGTGTGTGTGTGGTGTGGCTTTTAAAAAGGGGTACATATTACCAGTAGATGGTATGGAATTCCCTTTGAGGTAGTGCAAGGGAGAGGAAATAAGAGTAGCTGAAGCTCTCACAAACACTGATTTAGGGAGAGAGTATATGCCTCAATTTAGCTCTAACAATCATATTCCCTGACAAAAATGCAAAATAAAAGCAAATATAAATGAGACTTAATAAAATGTCTTATTTGACTCCATCTTCAGGATAGATAAGTGTTTTTGCTTAACTTCTCAGCAACCTGTTTGTGATCAGAAAAGGTGAGAGAAGGGGGTTGGGATGGCTGTCAGCATCCCAATAGGTTAGTGTGGTGGCTGTGGGGACACAATGGGCAGGTATTGACCTGTCAGTGGTTAGTAAGAGGTCCCTGTGGACTGGCTTCTGCTATAGCTTTGGGCTTGTAACCATGGCATGATAAGGGGCTTTCTGGAAAAGCCCCCAATTAGGCCAAAGAATGAATAGACAGTGAGTTTATCTTACTTTCCTTCTGAAGACAATGAGTTGGAGATTTAAAAAAGAAGAAGAATCTTTTGTCTAGTGAAAGAAAGAGACTTTGTCATTATAAATAGTATAACTTTAAATATATATGATGCTTGTATTGTGGGATTTCTTTCCATTGCTTCATTTTGCTTGAAAATATGAGTCCACAACAGTTTTGTAGACAGTTTTGTAGACAGCTCGGGAGATGAGAAACACTGCATCTGCTAGAACATCATTTTATCTGATAGTAAGTTTTCAGATGTTATACTTGAATGTCAAATATTGTTCCTCAAGTAATCAGTTGCTTTTCCCCCTTTACTCCTGTCTTCTTCCTGCTTATTACCAGGAAAGTAGTAAATACAATGTCTGTATTTGCTGGCCCATGGCCTGATCTCACACAACTCATAGAGTCACTCAATCACCTTTATTAGTGTTCCCAACTGGGTCCCTCCTCAGTCATCCTCCTGGTCATTCTGCATATGCACTTTCTCTGCCCAGAGAATCTCTCCCTAGGACTCAGCTGCCCTACCCTGGCTGACCTCTTGCCTCACCACAGACTTAACTACTTTGGGCTTTACCTCCTTCTCTCCCCATTTCCCTGATTTATCATGTTTATGGCTTTAACAAGATCTCTCCTTTTCTTAGCCCTTAACCATCATATCCACTCTATGGAACTCCAGTCACATTTTCAGAAGACCCAGAATTTCCTATACCCAGCCTCTCACCTGTACCACAGACCCTGAATACAGCTGATACCTAACGCTTTGCATATGTTAATTTGGAACTCATTAGCAATGCACATCCTCCTCCTACTCACATGGCTCAAGCCCTAGTTGTCTCCTTTCCATGGTTCTCTGACATTATGGAGGTCATGAGCATGTACTTAGTAGAGCTCTTGATTGACAAAGTACTCCAGAGCTGTTCTTTGAGATCACTGCCAAGGCAAGACCACCTGCACTTCTTCAGTAACCTCATATGAAGCATGGGATACCAGGTATTGCTCCTTCCTGGGAGAGATTAAAGGATGCTCAGTGGCTTTGCAGATCTTGCTTAGACTGCAATCTAAGAAGCTCCCACTCATCCCCTCCCCCTTCTCCTTTCATAGTCAGATACACATCATGGTCTCTCAGCCCTCCTAGCCTCTCGGCTTCCTCTCTAAACCCTTTCTCACAGACATGCCCCTAATAAATTCCTTGCATGGTTAATCCTATCTTGGCATCTGATACTCAAAGGACCCAAGTTAATGCAAATTCCCATTCAGGACTATAACTGTTTTCACAATGGCTCCTTACCCAGATGTAAATACATATTAGATGCTCATTTAAAACTTGTTTAAAATAATTAAATGGGCCAAATCACAGAAAAAAATTATCAAGGATGGTGAATTTACTGGAACTTATGTAGCTATGTGGTAGAATGTCATTCAGAAATGTAAGGACTCTTCCCAGATAGTGGTTGGATAAGTACAGGATTGAGGAGGAGATGATATGAGGTATCTATTGTGGGCATGAAGAGAGGAGATGACCAAGCAGTGGTAGCAGAGTGAAAAGCAACAGGAATGTAAGCCCACCCTCCTTCTGGTTGAGAGGAAGTGGGCAGGAGTGTGCCAACCTGCCATGTCCCTACAAATAAAGGTGATGTAGTTTCTAGAGAACCCATTTGTGTTAGGCATAATGGGTAAGCAAAAAGAAGAGTAAGGCATGGTCATCACAGCTGTCACACTAGCTAGTGTCATGTTGTTATTTGCATGGCTGACTTGCTATCAGGACATAAGAAGAGGAAGCGATCATGCTGACATTCAGGGACCACTATCTCTTGAATTAAAATTGGCCACCAATTGTACAGATTATTTGATGGATCTCACCCTACCTCTCCTCATGTCTACACTAATAAAAGAGAAACATGCAAATTGCCCGTCCCTCCGCTATGCACACCAGCCAATCAGAGCAAGTATGCAAATTAGCCAACACAGATGTCGGTTAATTAGCATATGCAGGCGAGGAGCCAAGACTGAAGACAGCCAGTAGAAAGAAGCCAAATGCTACAGAAGGGAGCAAAGCTGCATAGAAGCAAGCAGTGTGGCAGAGACAGGAGGGAAGCAGGCTGGGTAGTGGAGACCATAGGGAAGCCCTCCAAGGTGGGCTTTGCTCTGTTCTCTGCTTCACTCCGACCATAGGAAGCCCTATTTTTGCAGGAATCTTCCTGCAATGGGCCTCTAGTAATATATAGTCTGGGAATGACTTCATATCCCTCTCTCCAACATCTTTCCCCAAACTTAAGTATGCAACTTTCCTCTGTCCTATCTCTTTGGCTAACTTAACCCAAGTCAGCACACACTCATGACAGCATTATATTTGTACTTCTTTTGTGACCACTGTTCTCCTCTATCATCCTGATGTGTGTGCACATCCATTTTCTACGAGATTTTGAGCTCCTTGGGGACATCAGTGTTGATTTTTGTAAGTACCTGATTTCCATACAATGCCTAGGATGATCTTTTAAGCACAGTAGACATTCATTAAGCGTCTCTTGGATAAGTAAATAAATGAAGCCACATTTCCATGGAGTGATAGAGGTGACTTTCGCATGTAAACCACTTCCTCATCTCTGTTTCTTAGTCACTTCCAACCATGTTTCATGTTTCCTTATTTCTTTAAAGATTCTTGCCTTTCATGAGACTCAAGAATTCAGAAGCCCTGACCTTTAGCTCAGTTGGTTAGAGCATCCTCCTATTACAACAAGGTTTCAGATTCAATCTCTGGTTAGGGCACATACAAGAATCAACCAATGAATGCATAAATAAGTGAAACAACTCTCCTCTCTCTCTCTCTCTCTCTCTCTCTCTCTCTCTCTCTCTCTCTCTCTTTCTCTCTCCCCCTCCCTCCCTCTAAGCTCAATAAATAAAATATTTTAAAAACTCAAAAAACCATTCAGCATTTTAAAACTAGATTGCAACTTAAAAGTGATTATTTATGTACTATAGACTATAGCTGCTGGTATGAATTTTAAAAGCTTTTTACTTTCTATTGCGCTGTTTTATACTATTTTCTTTTGTTTCGTGAGATATGTAGCTAAAGGAACAGAGCTAAGATTTTACACTTTATATCCAAATAGCTACTGAAATTAGAAGGCCCATACAATTTGTAAGTGATCTGCATTTTGACTAACCTGATAGTTGAAAATATTTTTTATTAGAGTTCACCTAAAATTATATATACCTATGTTTTATGATCACTGACCTGGGAATCAGTAACCATCATTAGGGCTTCTTCCTAGAAAGCTTTTAACATTACTTCACAAACCTTTGGCTAACATAAGTTTGCAAGGTGGGGATGTTAGTATTAGGGTTTAGGGCAAGCCTCCCCTTGAAACCTGATGTAGATTCATTGCAGTGCACTCTTGATGCTTATCTCTTTGACTACCTTTTTAATTTTTTTTCTCTTCTTAGAAACAACAGGGGGAAGAAGTGTTTTTATTCCTTTTGCATTCCTGTTCCCATTTTTACCCCTTTGCCTGCTTGTGGTAATATGTTACAGTGACTTGGGGTGAAATTAGGTAAAAGGAGATTTGACAACATGGTGCTGTCTTGTTGAAGTCTTGCTTACTCCTATACAACTCTCTCCATGCCATAAATAAATCACAACTGGTTTTCTTCTAAAAAAGATAATGATGTTCATTGAGAAAATACTGGCTGCAGAGGGGCTAAAATAATCTAAGGGCTGCTGAAATTGTGATTAGATCTTAATCTCTGCATTTTTTTTTTCTCTTTTCCTAGGTAAGTGGTGTTTCCTCTTCTTGCTTCAGGGAGTGTTGGTTGGTCTGGTAAGTGTTCATTTTATTGCGGTGTGTTGTGTTGCTCCAGAGCTGCCTTGAATTGCCTAAGAAAGCACAGCAGGCTTTGGGCATGCATTCTGTTGAAAATGCTGGCGTTTGTTCAATCTTTTTTTAGATGGAAATTTTTTTCCCTGAGATCTTACTTTGGCATTATATCACAACAAGCTTTGTTCTCCAATTCTGGAAAACGGCCTAAGAGTTGATTAAGTGTTGATGAAAACTTGCCTTTTATAAATTCTTTTTATGTGGATTTTCCTTTCGTTCACTTTGTATACCTCTTCCTGCCTTTATTGGAATGCTACTTTAACGGCCTGCATTCAGGTTCCGATAAAACATAAAACTTCATGTAGTGGCATCCTACTGAAGTTTTGTATTTTTGTGTTGTTACTGTTTCCAAGAACCTCATTAATCATCTGGTCTCCTCCAGTATCACAGTGACTTCATCTGTACAGTATTAGATGGTCTGTGTGGTGATTAAGTCCTACTCTACAACAGCATTTTTATAAAGTTACTGAAACTGGTACGTTCTTACCTTGTCCAGCCGTGGTGACACAGACACATTACTTTACAGATTTCCTTCCTTAAGGTTGTTTTTCTAGGTATGGTGCTGATGCCAGGATTTCTCTTTGAAAAGAATGAATGAGGAGTAATCCAGAAGAGAAATGAATAGCTGGGGAAAAACAAGAGTCCTTTTATTTGTAAATCAAATTTTATAGTAGAATATACACAACTTCTGATGGTTTCATGCTATTTTTTTTATGATAGCTGACTTCCGCTTGGAGGTGCTAACGAAAACACTTGACCACATTGTCTTTTGCATGGAATATAGGAAATTGACTTGTCTTGTGTCTAACGTGTACTGGGTTATCTTATTGGTTATTGGCCCAGGTTATTGATTTTGCTAGAAGTGCTTGTTCTTTAAAGACACAGCATTTGGTTCAGCTGTATTCTATTATCTACTCCTTCACAATCACCATTCAAAAGTTCTTGCTCTTACATTAATTACTTTATTTGAGATATATGTAGTTTGTTGCTTGAAGAGACTTTTATTTAAACACTGAGATTTATCTGGGTTTTTGCCTTAGATAATCTGACCTTACTTGTGTTTATGTGTGTTGTAGTAGAGCATGTTTGAAGAAGAATACCGGGAGGTCAACTAAATTGCTCTTGAAACATGTAAAGGACTGTACATGTTGCTTTAAATAACCTGTATGGGATTTTGATCCCATGCTGTTTTCAGTCCTGCAACAGAATTTTTCTATTAAAGCTTCTGGATTAAAAAAGATCAGAGAACAGGAGACAGAAAGAGAGGAAGGGTGAAGAAGGTTACATTTCAAACTTGCATAGGCTGTTCCCACACTTTGAAGCCTACCAGGGACCTGCCGAATAGCTTGCTTAACAAAGGGCTGAAAAGGGAACCACGCTTTAAATTGACAAAGTTAGCCCGTGCTGGGAGGTTTTTATTCTTTGCCTCTTGACCTTATTGGATGCCATAAATGAAATATGGAGGGATAGGCTTGAAAAGGCCGGGGGCTACTTATTTACACTACGCTGATGGGGAGAGAAACTAGAGGGAACAAATGCAGTATGTGTAACTCTATCCCTTAACTCGGGCAACGGTGAACATGAAAGACCTGCTGGTTGCAACCTATAATTCCATTTTGGTATGAGATCTTCCTTTGTGATATTTTTTCACTTTTTAAAATTAATTTCTTTATTGATTAGGGTATCACATATTTGTCCTCAACCCCCCATTCCAATCTCCCACCTCCCCCCACTCATGCCCCCCCCCCCCTAGTGTCCTTGACCACTTATTCAGATAAACCACTCAAAAAAGTTAAATCTGAGTAAGTGGCTGAGTTTTATTTTCACTCTGACGAGAACTTGAAAATACCTTGTTTGAGATGAAGTCTATTTTTAACTTAGGTTTCGTGATTTGTGTTATGCTACTTCTATTATGATCCTCTTCCACTTTGAAATCAGAGCTACTAGAGTTGTTGCCAGTGAGCATATCTAGAATATCATTCTTTTTCTTATTCAACAATGCCAATTTAAAAAATGCTAATTCAGCTATCTACAACAATGATCAGTATTTCCACTGCTAGATAAAAGTAACTATACGATTATATGAGTATTAACTGCACAGTATTAATTTCTATATTGTTTGAAAATCCCTTTGTGGTACTATTAGCTAATAGACACTCTATTTCTTCCACATTAAATATTTAACTATACTAGGTAAATTCTGTTATGTAGTATTTATTTTACAATCCAAATATGATCAAATATATTACAATATTAGATGGAAGTTAGGAAAACATTGTAACATCTCTTTGCTCTAGTGACTTGTGTTAATCCTGTGCTGAGAATGAGAAATAGCATGCATCCCTGTCCTCATGAAGCTACATTATCAGGGTTGGGGAGATATAATACATACCAGCACCCCCAGAAAAATAAATACAATGCAAGGTGGCATATGAAGCATGATAAAGAAAACTAGTTTCTTAGAAGATTGGGAAGCATTGCAAATTTGAACAGTTAGCTGTGCAGAGATAATGTAGTTTATTTTTTAGGACTGATTTGAACTCTGATCACCCCAGGCAAGCGCTGGGGGGACTTGGGCTCACCAATAACCATATCTCAATCTCTTCTAATTTAAATGGTAGCAAGTAAGTAGACCCCCTTTAGGTTCTGGCTCAGATAATTTCTGTTCTTGCTACCCCACCCAGCAATCTCAGCATGGTTGGGTGCATGAAAAGGGCTGGGGCATTACCTCTTGGTACTGTGCTGGTTCACATGTGTGCACTGGGGCCCACTGAGTTGTGTCAGGTTTGTGTGTGGTATAGAAGCTGCTCCTGTGAACTGTGCTTTTACCTCTGCTGGTTTGGAGTGTCCTCCTGGGGTCTAGCTAACTCACAGCTGGCCCCCAGCTGGTCTGATCACCCTGTAGCCAGGGAGCATGGACAGTTGGTGCTGGGGGCTTCACTGCCAGCTCCATCACCTGCCCTCTCCATTTTTCTGACAGGGCACAGTGGAACTTTGGGACATCTCCCAAATAAGTTTAGTTAGTACAGGTGCGTTAGAGACCTCAGGTTTCCTGACTACATCCAATCACTTGGACCTCCCAGGTTGTTCCAGGCGCCATTTGAAAGAGTCTCTTCCCCCAAACCCAATCAGGATGCTGGATAAAATCCTCTTTCCTGGCACTACTCAGCCATCTAAGACACCTACATGCTGGGATTTTGAACAAGAGAAGGAAGGTCAAGGTACCTTGCTCTGCTTCCCACACCTTCACAGCTTTCTCCTCTTACAGTCCTTCTGCAATAGTGCACTGTGTCCTTTACATAACATCTTGAGTTCTCTCTACTTCTGGTAGACAGTAAGTTCTAAGATCTAATAGCCACGTTTGGCTCTCAGTACGCTTAATGAGAGAAAATGGGAGTTTACACAATTATTTCCTCTATCAGTTCTGACCTTCATGACTACACTCAACTCAAAACTTAGATTTTGGTCACCAATAGCTTAATTTGTCCCTGTTTTCTCACTCCCATCCTTCCTCGCTTCCTTTCTTTCATTCCTACTGACAGCTCTGATCCTTTCTATACACTAGGCAGGGCAATGTCTTGGCTTACTGATGAACAACTTATATATACAGAAATGCAAACAAGGAAAGCACATTAAAATGTATTTGCCATATTATGTCACCTTCAAGGAAATTGGTGGGGGTTCAGGAGGATTGTCTGTTTGATCAACAAAGGATACACTTGACAGTATTTATTGTAATTGATGGCTTGTGTTGGGAGAGAGCATATTATTAATATTTCAGATAATTTCTACCATGCAGGAACACATGTAACACCATTTAATATTTGGACCATATTCATGTAATGCCTATTAACAAATCCAGAAAATTCACTTAGAGATCTGCTACTAAGGTACACTGATAAAGCTGGGAATCATTTTTGTTGAGAATTAAAATGAGAAAAATAGAGCTTTAGGAATTTCATTCAATATTTTTGAGGACTTACTGTACATAAGGCACACTGATTTTTTAGTTCATAAAGATGAGGGCCAAATTAATCCTCAGGGGCTTAGAATTTCTCAAAATTTCTGTCTTTATGTTTAAGAAGAATAAAATATTAGCTATTTACAGTCAGTTTACTGTACAGTATAAGTAAAACAATATTTTTTATTTGAAATACAAGGTAGTACAGGAGAAATTACCTGTACTATCATCTCTCATAATAATTGCTTATAGTGAATAGTTACTGTATTTCCTTTGCTGAGTAGACCTGACACATTAATTATAATAGATATCAATTATATTTGACATTGTGAACATAACATCAAGATATTCCATAATATTCTTTCATTGTAATATTGTTTAAACTAAGCCTTTTCATGATCTCAAAAGGACCTATATGGAATAGTAATTGGAAAGGAAGGCCTACATTTCATTTTATAATAAATTATCTCCCCTTTTAATTGAAAATGTTACAACTTTTTTATGTTAATCATGATAGAATGCCTCAGAGGACTTTTTAAATTATATTTTTATGGCTTGAATAATTTTATGTTTTAATTTTTAATTTCTTCTTTCTTTGTATAGTATTATCCTTCTTAATGTGCTTTTATCTTATTGAATACCCTGGCATGTTCTAAGAACCCACTAGCCCATTTCAGCAGTACTAAGGGTTAAGATCTCCAAAATTATTCAAGGGCATTTTATTTGTCAATAATCACTCTTTAAAAATATAGGACACTAAAAATATAATAACATGTTTGTTAGTCTTTATAAAACCCTAAAGGCCTGGTACACAAAATTTGTGCATGGGGGAGGGAGGGGTCCCTCAGCCCAACCTGCACTCTCTCCGATCCAGGAGCCCTCAGGGGATGTCCTACTGAGGAACATCTGGCCTCCCTCTGCGGGAGGTGACTGGGCTGATCAGGGGAAGGTGCCACCCCCATCATCCCTCTGCTGCTGCCACTGCCGGCCACCACACCTGCCAAGGTGTTTTCATCAACACAGATTCTAGTCCCTTCACCACAAAAAAATGACAACTTCCTTTCGGCATTTTCAAGATGTCTCTTTCATAGGATATGACATTTCTTTCTTTTTTTTTTATCCTCACCTGAGGATATGTTTCCATTGATATTTAGAGAGCATAGATAAGAGAGGGAAAGACAGAGAAGAAACATCAATGTGAAAGGGACACTTCGATTGGTTGCCTCCTGCATAAGCCCTGATCTGGGCCCCAGCCAGGAAGGAGCCTGCAACCTAGGTACATGCCCTTGACCAGAATGGAACCTAGGCCCTTTGAGCAGCAGGCTGAAGCTCTGTCCATTGAGCCAAACCGGCTAGGCAAGATATGACATTTCTTAGCCCCTCTAGCAGTGGAACTTCATTTTTCTCTCCAGGAATGAGGTGGGAAAACTCTAGATTACCTTCTTTGATTCTTATTACCCAAGTTACCAAGAACACTCTGAGTGGCGTGCAGGGAGCTTAGCCAATGAGCAGACAGAAAAGGTGTTTCCATCTGCAGCTCATGTGCAGAGGCGGGACTGCTGGTGGGATGCAGCTTTCAGGCCCTGAAATGTCCTAGGCGGGCCCATGGCGGCTGGCAGGCCCTGTTATCTATGGGCCTGAACCATCCATGACTTGACTCACTGTGCACACAGTTCTCTTTTGCCCACCTGCGCACGCAACCTCCTCTTGAGTGGTCGTGATGTTACAGAGTCCGAGACAATTTGCATTATATATGTATATGGAAGTCCACTGTAAAATAATTTCTTATTCAACTACCACTTTTCTAAATTTCTTTCTTTCTTTCTCTCTCCTTTGCTCCTGTTGCCATTTGACTATTGGAGCCCTGTCAGGAAAGATAAGTGGATATGAAATGTGAAGATAAGAACTTATAGGAAAAGACTAAAAGAACTATAAAATGTCAGAGCTGGGGACCTCTACAGAACATCCAGCCTGGTGTTCTATTTACAGAGAGCGCAATGTGCACCAAATGTTTGGAAAGTGAAAGGACTTGTCCAAGTTCAGCCCTGTTTTTTGGCTCCCAATCCAGTTCTTCTCCAATTGGATCAAGCAGAATTAAAAAAAAAAAGTTTGAACCAATGGATTTGAGTGAGGGGTGAGGATTTTCTATAGTAATTTCCAATTCTGCTTATTTTCAGTTATGTTAAAATCATCTAAAATATAGAATATAAATAAGGTTCTACTTATGCCCAATGTCACAATCTTCCTTCAGATGACTAACACAATTATATGTTACTAGTGGCCTGGTGCATGAATTCCAGCACATTGAAAGGAAATTAATTAGAAAGTGGCCAGTGGGGTGGGATTGGGAGAGATAGGCTAGACATGCCCTTGAGCCAACCTCCCGTGATCCCTTCCTGGCTGGCCACACCATTGCTGGAAAGGCATATGTGCAGTGAGCTGGGTTCCTCCAGCAGGTGGGGTCCCTTGGCCTGGCCTGCAGGAATTGGGCCAAAATAAACTCTCTGACATCCCCTGAGGGGTCCTGGAGTGCAAGAGGGCACTTGTGAAGTTGTTTTCATATAGGGTGTGAAACGCAAATGCAAGTGTGCACTAAACCAGATACAGGGCAACATGCCCCAGCAACAACATAATCTATGGCGGAAGGTGGAATTGTGCAGCCCTGTGAGGAATAGGGCTCCCTTCTCTCTGGTTTTGGTGTGTATCCATCTGCCCCCTGGTGGTCAGTGCACATCATAGTGACTAGTTGGATGGGCATGAGGACACTTAGGATATTAGCCTTTTATATATATAGATATATAGAGATAGGTAAATGCACTCATTTGAAATGTAAATATTTATATGTTTAAGGTCTAAAATTCCCAAAATATGGGTCATGAAATATCCTGTGCTGTATTTATCAAGGCCACAAATGTCTTTGATCATTCACTTTTAAGTGCAATACATTTTGTTAGTTGATGTGCCAAGCAATGGCCTATAATCAGGAGGCAGTTCGGGTTTCATATTGTACTGAATTATCTTTATTTGCTATAAAAAAATTCAAAATGTCTAAATTTTTGTCATAGAATCTCATGAAAAAAACACACCATAGTTACATTTTTATAAATAAACTATTTTAGAAACATCATAGGAAAAAACATTAAAAATGGGTTTATACCAACATAATTTATAGCAACATAATTTACATTGAACTTTGAAAGTGCAGTTGTGATCAATTTTGTATTTTTATTCAATATCTAAAGCCATTGTTTTATCACCTTGATGTTTTAAGTTTGGTTTGTATTGAATTGTATTTAGAAAGAGAAATAATCTGTATCCTTGCAATTAAATTGAGAAAGTGAAGTCTGAAAGTAATCAAAGTCCATTTTCAGATAATCAGATTAAAAATAGCAATTTACCAATAAAATATTTGATACCATATTTATTTCAGATACACACACACACACACACACACACACACACACAAAATTAGGAAATCCTAAAATCTATATAATAAAAGGCTAATATGCAAATTGTCCCCTCTACTATTCAACTGGAAATTCAACCAGGGGGCAAGGCCGGTCAGTCAACTGCTGTTGGCCCTTCCCCTCAGAGGCCCCATCCCTGATCGCCCCCCATTTCAGTCGGGAGTGAGGTCAGATGGACAACTGCCTGTAGGCCCTTCCCCACAACTAGTGGCCCCATCTGCCCCCCTCGGGCGGGTGGGCTAGACCCTACCTGTGCATGAATCCGTGCACCAGACCTCTAGTTATTTAATAAAATGCTTAATTCTATAACTTTATAAAATACCAACTAAACTGATAGGGACTGAAAAATATTGCATAGAGATTATGATTTCAGAATGCCCAATTTTAGTAATGACATTTGTTAGAAATTACCAAAGAATAAGTTAGAGGTGACTTTTATCTTGTTAAATTATAGGTCTTAATTTTTATTGCAATTTACCCAAGAGTACTTTACTGAAGTATTTACCTGCATTAATTTACACTATTCACACCTTGACTGTAATAGATTAAAAGTCTACATTTTAAGTATAAAAGTGGTTATGTAATCTCTAAATATCTTATTGCTTGTGGATAATATTTCAAGACAGTTGTATATTTCATTTTGTTGACTCGATAAACTAAAGCCTAATGCTTTTGTTTAATATAAAAATTAAGGCTTCAGAATCACCGTAGTGATTGTTTCCTGGGAAAGAATGTATTACTTTATAGATTTTAAGTTGCTCAAGGGTACAAAGAAATATTAAAAAATAATTTCAGAGAACATAACAAAGCCAATGTTTTATATTGTTTTTTGCAAAATTTAAAATTAATTTGAGCAGCTAAGTCTATTAGCATCAAAGAGTAAATCTATTTAAGTGAAAAATTATTTTCATATGTGCGCTTTTTTATGAGACAATTTTATGAAGAATATTAATGGAAATTTTTTCTTACATATTGAATCATTTACTTTATTTGATGTTTTCTTGGAAAGCAAATATATTTTTCTTATTATGTCCCACCTAGAGATATTAAAAAGTCATGTATAATATCTTTGGTTTTACAACCAGATATAGCATTTGTACAGTTATTTCTGACAATTTCTTTCTGGATGCTTCTGCCCCAGTGAAAAAGTACTGAGCCATAGAAACTCCTCAATTAAACTAACAGCACTGGTACCAAATCACCATTTCACTCCCACAGCTGAACTTATTTCACTTTGCAACCAAATGCATCAACTCCTCCAATTTCCAATATCTAATTGTTCTTGTTCAACTGCATTGTGTGTAGACAGGGAATTTATCTTTACCTATCCCTGAACTTCCTCCTTCTTCTTATCCCACATTACAAGCTGATTCGACTGCATTTCTGCAAAATGCAGAAAATCTTGATTACCAAGTTAAATTACAGATATCATTATAACCTGTCATTTAATCAATTATTGAGTGCCACCATTGATCAACCACAGATAATGTTGTCTGGGTATAGGTATTTTAATTAAAAAGGGAAATATCACCCTAGCTGGTTTGGTTCAGTGAATAGAGTATCGGCCTACAGACTGAAGTGTCACAGGTTCAATTCCAGTCAAGGGCACATTCCTGGCTTGTGGGGTTGATCCCAGGGCTGGGGCATGGAGGAGGTAGACAATCAGTAATTCACTCTCATCATTGATGCATCTCTCTCTTTCTCTCTCTCTCTCTCCCTTCCTCCCTTCTTCCCTCCCTCCCTCCCTCCTCCCTCCCCATTCGTCTCTGAAATCAATAAAAAATATACATTTTTTTAAATTTTTTTTAAATAAAAAAGCAAATATGTCTATTTTCCATCATAAGAAAGAAAATTTCAGTGAAACATGTATAGACACCCTTTAAGAAAAACAAAGAACTCCAGGTTATTGTTTTTTTGTATTTGAGATTTTAATTGTTTGATTTTGGCCAGTCTTGCCTTTTTTCACAACATAAAATTCAGAAGTAAGATTCTTCCTGTTGAAGATTTTACAGAAAAGTTCAAACTTACCAAAAAGCTAGGAGAAGACTTGCAGCTCAACCTCCTCTCCTCTCCCTTCTCCTTCCGTCTGCCACTGCGTAGACCTGAAGCACCTGCTGGATACCCAGGAAATGGCAAAATGCCCACATCCTTTGCATGGAACCTCCACCACGGCTTTTCTTTCTCCGTGACCCCTGAGTGACTAGAGATGTGTGGACCACATGGCATGTTCCAGATTGAAAGGAGATTTGACAATCCTTAAATGCCACACCAGTACCTTTGTTAGTTTCCAAAGAACGCCTTTCTCTGAAGGTTAACTTGAAGAAGTTCCTGCTGCCTACACCCTTCAATGCTCATTTTGTGTCTTTGTGCAAGTGCTGGGGATGGGGGAAGCACCAAGTTTTCCTTTGGTTCTGTTTGCTCCAGTGGAAACTCGTTCACAAGCGTGCCCTACTCCTTCTTAGTGTCCAAGGGCGGAGCATGGTGGACTTGCTCTAATCTGGGGCCACATGATTGGGTTTTCAGGCATTATTGCTCCTCTGCAGCTGTACCAAGGAACATGATTTAATCTCATTGCATTCCACCACACTGCTTCGTTTCTGTTTTGCTCAAGGAATCTGCCCATTGCTAAAGTTTGGCACATGAGGTATCCTGTGAATAGTGCTTTATGTTTAGCACCAGATCTATACTTCGAAGAACACAGTTCTTAGTGTGAGTGCTCAGGTTCGAATGATGTTCAGTAGTTCTTATTCATAGATTTGAATATATGAAATATTAAGCGCTCTAGAATTATGCTGTTTGAGGAATTTTGTTCATCCAACAATAAAAATGACTCTGTTGCTAGGACTTTACCCTGATGAGTGGCTGCTCAGTGTTGATAATCTCAGAAACAAGCCAGGAGCTGTGCTCTAGCCCAAGACAAATCTCTGAGCTTTCCTGAGGCCCCAGGACAAAACCAAAGCATGATTGCTATGTACAGTCCTGCAAAAACTATCCGGCATCCACCTAAACTTACTTGTTAAAGAGTCTGGTGCTAAACCATGTCCTTGAGGGGCAAGGTCCAGAACATACTGGGTAAATGAACTAATTATGAATTAACTTAAAGTGGCTGCTGTTATGACTTACACAGTTATAAAATCTACATTCGATGTAAAAACGTTTATCTAAACTAAACGAGGGGTTGAAATCACATGAAAGTGCCAATATTCAACTGTTTCTGCTCTAAAATATGGAGATGTTATATGGTTCAACATAATAATCAATAATGCTGAGAGGTACTGTCTAGTTGAATTCTAATGTACTGTGGTAACTATTGTTTAAGTCTTAAAAAGTAACGATTGCCAAACTATGATTTAATTAATAGTGACTAAGCATAAACTTTATATTTTCTTCTTGGAGTGGAGGGAGATAAACATACATTAGGACATTGTCAATGCCAGGCTCCATCCTAAGTATGCCTTAGCCCCAAATCCCCAGATTAAGTGCTAATTTAGCATTTTAGAATTATCCAAGAGAAAAATCAAAAGACCTTCTAAATAACTGTACTTTACACAAAGCTCTTTGAATAGACTGTAACATAAAAATGTGACCCCCAAGCCCTGGCTGAGTGACTCAGTTGATTGGAGCATTGTCCCATACAGTAGAAAGGTTGTGGGTTCAATCCTCAGCTAGGGAACATACTTAGGTTATGGGTTTAATTCTTAGTCAGGGAGCATATGGAAGGCAACCTATCAATGTTTTCTCTCTCTCTCTCCTCCTTTCTGTCTCTCTAAAATCAATAAAAGTATATCATTGGCTTAAGAATGTGACCCCAATATTAAAAACTGAAATGATTGTCTTTGTTGAAGGATAGGAATGAGGTTCCCCCAATTATTAACTCATCAAATTCATCCTCAATGCCTTGGGCAGGAGTTGCTCTGGTTTTAGAGCAGGTAAAACTTCTGTTTTATTGTCAGAAGAATTGTAGTGATGTGGAAAAGCATTTTCAGCCTGTAAATCTGTAATATGAGCCATAGTACTTGAAAGGAGAAGCGGTTTTGAAATATACAGGATTAGCTTACATTCCATTCCTGTGATCAGGTATGCATGGTGAGATAATATCAGGGCCATGCAGCCATTTGAGATAAAGAAACATGTATAGAAAGAAATTGTGAGACTTATTTTTTAATCATTATGGAAATTGTCATTTTCTGGAAATAGTAGATATGTGTACAAATCAAATCACCTGATCATTTCCTTTTTGCATTATGGCTCCAGCTGAATTTCTTGATAGAATTATACCTACATTACAGCCAGCTGCCTCTTCCAAGTCTTAAGTGTAATTCCACTTATGGTCTCTGTTATTATATCAAAACAATAAAAATCTAGTTATGCAATTCAAGAGTCTTCACAATTGGATGCTCTATGATTGTGCATTGTGCGAACCACTTATCTGACTAATCCTTGATTGGTCTTTATCACCTGGTCCTATTTTAACATCCTTGAACAGCACTTCCTGGAAGTGACTACAGCAGTTCTAGTTGTAGAAGAGTATGTTGCTAGGACTTTAAACAAAGACTTTTATAACTGAACTAGAGGCCTGGTACATGAGATTTGTGCACACCCTAGGCCTGGCCGGTGATCAGGGCCGATCTGTGGGGCGACCCATGGGGCGATTGGGTAGGAGGGGTGGAGGCTGGCCTTAGGCCTGCAGTCTGGGGGTAGCCCCTGCATTGAGTGTCTGCACCCTGATGGTCAGTGCACGTCATAGTGACTGGTTGTTCCACCAGTTAGTTGATTTGCATATTAGGCTTTTATTATATAGGATAGTCTCATCCTGAAGACAACTCAGCTCATGAGGTCAGACCTAGTCATACAGTAACTTCCTGACATGATGACAGCTCTTCCTACTCCATTCTCATTCCTTGCCTCACACGCACATAAATTTACATGCATTCATCAAGAGCCAACTCTATAGGGATATCAGTACCAACACTATATTCCTATTCTTATATCAACACAATAGCAACTTGTTATAGTTGCTGAAGAGTAAATGAATCAAGGAAACAGATCCCAAGTGCCCATCAGTAGTTGAGTGGATAAAAAAATCTGTGATGCTCATACACCATGGAATACTGTGCAGCTGTAAAATAAAAGGATCTCCTACCCTTTGAGAGAGCATGGAGGGATGTGCAGAGTATTATGCTAAGTGAAATAAGCCATTCAGAGAAAGACAAGTATCACTTGATCTCACTCATGTGTGGAATCTAATGAACAAAATAAACTGATGGGAAAAAAATAGATCCAGAGACAGAGAAGCATGGAACAGACTGTCGAATCTCAGAAGCAGGGGTGGATTGGTGGGTGGGAAGAGAACAACCAAAGGACTTGTATGTATATATACATAACCCATGGACACAAACAATAGGGTGGTGAAGGCCTGAGGCAGGGGCAAAAGAGAGGTCAATGGGAGAAAAGGGGGACATATGTAATAGTTTCAACAATAAAGCTTAAAAAATAAAATATAAGAAAACTGAAAACAAAAAAATGACTGTTTTCTGACTCCCCGTTGAGTAGGTTTCCAAAGAATAGGTAATATATATTGTTTCTTTAGTAGCCTTTTATAGTGAAAATGTAAAGGAAGTAGAGTATATTCTTGAATATGAGGCACTCAAAAATATCTTGGCTGTGTTCATTTTTCCAAAATTATTTGACAGTGGTTTCCTTTTTTGTCTGCTAGGTAGGAGACCCAAAAATCAGAAACTTGGTTCTATTTCCTCCAAAGAGTTTTTAATTCCACTGTAAAGAAACAACATCAAAACAGGTTCAAAATGATTAAAGTGCTTTAAAAACCTCTTGGGAACTATTCACTTGTAATGTGTTATTTCTTGGACTGTCAAAGGCAGCCTTTATGAATGAAAATATCTGTTATTTACAGCCTTGTTTGCCTTTGATGGAGGCTTGTGTGCTGCCAGAGTCCCGGATTTGAAAAGGAAGAAGATTCACTTTCCATTTTATTTGTTTTGTTTTTTTTGTTAGATCACTGTTTGTGAATCTAAAATAAAGCAAAGAAGAATTCCTTTTTGTTATCTAACAACAAGAGATGAAGGGGAGAGAGAAACTTGGCCTGTGCTCATGTCAGGTGGAATGAAACACTGCTTACGCCATCATTAAGTTAATTTGTGTAACGTAAGCTGCCTTTGTGAGTGCTACCCAGAGAACTTTCAGCCTGAATTATTTGGTATTTCTGTTGACAGTCTTTGTTCTGATTTCAGACTAAAAAGGAAATAAGGACAAAGTAGGCATCTACCAGGATTTTGAGCAGAACTGAGAAAATTACGCATTTCCATTCATGTGGGTAGGCATGCTATACCCAATTCACAAATGCCACCCATCTCGTAATTCTTCAGAGCTGCACATCCTCTTGCCATTGAACTTGGCTTCTTCCTCTCATGGTTTGAAAATATATCCATTCAAAGATAGCTTTATTGGCATGCGCAGGTCCCCGTGCTGCTGCTGCACAGCAGTGAGGCGATTAGCACACAAGAAGTTGCCTCTCTGCCATATAGAAATTCAATTAAAAGCCCCAGATAAAACCTTAATTAAAAGGTTGTGGAAACAAATGTATCCGTCGTGTACCAGGCCTTACAACTTGCCAAATGCTGGCTCTGCTGAGTCGCCAGAGGCAGTGAATTCCGCAGGCGGCGGGCTTCTGTGAAAATACCTCGCTGCCAGCAACACACAGTCTTGGCGGCAAATGGAAACTTGGGAGGGAATGGCATGCTTTCTTGTAAACTACTTGCCTCGTGTATCAAGATCCCCTTCTGGCCAAAACCGGTTTGGCTCAGTGGATAGAGCGTCGGCCTGTCGACTGCAAGGTCCCAAGTTCGATTCCGGTCAAGGGCATGTACCTTGGTTGCAGGCACATCCCCAGTAGGGGGTGTGCAAGAGGCAGCTGATCGATGATTTTCTCTCATCGATGTTTCTAACTCTCTATCTCTCTCTCTTCCTCTCTGTAAAAAAAAAAATCAATAAAATATATATTTTTTTAAAAGATCCCCTTCTGGAATCTAACCTGAAACATGCCCCCTGGTACGATGACCATGGGCAAGTGGTGAGGCTTTTAAATCTGGGGTTCAGGGCCTCACCCTGAGAAATCAAGCTGGGCAGTGCCCTTTGCTCACGGTGATGTCTATACTGTCCTGGGATTTCTGATCCTTCTCTTCCCCTTAGCAATGGGCAGGTTCTAAGCAGTTAACACACAGCTTCTACATTCCGTCTGGAAATTTGAATATCAAGTATGCTTTCCAACCAACTTGGTCCTCCTACTGCTCTGGGAATGTCATTTGCTGTGTCACCGTCCTGGGCCCCTTAGTGTGTTATCAGTAAATGCAATTGAATGAAAGAATAGCCTCTCAGGAAGTGGGTGCCACTGTTCCTTTTATGTAATGAGGAAACCATGGATTAAAGAGGTTAAGGAGCAAACCCTAGTTCATACAGCTCGTAAGTGGCAGAGGTCAGATTTTCAACCCAGACTGTGACTCCAGAGCCCATTTCCTGAAGTCATCAGTCTTCCTTCCAAAATGCCTGACTTTCTCTGTTTCAGACCAATTGTACTCTTTTTGTCTAGGATCACATCTACAATTTTAAAAAATTGTTTTAGAGAGAGAGGTCGGAGGTAGAAAGAGAGAGAAAAAAAAATGATTGGTGCTGTCCCTATGCACCCTAATGTGGGAATAAACCCGCACCCAGGGTATATGCCCTGACTGGGAATAAAATCTTCCACCTTTTGGTGTTCAGGATGACATTCCAACCACCTGAGTCACACTGGCCAGGCCTGCACCTACATTTTGTAGGTCCTGAAATTTATACAATTTGGGAGACCCTTTTTGAGAGAAAAAAAATAGGAATACAAAATTAGCAACAGGACTTTGGAAGAGACCCATGCAAGTGGTGGGCCTCAGAGCTTAAGCTGGATTGTTTCAGGTAAACCCACCTCCAGCTGGGAGGCAGCGCTTCCTTGGAAACTGCTATTCAGAGACACTCAGATAACCCAGGGATCCATTTAAACACATATTTTGACTTAAGTTTTGATGCATATTTGATGCAATTTATTCCTAATTTCTATGCAGCAAGAAAGGTAGCAAGGTTGATTTTTCTCCAAAACAACTTGGAAAAATTTCTGTGGTGAGACATTTGGAAACAAGAAGATGGTTCTTAGCCTCAAGTGTGTTACAGTCTGTAAGGGCAGACAGACGTGTTCACCGCTAAAACCCAGTGTGATAAATGCTATGAGCTATGTAAAATGATAAAGAAGTCCCAACTGTAGAGATAAGACTCCTGTTCAGCCACTTTCGTAAAACCTTCTGCTTCTTCTCCATCTCTCACTAAGCTAAGAAGTGATGAGATGCTTTAGCTTGGTAGCAAAGTAACACATACCAGCTTGGGTTGTTGGATCTGGTCTTCCCAACTAGACTGCAAGCTCCATAAAGGCAGGTGGTCTGCCTTTCTCCACAGACTGTAAGGGGTGGGCTCTGAATAACTGTGAGACTGAGTGGCTAATGGATAGAGGTTGACAGGGCCCAGTGATCTTTCTGAACAATATACTAATAATCTAAATGCCAGAGGACAGCTCTGTCACTGAACACAAAAGTTGAGGCCAACTTTGTGCTTGTTTCTTTATTGATTGTCTTCCTAAGAATTGGACATTTATTGTTTAATCCTAAAAGAGGATTCACAAAATTAATTTATTCTGTATATTTTTTATTGAGATGAAATTCACATAATATAAAATTAACCATTTTAAAGTGAACAGTTTTAAAATTTAGTACATTCATAATGTTGTACAATCACCACCTCTATCTAGTTCCAAAACATTGTCATCCCCTCAAAAGGAAACCCACTAAGTAATTATTACTTATTTCCTTCTCCCATAGGCTCCTGGCAACCACCAGTCTTCTCTCTGTCCCTATGAGTTTACCTCTCCTGGATATTTCATATAAGTGGAATAAAATAGTATGTGTTCTTTTGTGTCTAGCTTCTTTCACTTAACGTAATGTTTTCAGAGTTCATCCATGTTGTAGCATATATCAGTACTTCTCCCTTTGGTGGCTAAGTAATATTCCATTTTGTGTGGATACCACAATTTGTGTTGTTTTCACCTTTTGTCTAGCATGCTGCTGTGAATGTGCACATACATGTGTTTGTTCAAGTCTGTGGTTTTAATCCTTCTGTGCATCTGTCTAAGAGTGGAATTGCTGTGTGCTATTGCAATTATCTGTTTAAGTTTTTGATCCACCACCAAATTGTTTCCCACAGCAGCTGCATCATTTTACAATCCAACAATATATGAAGTTCTAATTTCTCCACATTCTTGCCAATACTTATTTTCCTTTTATTTTTAAAAATTATAAGCATCCTAGTGGGATGGAGGTACATTTTATGTCCAAGTAATTCCTCATGTTGTTGTAAAGGTGATCAATAGCCCTGAGTGTCAATCCATGTCCCCTTCCAGTTTTCAGTTTCAGACCCCAGAACACGAGTCATCTGGTTGTTTTAAAACATTGCTAAGAATCATTAAAACCACAACATCATTATATATGAACCAAAGACATCCAGGATGATAGGTCAGGAGAAAGAGATGCAGAAGAATGTTCAGGCAGTCAGGTTTCAATCTTTAAACTATTATTTAAAATTTTATACAACAAAAATGAAGAATTATAGTCAAATTTCATTTTAGTCCTTTAAGTTAGCCATTAATTTTTTTTAACTTACCTGAGAAGTCAATTTCTAGAGGTGGCTAAAAAAGTGGACATAACCATATGTTGGTTATCTGAATTGTATTTATTCCCAACAAATATTGCTTCACAGTTGACTAATGTTTTTAGTCATATGTTTAAGTATTTTACACCCATTGGTGTGTCTTTTTACATAAAGAACATAACATTTGAAAGCCATCCTTTTTTCAAGTCTGTTTTTCAGAAGCTACAAACCAAAAGTGAATCTGACAGCTGCACTATAGGAACATCTGGGTGAAGATGAGGACATTCACCGTGGACATCTCCCTTGAACTTCAAATCATAGATTCCTACACACCTAGAGTTGTAAAGAAGCTTTGGTGTCAGTGATTTTACAAAAGATTTTTTCAATAAGAACCTTCCCCTGCCCTTTTCAATTCAACTTCAATGTTATGCAGAGCTCTTACATTCAACAAACAAATGAGCAAAATCCAAAACAATTCAGCAAAAAATAGAAACAGAACTTCTCTGGTTGATCAGGGCTGGTGGCCAGCCCTGGGACTGTGCTGCCCCACCATCCTACGCCTATGCTGCCACAGGTGCACTTCTGTGGACCCTCCTCAGCTGTTTCAGAACATGATCTGGAAACCTATGATCTAGTCCATAGCCTGTTTCTCACATGGAAGAATCCAGCTGCTGCATGAACAGTATATGTGCTCGTTCTCTTGCAGGCATCCCATTCCCTTTGTGAACACTGAATATGAACATTGATGCCAACAGTGTCCCTGAACTTCAGTCTGCTGGCTCATATCCTAATCTTTGGAGCTCTAACTCTCTTCTACATCACAGCACTTCAGTTGGATAGATAGGTGTCATTTCTTTTTCTTTTCTTTTTTCTAGTCTAAGTATTCCCACTTATTTTCACCTCTCCAGAAATGACATGGTTTTCAGACCATTGCCTCATCACCTAAGACTGGGATTCCTCCAGGTCATCCTTAGTGTACTATTCTGAGTTTGGATTAATGCAGACAGAGGATCTGTGTTCCCCAGTGCTCTCAAGGCTGGACTTCCAATCATGAAGCCTGCACTCTTTTGGCAATGCACATTCACAATTGGCATGACTGAAGTTTGCAGTCAACAAAAACTATTCTTCTCCCGTTGAACTGATGGCTTTCCCATTAGCTTGAACCTCCAATATGTTACGTGTTAAAGTGAAGTTGGACAATATTTGGAGAATAAGTTATCTAGAAGCACATATTGCTTTTACAATGTAAATGTGTGTTTTTTTCCAGTTATTTACTATTGAGTATTATCCATAATTTGACCATCCTGTAGAACTAAAAAAAAAAAGAGAAAACTTTTATGTTTTTATACTACAATAAATATAAGAACACTGAGAGCAGAGACACTGAATGATGAGCAAGAGCCACCCCTGCCCTCCAATTATGGCAGTGTGATTATATGTCCCAATTTCCCTGGAACATGCCCAACTTAGCAACATGGCCAGCAAACATCTTTTCCCCAGAAAAAAAAAAATGTGTAAGTCTGAACAACAATTTAAATGACTGCCTTAGGTAAGGGCTCTTTATGCTGAATTAAGTTGGCTGTTTCTTAGACTAACTCTGTTCCCTTTTGGATCTATATGTAATAGTAATGAGCATTCAGAAGTAGGAATATATTTTCTTCATAGATTCTGAGATCAGTAAACAGTCCCCATCCAGGGTAATTTGTCTTAAATGACACACATATCTAACCGAAAACATACCTCTATGTAGAGCTCTGAGTAGACAAAATATTCCTACCAATCAGATTATGAAAGGAAGATCCAACATTACTTTTAATGATTCTAGAAAGTATTTGGAGTCAAGTCTAAGTCACAGGTGTAACAAGCTGGACCTAGATAACTTTGTTTTTCTGTGTGTAAATAAATTTCAAAGTTAAAGTGCTCTGTAAATGATGAGAAATTAAAAGTAGAAAAGTAGAGTTTTGCCATCTCTTCTCAGCTAACACCAAAAATACAAAGGTACTTTAGGAGGTGTTTTTGAAGGGTATTCTTATGATTCAATTCCTAATATTTTCATGTATATCCATGATAATTTAGGTGAAGTTTATTTTTGTGGTCTTTCATGAGTGCTTATTTAGTGACTTGCACTTTGATAACTACTAGAACCCAGTTACTAGAAACTATAAAGACATATGCCAGTCTATGAGGACACATTAAAGACATTCTGTGTGTTTCATGAAGAATTTTTTTTTCGTTTTGGTTGCCTTTTTGAGATAACCATACCAGTCTGAGCCAGAAACAATATTTTGGTGCATAATGAATAAGAGTAGTCTAATCAAGGAGTTTGGAAGGATTGTGACAATAATAAATGTAAACTATTAATATTATTGTTTGGGGCATCTGTCAAATTGTGTTAGGCCTCAGATTTCCTTCATGAGAACATTTGAGTTCTCATCAATCACATGTCCTTCCCAAAGGCAACAAATCATAATGGCTATTTCTCCTTTAGGACAACTCCCAGCTTAAAGAATTTAAGTCCTGCTAGCGGCAGTAAAACTAAGTGCTCTCAGAGGAAAGATATCGATGGGCTTTGCTTTTTTTCTGTTTGGTTTTGAGCATTTAAAATAGGCTTAAAACCACATGGACTGATGGAGTCCTATAATTAAACATATGTATAGGACTTTACCACATATGCACATAAAGGCCTATAACTTAGATGCACAGAGGCCTATGCCTTATAGGAAGTCACCAAAAGTTCCTTAATGAACATTTTCTAGATCTGAGCATACTCAGTTGAGATGCCCTTATAGTCACATAATTTTCAAACTTCAAGGTTTATCACCCTGGACTCTCTCTTCCCCATGAACATTTGATGGACAAGGAAACTGAGACTCTAGGTAATTTGTGCTAGGCCTGCAGATTTAATCCACAAAGACAAGACTCCCAAGTATTCTGATTCAAGGTCATAATATATATCCCTAGTGCGTGACCACAGCTGTATACAGGGTGGGGCAAAAGTCTGTTCATACAACTGTAAACTGGCTTTTACCCAAGCCTGTATTATATATTAAGAGAGCTTTTCACGAGAAGTCCTCTTTAGATGAACATTCTGAGTTTAAAGAACATTGATTCATGTTAACTGATCATGTTGACTTAATCAAATTAGGCTCTAAATTTAGCACATCATTTTTGTGCAGTCTTTGTTTTTCTAAACCTGTCTCATGTTATGTTCCTTGACTTGCAGAAACCTAAACATCCACTCCACCACAGTAATAAAATTGGGTCTCTTACGGTATCCTAAAGCATTCTGATATTTTTACAGTGAATATGTTTCATAGAAAACATCACCAAGGCAGATTGTTGTCAGCTGGTAATTTATTTAAATTGCTACTCATTTCATTTCCATTTTTGTGGTATCTAACTTGGCATTTCAGAGACAGAAAGTGACTCTAAGCTCAGAAAATACAATATAATTTTTTTGAAAATATGCATTAAATCTTGTTAGAACTGTAAGTAATGACTGATTTCAAAAATATAAAAATAGATACCTAATGTGAAGCCGGTCACCTTCTTTTCGCAATAAGAAGATGAACATATTTAGAAAGGCTGTGATGGGTATTGGACACTGCCGAGCGGGCGGGTGCAGGCTGGGTCTGGAATGGAGTATTGATTCAGATGTCATAATTAAATGAGCCTGAGACTGAGCTCAGATAGAATCTGTTTGGAAAGAAGGATAAAGAGTCAGGAAGAGATATGAGTTAGAGTCTCTTTCCCTAATAGTACTTGTCAGAATTTCAAGGGTGAGAGGTTCTATCAATTGGAACAATAACAGTGTGGAAGTGATGGGGTTTGGCACCTTACCAATTCTCTCCCTTCTAAGAGAGCATGTGTGTGACATCTGTGATTTATTTCTTATCTATCAGCCTGGTGAGCATGAGTCTGGAGTTTCCTACCAAATTACTGTACTCGTCTACATGTTAAAAGGCTGCTGTCACATTAAAGACTATCAGAAATTCAAACCCTTCCCATGGGTGATCCCAGAGAACACATAAGAATCGAGACTTACTTTCACTTAAAGAGACCTATGTGTGGGAGTATGTTGTGGCAAGTCAATTTATATTACACCAAATTAGCTCCCCCCCCCTTCTATTTTTTCATGGATGGTTGAAACAATATTATAGCCAAATTGATGGGAATATAAAATATAAAAAACAAACTCTCCCATAACCACTGTAATACAAATGCTACTTCCCCAGTCTGTCCATAAGCTCCTTATCATATTCATTGAAAAAATGTTGGTAATTATCAGCAATTCATTTCCATAAGGGGATATCCCCCAAAAGTGAAGAGGAGGCTATGTTCTTGGTTGCATGTGAAAAAGAAAGAATGCGCTAACAACTATGGCCTAATAGTGGGATCGAAATTAATTAGATTGCAACAGTCCCTTAAGGAGACATACATTTCTCTTATCTCCGGGGTAGCTCTTAAAGGTCTTCTCATTCACCAGCCAACTTCGTACAGATCCTTACCTTCATCTTCACACCCTCAAAAGAGAAAAGCAGGTGAAATAAACATAGGCAACATTAGTGTGGATTTTTTTGTGTGTTTGTTTATTTTACATGCCACCTCCTCCTAGGCCTGGAGCTGGGAGAGATATAATTTAAAGTGGACACAGCAATTCCTCTGGCCATTTGAATCATGACCTTCCGACCAGGGAGCCAGCTGGAATCTATAGGATTTATCGAAGAGACCTTAATATTGCAGAATGGCAGAGCTCACTAATCGTTTCTTCACCATCTCCATCTCCCTGCTTTATTCTCATTATTAGAAGTGTCATTATTTTTAAGCTACTCAGTTGCCTCGGGAACTGTAAAGTGACCCTAATGATAATTCTCTATGCCATATATATATATATAATCTTTCTCGATCATTTGGCCTAACATACCCCCCAATGAAATTTATAAATGACATTTCTTCTTTTTTTCTTTATTGATTAGATATTACATATGTACTCTTATCCCCTCCTCCCCTGCTCATGCCTCCCCCCCCCCCCCGTGTCTGTGTTCATTGATTAGGCTTATATGCATGCATACAAGTCCTTTGGTTGATCTCTCCACATTAACCCCAGGCTCCCCTACCTTCCCTCTGAGGTTTGACCGCCTGATTGGTGCTTCTCTGTCTCTGGATCTGTTTTTGTTCATCAGCTTGTGTTGTTCATTATATTCCACAAATGAGTGAAATCATGTGATTTTATCTTTCTCCAACGTTTATTCTTAAGGCTTCACACTAAAGGGCTTTTGCAATCTTTTTTTTTTTTTTTTACCTTAAGAGTTGTAAAAAAAAAAAAGTAAATAAAATAAAAACCAAACAAAAACCACTGGAAAGCCATCAGGATGTATTTATTTTTGTGTGTGAAGCTATCTTCCTGCCCATTAATAATATCAAGGATACAAATGTCTACAAGTCATCAAAAATATTATAATAATTATTTTATGGATTATTGTGCTTATTTTAAAAATCTAAAACTGGAAAGACCCCTAGTATTCCATTGTCCAACTCCCTAATCCCATTAATAAGGAAGAGAGAGTTCAGAAAATGTATGCTTATCAGCACAGAACCCGAGACACCAACCATCTAGTACAGGCTTTGGAGTCAATAGGCCTGCTGTGAACCACTGATTTGCCTCTTACTTACTTCTTGGGAGTCCTTGGGCCATTGCCTCAGCTCCTGTCTATAAAAAGGACAGACGATACCTACATCTCAAGTTGTTGTGAGGATCAAATGAGATCATGTTATCAAAATACTTAGCACCATCTGTAGTACATCTTATTTTATGGGAGCTACTCTTTAATGAATGGCTTTTACCCTTCAGGCTGGAGTTGGAGGTGGAACAGACTTAGAATAGCTCGTAAGCCACAAGGAGAGCATCAGTCTCTAAGACTCCATTTCCTGTCTTGTCACACATGTCTTGATCTGAGTGGAAAGGGAGTCTGTTTTTAAGGAGCATTCATGTAGCAGGAAGGCTTTTTCTTCTCATATTTGGACTCTCTTCCTCATGTCTAGAGATAAGCAAAGTGTTTGTGAATTTAGACAATCACTGCTCGAAAGTGTTGCCAGAAATAAACAAGCTGTCAGGAGCCAATGATTTATTTCTCATCTACTCAGATGACATCTGGTTTAAGTGTGATGAATACATGCTTGTTTAAGTCAGATGGTGATGGTGATGCTGACAGAATTGTTTGTAAATATTTTGGGAATCCCCTATGTGCTTGCTACCAGAAGAGTGAGCTATTTAAAGGGGGGAAAGGCATAAACTTCAATCTATCAAATTCTATGCTTGCCTCAATCTCCACAGGCTATGAGATTTGCAGCTACACCTGCCACAGTTCGAAGACTAAGAGTGACTATTTTGACATTAAATGTGGATGCCACTAGCAACATGCTGATGTGTAACAAATGCTCAGCGATCATTGGTACATTTAGGAAACAGCCTTTGAATAAAAGAATGTCAGGTGAACCTACATGTTTGAATGGACTTTAGTAATTTTAGTGGTTTGGTTATTGTTTTCAGTAGCTTTGCAGCTATTCATCTAATAGTGTTTAGTGGGTTGTATTATGTCAAACACAGAATAGTTTAAAAGGAAATGAAGATACATGCCTGCCAGGGACTTCGCGTGGCCTCTAGGGAAATAAGCGCTCTGAACATAATGCTTGATTATATGGGTTTACAATGGAAAGACGTGGCATGTCCTAGAAAGTGTCAGTGTCAGTCATTCTGGGTTGTTCTTCCAAGCTGATTCCTTGCCATCCTGAGTAACCTAAGAATTAGCAGTATTTAACTGAAATATATTGGTAGTAATTTATATGTAGGGAATTTAAATTATACATAGAAATCCTAAATTATATGAATATTGAAAGTTGTAGGCTTATGCATAATGCATAACAATTGCTCAGTGAGTTAGGAATAAATATTTACATGGAAAAAATCATGTGAAACGTGTCAAAGCATAAAGAATGTGTGCTTTATATATAATCCATTTAATAATATATTTATGAAAAGAAGAAAGAACAGATGTCACTTTTTATGCATGACATCAATAGTTATTGTTTGTATAGTACATTACAGTTTTTAAAGTACATTCCATGAATCATACCATGTGAGATTATGATCCTATTTTAATTCAGGTAATTAATTATATTTCTCAAAGAAATTACTAACATTTTGAATATACAGTTTTTGTCCTGAAACAACAATAAACAAAACCAATTTTATGAGATATTTATATAAAAGAGGCCCCAAATCTATCAAAATAATTGATTTTATATGTTAAAACTACTATGTCTATTATTATCTTTTCTTCAAGTTATTTCTTTGTAATTCACATTCAGAAAGATGAGTCAATCGACAGAATTACAGTAGGCATTTTATGGTGCAACCAAAAATATACCAGTTTGTACTTAGCATACAACAAAAAAATGTGCAGGCATGTTCTGCAGCATTCATGGTAGTAAAGCAAATGTACAATGAAGAGAAATTATCCCTGCCCCTCTGAGAATGAGCTTTAGTTAATGAAAAAGGGTTTGCTGATCTTAAGATTTGAACAGGAGCTATGGACATCTTGACCAAACTAGGTTTTATAAAAATACAAAATGCAAAAGAAACATATAAATATCATATGTGGGTATGTACATATATATGTATGCTACAGGCCCGGTGCACAAATTTGTGCATAGTGAGGGTCCCTCAGTGATTAGGGTCAGTTGGGCTGGCCACGGGAAGGGACCATGAGAGGTTGGCTGTGGGAGCGCACTGACCAGCAGGGGGCAGCTCTTGCATTGAGCATGTGTCATAGTGACCAGTTGACCAATCATTCAGTTGTTTGGTCACTTAAGCTTTTATATATATAGATATACACACATGTGAAAATATGTTTATATTAAAATATATATGTATATTCATAGGGAAAGGAGACTGAAAGGGTATATCAAACTGATGAGAACATTGTGAATGAGAATGTGGGATGAATAAAGGGATCTTTGTGTTTTTTTGTTTTGTTTTGTTTTGTTTTTTTACTCCATATACGACTGTATTATTTCAATTCTTTTGCTATGAGAATAAATTCATCTATTACTTATAGGCCTAAAATGCACAATGATACCAAGAAATATGTCTATTAAATCCACCTGATAAAATCCATCCTTTTTGTTTGTTGTGTTGTCATAAAGGAATTTTCTGGTTTTCCCCCAAGCAGGGGTAGTCCTGAGCATCTCAGATGGAGAATTCCCCCCTTGGTCATATTTATCTCATTTGATATATTTCTGTCCAACTGTCAACTGTTGGGGTGGGAGAGAAGCTCTAATTTGCTGATTTCCATTGTGTAAATACTTTCGAAGGGGCCGTTTTAAGTACCAATCTGATGTCAAATGGCTCACAAAATCCCTGGAAATTATTGACTTTTTATCCCAGTGGCTCCAATCATGGCATCTACAGACCTGCTGCTCCCTGGAAACCTGAGCTGTGAGAAGAGGAGGCTACTGACAGGCGGGATAATTCTCTGGCCAACCTAAGAGTGGAAGCGAAGGCCTCAGGGCAGTCTTGCTGAGCCTGCCACCAGACTGAATGGCAGCTACCACTCTTCCCACAGTGGCAATGGGCATGCCCCCAGCTCAGCATTGCCGATAAAGAAGATTTAGTTGACCTCTTCAAGCTCTTCCTTTATAAAATGGAAATAATAATTCATAAGAAGCCTAAGAACTAACAAGTCACTTAAAAACTGAAGTGCCACTTAAACATTTGCCCCACCACATTTTCTTCTTAAATGAATACATTTAAAAGCTGAACAACTTTTTTCTAAATGGCACATTGCTTGCATGATTTCTATAGCTTTGCCCTCTCTCATTCTGCGCCACACCAAAACAATAGGTCATTTTGTAGAGACAAAGAAGGCAGTCCTCTGGACCTAAGAGGCTTCCTTCCCCTTTCAGACTGTAGTTTACAGAAAAAGGCTAGCAAACCGTACTGTAAGCTTGGGCTGGCCCAGTCATGGACAACTACGTTGATGAAGGAGTTTTGACTTCATTCAGATGAGGCCTCTTTCAAGTGACTGACTGACTGGCAATCAACAGAGAGGTGCCTGGGGGCAGCTCTAACCTTCCTGCTCAAAGGCAGAAGCTGCAAAGGGAGGACAGTATTTGAGGCTGTAGGCAAAGGGCATTCGAATGATGAGAACATTTTGCCCCGACCCCAACTTAAGAATATCTTCAGCCAGAGATGAGAAGGGGAGGCTTGCTCCTTTGAGAGGCAAACCCTTTGCAAGTGGGAATTGTGTGCACCAGTTTCCTCCTCATGCAGGAAGCAGCTGATTGATTTTACAAAGTGCACATCTTACAGTCAGCAGGGGTGAGTTAGGTGTGCAGACCAGGGAAGGCGCGTTGAGGGATTAGCGTCTCTGTGAGGCCAGCTTTGCCCGGTATTCCACAGTGATCTTGGAAGGAACCATGGGGCTCTGTCTGCCTGTCTACAGCTAACTGGGGAAGCACACAAGAAAGAAGTGTTTGATCAGGGGATTAGAGGCCTAAGAGAGGTAGCCTGGAGAATGTCTTTATTTTAGTTTGCTTTTGTTGCTTGCTGAGCATGCTCACTCCATGGGAAGATTGGACCTTTCCTGTTTGTTTAGAGTGAGCATTCAGAAAGCCCAAGGCCCTGGGCCTCCTGCAGTTTTTGAGCTGGCTAGGGAAAAACCTCATGCCCTGCCCCAGACTAAAGGTCTTCGTTAAAATTTCCTTTTTATCTCCCTTTCTAATCTACCCTGAACTAGGCTAATGATTGGTATTATTATACAGTTGTATTTATTTTATTCTTTGGTCTGTGGGGTTTTGTTGCTGTTGTTGTTATGTTGGGTTTTCTTGTTTATTTGTTTTGTTTTGTTTTTGTTTTGTCATCTCCAGTTTTTTAAGCAGTGATTTGCAGAGAGCATGCTGGCCAGCTCCAATTCCACCCCAAGTAGTGCTCAGAAGGACCTACTGGAACCTCAGCTGCTATTAGATCACAGATAAACCAACACAGAGACTGGCTGGTGGTGAAACCTGGCGCTTCTGTGCGCTGGCTCCAATCACACATGGATTGTTCTTTGAGCCTGGGAGAACCATTTCCAAAGTCAAGTGTCTTTCACTAAAGAAATGTCAGTGTTATGATCAAAAGTTCCTGGCGCCTTCCTGAGACTAACTGCAAGGGCTAGAGTGTTTCCTGGGAGCTGGGGAAGGGTAAGGGGTGGGGGTGGAGATTGCCGAGCATGTCAGTTGAAGTGAATTTTGTGGTTGATAATTTTTAGATTGTTTGAACTTTGAAGATGGCTTTGGCATTCCAATTCTTCTATTATCTCTTCTGCTGAGTAAATTTCTGCATGTACCTCTGTTTCTCTTTTCTGCATAACACCCTGAAATATGCAAGTGGTATATCTGAGACTATGATTGTATGTCCTACCCTTGTGATATTTCCTAGGGAAGGAATGTCTCTAATTTTTTATTTGATGTGGAATTAAGAAATGCAGCGAATTCAGGTTGTTGGAAAGCATCTTATGAGTTGACTTAGTAATAAAATAAATAATTGGTCACAAATTGCCTATCATCACATATACACTATATAAGCTGTGCCAATTCCTAAATAGAAAATTCTTCCTACCGTGTGAACTAATGACAGGACAGTGGATTAGTAATGGGTACAATCACCGAGCCTCTGCTGTACCAGGCAATGTGATAGAGGTTTTACATATATTCATTCTTGAACCTCCTAAAGTGTCTTAAAAGCTGGGTAGCATTTCTACATTTTACAGTGTGAATAAAGGTAAAATCATTTGTCCAGAATTAAACACCTACCAAGTGACATAGCTGCAGTTTGAATGTGGATATTCCGGAAACAGATACCAGAACTCCCCAACCTTAACAGGAAATGAGCCAGTGGTAGGACATGGGCCCCTGTAAATATGTAGAAACACCTCTGTGGAGAGGAGATTTCTAATAGCACTCTCAATCTACCTCTGGAACTACTGGCTTGCGCGGAGTTAAGTAAATCCTTTTAATGGAATAAGATGCTCAAGGGAGTAGGATTAACATAGAAGATGCTTATCATTCATTTCCCCACACTTCAAACAGAAGCAAGAGGTGTTTTCATAAATGAATTGAACAACAGAGCAATTTCACTATTGCTTCTAGAAATACCTTTCAAAAACAGTGAGAAAAAGTTTAGTGTTATCACAAAACTTCCCCATTAAGCATTGAGTCTTTTTTTTTTCTTTTCACTGTTAAATTCTTCTTCTTTGTGGGTGGTTGATTGAGATGATTTCCCCTACCTAGAGAGAGTATTTATGGCTCTGGTGGTTTTTGCAAGGGTGGTGGCAGGAATGCACATCCAATTCCAGCAGTCGGAGCTATTGGCAACGGAGGACCTACTTAAAGACAAATTGGTTCTTCAGTGCCATTAGAGTATGGTATTCTTCCCTTTCTCTATTCTGTATTATATATTTTTTTAAAATTTGATCTTACTGTGAACGAAAACAGCCATTTGCTGACCTGATGAGCTCAGGGAAGGCCTGCGTGGCAGTCTTGCAGACTGAGAGACCTGAAGTAACCACAAAGGATGGTTTGAAAATTAAATATCTTACTTCCAACAGGTCATAGTGGGCAGTCATTTCCTAGGCCAATGTTTCCCAGACAAAGATCAGCTTTGATCCTTACTGAGCCCATCTGCCTTCCTGCCTCTAAGATAACCTATCTGTGAGATGTCTGAGTAACCTGTAACTTCCCTTTTCTCTGGAGCCCCTGGGGTACAACAAAATGTGGTAGGCGCCAGAGCAGATGCCTCAAATTCCTTCGTTATCATGTTAATTGTTCCTGCACTCACCTAAGTATCCCAGGGCTTTCCCACAGGCTTGCTTTCTCCCGCCTCCTTACTCCATCCCCAATGAATATTCATGTAACCCACCTATGTCCCTCCTTTGATTTCTATGTATAAATACAGAAATGTAACCCGCCATTCTTCGGAGCATAATCTCAATCCGTTGAGGTTCTGCTTCCCGGCAATTGTCGACAGTTTTTGGCTCAAATAAACTCACAAAAAATTCCTTTACAGGTTTCAATGGTTTTTTTCGTTAACATTACGATAAATAAAGATTTAATGCTTTAAATGGCTTGGCTACCAGAAATAGTTTAATAAAAGATCCACCAGGGAATCTTTGAAAATAAGGAGGTAGAGCTAAGAAGGAACATTCTGGAGGCCCCACCTACACACATACATGCCACATATTCATGTACACCTGCACACCACTATGCTCACACCACCACACAGATGCAAATACACAGTCACAAGGGTGCACACACATACACACAAACACACACACACACACACACACACACACACACACACACACTAATAACCACACCCGGAGCCAGTTAATGTGCAGATAACATGATAAAAGCTGACATTTATTGAGCGACTAAGGTGTGCCTTCCAGGGTGCTTAGCACTTCAGCCCTGAAGGCATTATCCTGTTTCCTTCCCCTGAGGGAGGTGCTATGATCACCTTCATTTTGCAGATGAGGAAATGAGCTCAGAGAAATGCAGTAGACTGGAAAGAGGTAGTGCTAGTTTCTCCAAACCGCACTGAAACTGCCTATCATCTAAAACCTCACAAGCATCTCAGCTGAGATCTTACTTTGGCAATTTTTTTCTATCAGACAGCCATGCCAATTTGTGATGCAAATTAGTGTGTCTAGGATATGCTTGCAGAACCAGTCCCTTAATTTAGGCCTCAGCAGCCACTCCCTGGATGGCAGGCAGCATTGTCCCCCAAAGAGCTGACCCACCTCTGTCTCTCCATCCCCAGTCCACTCATTGTTGTGTCATGGGGACTCTGAAAACGAAACGGAAGTTGAGTGTAGTCAGCAGCACGAACTTTAATTCAATGGTCAGAGAATAAAGAAGTTAAAGTTAAATGCACTGATCAATTTCTCATTCTTGATAAATCCAGGGGAGATTACCAGACTCTCGATTCCAATAATTACAGGCTGTTGTTGTTCCTTGTGATTAAGCCCCTATCCCAGTGGCCGGCAAACCCATTAGTCAACAGAGTGGTAAACCGCGGCTCTCGAGCCGCATGTGGCTAGCAAGCCGCAGTTTGCTGACCACTGCTAGAGCAACAGAATGAGTGAAAGGCATATGCATTAGTTTTCCAGGAATGGTCCCGTCTCTTCCCAGAATTGGGGATGCCACCCTTTTTTCCCCTTTCTATCAGGGGTGGGGAACATCTGGCCCAAGGACCATATAAAGCCCTCAAAACCATTTAGTCTGGCCCTGCTAAGGCAACTGCAGGCAGTATTCAAAATTCAATAAATCTAGGAGTTTTTTTGCATAGCAGTGTAAATTTATATTAAGTGAATTATATTAAGGGAATGATGTTATAAATATCCAAATGGGCCTTGGCAGAAAAAAGGTTCCCCACCCCTGCTATATATGGTCTGAGTGGTATCTGTCCTGGCTGGCCGAGGTGGGTGAGTCATTTAGCATTCTCTGATGTATGGTCATCGGGGGAGGGAGATGTTCAGGGTCTCCTGGAGGGCAGATCCAGTGCCATCTTGGTTCAGGCAGGCTCTGGTTGTTTTTTATTATTCTAGCCTTCCCCCCCCGCCTTTTTTTTTGTCTTTTTTTCCTGTAACTAAAATAGAAAGATACTAGTAAGTATACAAGGTTTCAATAGCCAGGGGACTGCAGCCTGGTGACACAAGGACGAAATCTACTCACCTTTGTTTCCCAACCGATGAGCTCCGTGACTGACATGTAATAAGTACTCATGATACATTTCTTTAAATGAGTGAGAGGAAGAATGTCTACACCCCCTTGTGTCTCATTTCTACCTAGCGGTTTCCATGCCTTGTGTGTCATATTGGGCAGTCGGTGTACTTTAACTCAGGGTCAGTGTCAGGTCCCTGCACCTGGCCAGGTAGTTCTATTATATCTCATATTTGTTCTTGCCATTTCCCCTCTACATTTTTCTTTTCACTTTTCTCATCTCTGAACAAAGCTATTTATGAGGAAGTGTTCCCTGGTAGTTTGGCATGTGGGCCTAGTGTTAGGGGTTTGTATCTGGACCCACCATTCAGGGCCCTTTGATTCAGGCACATTACCTGTAATAACTTCTGCAGCTCTCACGGTGATGTGGGATCTTGCCCAAGTCATGAAGAGAAGGTAGCAGAACTTGCCTCTTTCTTCCAGGTCATTAAGGGAGGCCCCAGAGAGCTCAAAGCCAGCTCTTCTACTCTTCTATGCTTTTTCTGGTTGCTATTAAAATACTAATCATTTCATTGAATAACACTCTCCCATGAATGGTATCACTCTTAATTGTGAATGTGATCTGATAATTTTTAGACTACGAGAGAAAATAAATTGTACATCAAGAAGAGGGGGAAATAGTTGCTTTAATCATTTTGGGAAAGAAGTAGGATTTAAAGTATAAAGAAATTATTGAGGAAGAATGAAGAGGTTTGCTGACATTATAATAGTACTAGAGGCCCAGGGCATGAATTCATGTACTGGTGGGGTCCAGCCAGCCCACCCTGATGGGGGCCATTTGGGGTGGGGATGGTGGGAGAGGGGGTGGTAGTAAGGGCTGATGTGAGATTGGCCAGACAGCCTTGCTCCCCATTGGGCCCCCATTGAGGGTGGGGGCAGCCAGGGCAAAGGGCGATGGAAGGTTGGAGGAGGGCCAATTGGGGCCCGGATCTGACCAGTTGGCTACCTCAGTGCACGTCACAGCGACTGGTCATTTCAGTCATTCCAGTTGTTCTGCCATTCAGTTTCTGAGCTTTTATATAGAGAGATATCCCCCTCTCATAATTCTAAAATATAAATAGATTTTAAGATTGCTTGTTTACCAAACCAAGCAATATAAAGATTAGAGCTAGCAAGTATATAGACTGACAGAAGCTTTTAGAATTGGCCAAATAACAAGTTGGTAGTCATTCCAAAATCAACTTAACCCATTTTTCACACATTTAATTATAAAACTGCTTAGGATATGGTTTATTTTTTAAACAAATCCAGCACCTAACATTTAGAGGTACTCAAATATTGACTCTCCTTCTTCCACACTTTATTTAGAAAGTTAAGTAGAAACTGCGTGTTTGGCGGACTCCAAATTCCTACCTCTGTTATCAGGCAAAGACCTCAGACCATCTGCCTGACAAAGAAACTGAGCCACACCCTGGGCTCTGCGCTCTCTGCAGAAATTCAGATTGTCACCATGGCTTTCTAGCCCCTTGGGTCCTGTTGGACATTTCTCTCTCTATTGAAAGAGAGAGAGAGAGAGTCATTACTAGGTTTGTCTCTTAATTCCATACTAGAAGATTACCTTTATTAGATTCACCAAAATTGAAAACTGGTATCTTTATCTTATCTAAAATGTCATCATTATGTTTTCAAACAGGTCATAGGGTTTCCTACTGCCATAAGGAACAACTGGGTTGTCTACATTTCTGCCAGGAAGCATAGCTTCTGATCATGTCTGTGATTATGGGTTGTGAAATTAACTGGAGGATCAAGAGAACAAAAGCATAGCAGGAAAGGACTGTGCTACATGTTGCACCATGTCTTCGATGCTCATATTATGACCTTAAATGTTTTTACTGTGTTAATGTCTAAACATGCAGGTTAGTGTTTAAGGAACAGAGGCTATTTGATTAACAGTTCTTAGTTTTTAGTTCTGACTCCTTTTCCTGATAAAACCCATGGACAAGGTGAGGTAACAATGTCCAAAGGGACAGAATTGGCAAATGGCCACTTCTTATCTCACTAGAGACGAGGGAGGGCAGGGGTTCTATTTCCTAGCGTTGGTTTTCTCATGTTTATTTCTTAGCTTCTAGAATTTTATGACTTGTAAAAATTGTATCAAGCCATCAAAACCATTCTGTAGGGAACGATGTAGATATTGAGTAGAAAGCAATTATCTCAACCTAAACATTTGAGTCCATTTTTAATTCTACCTGTATGCAAATCAACCTTTGAGAGCCTAATGCTTTAGAAGCAAGGGCACACACTTTAGATGACCATTGATGTCTGTTATTGGAAAGGGGTGTCAAGAAAAGATGGAAGGGGAATTGGAGTCTGGTGAGGAGTGTGATTACTCTTTTGTGTTCCTCTGAAAGTATCTGCCTCTCCTACCTTTGCCACCTCTACTAGCCTTTCCCTCTGAGTGATCAAGTGTGCTGCTGTGCTGTGTGAGGCTCAACAAGATTTTCAGGTTCACAGACCCCCAAATCCTGCCGAGAGATACCAGTCTTGTGAGTTTCCTTCGGACAGAAAAAGATTGAAAAACACAGTGAATGGATAGTTGTTTTTCTCTGTCAGGAGCAGCAAAGCTGCAGCGTCCCCTTTGAAGGGAAAGAATAGCTCACAACGTGAGTTTGAAAAGTGCTTTATGCCAAGGAAAGCACAAACTGTGCACGCGGTGCAACTTCTTCTTTAATTTGCAATCCTTACGACAAGATGGGAACACAAAGCTTCAGTCCTGAGCAAGGTTTCCATAAAAGGCAGGAGTACAATCTGGTCCTGAACTTCCAGGGGCATTTCCAAGTGAACTGATTGGAAAAATCTAAATAAAACCAATGCGACATTCACTGCCACGCCAAGGCTTTCTATCACTACATCTGGTTCAAGAGTGAGTTGTTATAGCAACAGGAGCGAAGGAAATGAGCATTGCACGTGGTAAAATTACGCTGCGTCTGTTCCAAATGGCACTGTCCGTGCAGTCCAATGAGCCCAAGTCACTGAAAGGAGAAGGATTCTGTTTTAATTGTTGAGCCTTCCACCACACCCACCTCGAAAACCCGAAGTTCATTTCAATTAACCTTATTCCCCAAATCGATCTAATAAATTCTCCAGCAGGATGAGTCCGAGCACCGTCCTGTCTGATGACGATGACCTCGGGAAAATATGGTGCCATGGGTGTCAGCGCTGAAGAACAGCCAGAGTGCGGGGTGGCCCTGAGCTTGCGGCCGGGGGCACGGGGCCTCTCACCTCTAAATCATTGTTTCTAATCCAGTAGAGATTGGAATCTGGCGAGAGACCTTGATTTTTAACACTTGTTCGCTGACCTGTGTTAAATTGGATGTTGATCTGGGTCCAGTTTCAAATAGATGTCTACATGGTGGATAGTTGCTGCTCCCCACACTGACTTCCAAGAAAATGGGCTGGATGAGACGGAGAGGTTCTCTTGGCTTTGTTTTTGTCTTTGAACTTGTGTCAATTGCCCCTCCTAACTGCAAGGGAGTGCATGCGGAGAGATTTCCTGGATCAGTGGTTTTGTCTTAGTCATCTTATAAGGAGCCTATCTTCAGGCTAACACATTTCTGTTTAGTTAAGCATTTATAATTATCCGTGTGGCAGCTTATCAGGTTTAAATTAATTTGTAAATATGCAAAACAAGGAGGGCGAGAGAGCCCACCCTTAGTCCCTAAGAGCAACCCTCCCACAAAGCCTAAGGCAAATTTTAATTATTAGCTAGAACCGCTTTATAATTAGCCTGGGCTGATTCCCTAATGCCTTTCTATTTAAAGACACAGACACGCTATTTACATACCCAGACAAATGTGCGGTTCTGAGAAATCATCTTCATTTTAAGAATGACAAGCACTAAACAAGTAAAAGACTGGCAATTTGGGGCTGTAAGGGGAACCCGGACTCTTGCAGCCCTCACCAGAGGGATCCTATTGCATAAACAAGAGGAGAGAACAGAACAGAATCAGCTTGATCAGGGATGACTTTAGCTCCTATTAAACCCTGCCCCTCTCATAAGCAAGGTCACACTGGCATCAGTCCCCTTGCTCCCATGCCCTGTGCCATGGGTCCCCACATGGCTGATGATCTGACTCATCCAGGAGGATGTTGCAGAAAGAAAGGCTCAAGGCCCCTGCCACTGTGAATTTGATTCAGCAAGTGTGGGAGAGGGTTCAGGAACCTGAATTTTTAACGAGCTCCCGAAGTTATTCTGATGATCATCAAGGCTTGAATACCATTGCCAAGTGACAACCTCGCAGTTGTGGAGGGGCAGGAAGAGGGAATTTCAAGTCACTGAAAGAAGGATTCATCAATGAAGTCAGTCAGGCACAGCCTGCAACTCGAGTCCTGAAAGCATTTCATCCAATCTATGTGTGTCTCTTCACAGGCAATCCTTCCAAGATGTCTAATACTAAGATTTTCATAAATTCTGGAGCAATCTGGTATAAGTCTATAGTTTCTGTAGAAGAAATAGAAATAAATTAAACTTGATATCCTAGAGCAGTGGTAGGCAAACTCATTAGTCAACAGAGCCAAATACCAACAGTACAACGATTGAAATTTCTTTTGAGAGCCAAACTTTTTAAGCATAAACTTGTTCTAACACCACTTCTTCAAAATAGACTCGCGTAGGCTGTGGTATTTTGTGGAAGAGCCACACTCAAAGGGCCAAAGAGCCACATGTGGCTAGAAAGCTGCAGTTTGCCGACCATGGTCCTAGAACACCAAACCTTCTGATCTCCCCTGTCTCAGACTTCTAGTACCCTCTCTGCTCCTCATTCTGCTTCAGCCCATCTCTTGGATGCTCATAGGATTTGTGTTGTTTTCCTTGGCCTTTCCCCAGATCTTTGCTTGGCTATTATGCGTCATCACTCAGACCCCAGCTCATAGATCACCTCCTCATGTGATCTCAGGACACTTCATCTGGAGTAGTCCCCTAACCCACCCTCCATGTCCTACCACCCCCATGATGGATTCTCCATTACAAGACCACAGTTTCCTTTCTTCCAAGTTCTTATCATTCTCTGCAAATATCCTTTGTATTACTTGCTGTCTGTTGACTGTTCCTCTTCTCCCACTAAAATCTGAAAAGTCTGTAAGCTCAGAAGCTAATAGATTGCTGAGGGTGAGTTATAGCCACCACTCAATTGGCCATTATGTCAATGCTAGCTGATGCTGAGGGTCTCTCTATCACATCATAGTGGACAGAGATGAGGTGCAATCTTTTAATTTCATTTGTATGCTGACAGGACAGACATAATCATTATGAGTGTATAAGCTCTGAATGATAATTATGAAGATAATTGTAAACTGAGAATTCCAACTTTTACTAGAGTTCGCAGAGCACTTAGTCTTTCTTTTTTTTTCTTTTTCCTTCTTTTCCTTATAACAGAAAGAAATTTATTTCTGATCATTTTCCACCTTAGAGTCCAATTTCTTCAGCAGAGGGACATTCTAATTCTACATTGGAGTTTTTATAGTGACCCGGCAGATTGGCAAGATCATTAACAGAAACAATCCTAGGTATAAATGCAGTTAAAATAGAGAAAAGAACATTAAAATGATGTGGCATATAAAAAATAGGAGAACGGACAATAGAAAAGGAATAATAGCAGATAATTGGCCATCCATTATTACAACACAGTTGTTAGATAGTGGCTGCTTGCTAACACCAAAATCCCAAGGATCACTTATTACACAACTGGATGTTAATTTTCAAGTTATTTTTAATATTAACATATTTTCTTTAAAGGTTTCTAGTAATCTTGCCTTTTATATTCTTCCAAATCCTTGCTCCTCTTCTCAAACCCCCACCTCCAAGTCCAGATGCATTTTTTTTCCTTAAAAAAATTTATTTTTTTTTTCTGTAAGAGAACTGCAAAAGATTTGACACTTGGCATGTGGTGATTCAAAAAATACACTGTCCCTTCTCAGCACCCCCTGTTGTCTTTATCTAACAAAATCCATATGCTGCATGGTCACCATGGCAACTAAGTAGGCTTGTAATTGCAACCCCAGAAAGCTAATTTTTTTTCACTCAAATTGTGGCAAACGTTTAACCTGTCTGAAGTTTCAACAAACCATTTTTTTAATGACAAGTGTTTTGAAAGGTTTAATTCAGTCTGTTTGTTTGAAGGCACATTCTTCCTTTTTTTTTTTTTTTAACTTAATAAACTATCTCTAAGAGGGGCAGCAGGAGAGGCTGCTCTTTAACTTACCAAATTATACCTGGTCATTTTACAGTAAAGAAATCTAAGTGTGTGACAATAAACATTTCTGACTTTACCTTAAAAAATTTCCCCTGATCATTTTACAGTAATAAAATTTGAATGTAAGACTCCTCCTGAAGATACACAGACATCAGCGTCCTCAGACCCTGTACAATGAACAAAATAAGCCCCGTGGAGATGCAACCACAGAGACAAAGGCTTCTTAAGGTCCAAATTGAAAACTCTTCCCTTCCACTTGTGGTCGAGGAAACAGTGATAGGAATATTCCCACTACACAGCCATTGCATTTATCAATTAACAGATTTTAGATTAGAATTTTCTTCAGTGCTTCTGGTTCACCATATTTCTGTAGAGGCTACATTTTATTTTTCTGAATAGATGAGGCATTATTTTTGGAAGACTACATAGCCTCAATCATCAGATTCCCTTGGTGTGTGCAAGGAATGAAGTGCTTGATGAAGAGGCTTTAAGGACATGCTCCTGGCCCGGCCAAGAGTTATAGGTATGACCCTCAGGAAGCGTAGGCTCTAGCGACCTGAGACTTCATGGTGTTGGGGAAAAAAAGCACAGGAATGGAATTCAACAACTCAGATCCTAGTTCCAGCTGAAATAATTTCTAGTTGTGGGACTATAACCCAAAAGCGTGCAAGTGGATGGTGATGGGGAGGTGGGGGGTGAGGGAGGAACCTATAATCTGATAGAGCATCTGAATTAATTTGAAAAATAATCATATTATTTTAAATCTTAGAGCACATATACTTTGTGAATGGGGGCTAAATTTCTTATATGTGAATAGGGGGTTAAGTTTTTCTTAAAGTTTCCTTTCCAAGGCCTGTGCAAAGGGATTGGGGAGATGACTCAACTGTGAATCCAGCAAGCAGAACCAATAAGCATGGTCAGACCGACCCACCAGGAGTCAAAACATCATCTCATCAACATCATCCCTTTGAAGGACAATAGCTGACATCTTCAGACGTTCAGGACTGCACATAGCTGAATTCTGTTCCCCAGCCCACTCCCCTTTATAATCCTGTCCCCTGAGCCTTGCTACAAGATAGGATTTGAATGCATGTAGGTGCCCTGTCTTCTTGGTTGGCTAGCCTTCTCAGCAAATGCCTAATATGGGTTAACACTGCTTTCATTATTGGACACAGCAACAGGCAGCCAGAGCCCAACCAGGGGTTTCCCAGTAGCGATGGCTTGACAGCATGAGCTATGTGCACCTTGAGCTATGTTCCAGGCCTGCCCAAGTCTGCCTAAAGGACAAAGGGATAGTCTGACATGCACCTATCTGCTTGAGGGATAAGAAACATCCCAGTGAAGACCTCAACCTACAAAAGGGTAAATGAGACAGCTGGTGTGCTTCAAGAAGCAAAGGGTCAGCAAGGAGGGGAGAACTTGAAAACAGCACAGTGTGTCAATTAGAACACCTGCCCCCAATCTCTCCATCCACTCTCAGACCCAGTCACAGCCCATTGGAGCTCAGAGACTATGACCCAAAGAAGCAAGATAAAGAAAGAGTCTCTTTGGTATGGTGGCCTCCCCTTCCCATCTTGAGAAGGCTAAAAGGCTAAGTCCAATGTAACCCTGATGTTTGGAAGGACTAGCAATCTGAATCTGTGCCAGTAACCTAATGCCCATTCTTGATAACCTAAATTAAGTCACTGCTCCTTTCTCCACAATCTGGTCTTGCAAGACCTGTTACCTAAATACTCCCATTTTACAGAGGCCATAAACCATGAACAATACACAGCCCCTGGAGGAGGTTTTCAGCTCTGGTGCCAGGCCAGGCCCTTAGATATGGTCTCAAGGCCCCATCACAACACACAGGGCTTTTTGCAAAGCCCATGAAAGTTCTGGGAGCCCCATCCATATGTGGGGGACAAAGAAATCAAAGGGGATAAAAGAAGAACTTCCACCATATTGGTTTGTTCTGACTTTGGAGGCAACTCTTCTGAGACAGCTGGCATAATAAAGCTGTGTAACTCCATTTCTCTAAGCGTTGCTTGGGTTTCTTTGGTCTTCTACAACAATCTGTCTGGGATAATCTGAGTTTACATGCCTCTACTCCTGGTATAATCATCAATTGTCCCTCCTTTCACTATCAAAAGTAGCCTGATTTGGATAGTGAAGGAGGAGGTCACCTGCTTTGTAGTGATACCTCTGTTTAGGTTGAGGAAAGCCAGAAGATGGTGCTATTTATAGAGTGTGTAACTGTAGAGCTCCTGGGGTGAACTGATGAGCCTTCCCCTCCCTGCTGGTACCTGAAACAGATGCAATGGATCACTTGGTTAAACCTGAGAGTGTAGAGCAAGACTATGAGCCGGCAGCACTGGGCCTCTCCACACTAAGCCAAACAGGAGCCAAGGAGAATGGCCATGGTGGGGTGACTGAAAGGCCCATGCTTGAGAGAACATAAAAAGCACACTTTACAGACCCCGAGATATAGGGGGGACCTGGGTGGAGGCAGAGAAGCAATGTGGGAGGGACTTGAACCAAACTTGGTGGCTTTGTCTTGATTATCTAGCTACAAGTCTAGAGGCAGCCCACATTCCTCAGAGCTATGATTTTTGTTTATAGTAAGATGATGGATGGGACTTGGGCCATTCTGTGAGGGAGCCCTCACGCTAGTTCCATCAGTCTGTTCAGGTGAATGTAGAGGCATGTACAACATAGCAGTAGCTAAGGAACAATGGTGCAGGCTTCACATCATTCTTGGGCTTTCAGTTAATGCTCCCAGTGGTGACCTTTCACCCGATCAAGCCACTGAGCTCATTCCAGGCACTGGATCCTTTTTTGGGCTACCAGTTCCTGAGGACCCCTCTGGTGGCCCCTCTTCTTCCCTGTCAGTCTCTGGCCCACAAACACAAGGATGATTCGGGTTTGGCAAATACCTATTTTCCTTTCCTCTTGGTTTCTACTCATCTAGACATTCTATCTAAGCTAAGGAATTCCTTTGATGTTATATTTCATTTAACAAAAGCCAGAAAAATGTGCAGATTAATTCTGGGCACACCCTGTATCTCATAGTGCCCCAAAACTAGAACACAGAACCGTTTTTTTGTTTGAATGGAGGAAAGCAATGGGAAATTTTAAGATAGGAAAAAAATGGTGACTTAGTTTTCTATTACTTCTATGAATAAGTGGTTTGAAAGAACAGAAACTTATTATCTCACAGATCTGTAGGTCAGAAGTCCTGGTTGCTTCAGTTGGTTCCTCTGCTCTGAGTCTCAAGGGGCCAAAATCAATGTGTCAGTGATCCTGGCCTCTTATCTGGAAGCCCTGGGGCTGGGGTAGAGAAGGAGGGAATCTGCTTCTAGGTTCATTCTCATTGTGGCTACAGGTTCCCCTTTCCTTCCTGATGCTATCCTCAACTTCTAGAGGCTGCCCACATTCCCCAGCTTGTGGCCCCTTTCACCTTCAAAGCCAAGTATGATTCAAGTCCCTCCCACATTTTGAATCTCTTTCACTTCCTTTTCTGATATTTGATTCTTCTGCTTTCAAATGAAAAAAGGTCTCTGCTTTTAAGGGCTCATGTGATAAGATCAGGCCCATTTGATAATCTCTCTTTTTTAAGGCCCATCCATGATCTTAATTACATTGTTAGTCTCTTTTGCCATGTAACACAACATAACTGTAAGGTTCTCCCCCGCCCAACTGGTGATCGGAGCTATGACATGACTGGCACCTGTCACAGAGACATCTCTAAGACATTGAACCACCAATCAGCATGGGCCAAAGTGTCCTTGGAGCCCACCCCTTCCTGTTCTGCCCTGGGCCCAACCCCCTTCCATTCCAGCCCTTAAAAGGGACCCCCAGGGAAGACACTGTGCTGCTTGTCCTCCATGCCAGGAGTCAGCCCGGCTGAGTCCCCTGTCCCCTCCCTCCTCCTCCAATTCTGATTTCTCTACCTCCGTAATGGGTTCCACCCATTACTGGGGAATAAACTTTACTTTAAAATTCCCTGGAGGTCTGTTTCCTGCTTCCTTTAAAACCTAACAATAACCATGGTGTTTCTCCAGAAGGTGGAGGTGATGGGAGCCAAAATTCTGACCCTGCAAGCTTAATATCTCTAAACAGTGTCCAGTCACATTACTATATTTGTAGTTCCCTTTTCAACCAGCTAAAGGGTAAACTCTAAAAAATATATGCAAAGAGATGGAAAATGCCCAAAACACATGCTGAGTTGGGGATCGTGTGCCTATTGTGAAAATATTCAAGGGAGAAAGTGCTGTAGCTTCACAAGCAATTAGGTGATATATATCCACTCCCTGCTCCCATTGTCCAAATCTTGCAAAATCCCTCTCAGAGGAGGCCACAGCAGAATCTAGACAAAACATAAACAGACTCATAGAAACAGAAATAAAGGGATGGTTACCACAAGGGAGGAGGTGGGGAGATGAGTGAAAATGGAGAGAGATATATAGTCAAAAGTATTGTGATAACTTTACATGGTGACAGATGACTACTATAATTAGTAGGGTAATCACATTCTAAGATATAAAAATGTCAGTTACTTTGTTGTACTTCTGAGGCTAATATAAGCAATATAAGATTGTATACCTTATATTAAATAAAAGAAAAAAGAGGCCACAGAAGGTCCAAGACAACACCAGGATCTATTGAAAACAAAACAAAACAAAACAAAAAAAATGAGTGTGAGCTTTGAATACAGCACATTAGAATCAGACTAAGGAAACCAAGTTCTGTCCTCATTTCTGAAGAGCCAGCCCAGGAAGAGAACAGAAAGATAGAACCACAGGAATCAGAAGTCCAAAAGACACCAAAGGGAAGGGGAGCCAGAATGGAAATAAAATTTAGTGTCTGACTTTTTTTTTTTTTTTAGCAATAATATGTTTAAATGCACAAGCTTAGAGTAAATATAAGCATATATGGCATCCCAATTAATTATGGTGACTTTCTAATACTAAGAGGAGATCACTTTAACTGTAATGCCAGCTGATGACCTTGGCCTGTGTCTTCAGAGGTCACTAACCTGGCAGGACAGGGTGCTACGATGACGTTGAGCCAAGTTAGCTTGAAGCACTGAGCTGAAGAGAAGAGAGGTCGATTGATGGAAAACTGAGCGCTGTACTACCTTCTTTCACTTGAATTGAGTACATAAATTAGAAACTTGAAGGTGGAGGCCAATGTGTTCTCAGGACGGTTGTTAAAATTGCTTTTTCATTGTTCTCCTATCCAGCATCACAAAGTTGTTTTTGTAGAAGAGAAAGTAATTCATGTTTCAGATCGGCTGTCATTATAAAAGAAGTCACAGCTACAAGTCTAGACATTTATGATTATTTCACAAGGACTTGCCCTTATGAAATAATCATTGTTTTATGCCAGCTGTAGTTTATTGATCTGACATGTGCCTGAAATTATTGAGATAGGGAAAATAGGCTCTCTTCTCTTTCCAGCATACAGAGAAAAACTCTCCTAGGCTCCTGAAAATATAATAAGCATCTGATGTTGAAAATATATTAGGGTTATATTGTTCATTTATTAAACTTTTCAATAAAAGTTTTCTCCATAAATTAGAAGAGTAGCTGAATTTATTTTTGGGAAATGTATATTTTTGGTCCTATTATAAATAGCATCTTTTTTTTTAATTTGTCTTTATTGTTGACAGTATTACAGATGTCCCATTTGTTTGTTTTCCCATTGACCCCCTCAACCCTGAACCCACCCCTCCCAGGCCTTCACCACTCAATTCTCTGTGACCATGGGCTATGCACTTATTCCTGTAAGTTCCCTGGTTAATCACTCCCACCTATCCCTCCACCCCTGCCTTCTCTCTGAAATTCATCCATCTGCTCAATGATTCTATGTCTCTGGATCTATTTTGTTCATCAGTTTATTCTGTTCATTAGATTCTTCATATGAGTGAGATCATGTGATACTTATCTTTATCTGACTGGCTTATTTTGCTTAGCATAAAAATAATCTCCAGGTCCATCCATGCTGTCGCAAATGTTAAGAGTTCTTGCTTTTTTTTTTAATATTTTATTGATATTTTACAGAGATGAAGGGAGAGAAATAGAGAACTAGAAACGTCAATGATAGAGAAACATCGACCAGCTGCCTCTTGCACACCCCCTACCAGGGATATGCCTGCAACCAATGTACATGCCCTTGACTGGAATTGAACCCGGGACCTTTAAGTCCGCAGACCGACCCTCTACCACTGAGCCAAACCGGTTTTGGCAAGAGTTCTTGCTTTTTTACAGTTGTGTAGTATTCCATTATGCAAATGGCCCACTGCTTTTTATCTACTCATCTGCTGATGGGCACTAGGGTTGTTTCCAAATCTTAGCTATTGTAAATTGCACTGCTATTGTATTCTTTCTGATTGGTGTTTTGGTTTCTTAGGCTATATTCCTAGAAGTGGATCACAGTGGTCAGATGGGAGTTCCATTTTTAGTTTTTGCATATTCCTGTACAATTTCCCCAGCACCATTTATTGAAGACTGTCCTTACTCCATTGTATGCTCTTCCCTCCATTTTGTCAAATATTAATTAGGCATAATGGCTTTGATCAATTTCTGGGCTCTCTCTTATCATCCATTGACCTATATACCAGTTCTTGTGCCAGTACCAGAATGTTTTGAGTATATGGCTTTGTAGTAAATAATATCTTTTTAAAAATAAATACCCTTATCTAGAAGAAAGGCACTTGGTATTTTTATCTAAACAACTCTAAGAAAACTAAATTATCTAGAAAATTTACTAAACTTTCTTAATAACTATAATACTTTACCTCTAAGTCTTTGGAATTTTTATATAAGCAATCTTTTCATCAGTAAATAATGACAATTTTATTTATTTATTTTTATTTATTTTTCTTTTCTTACTGTTTTACTTGCTTTTCCAATACCAACCTTTATAGAACTTAATGTGATCACATTGTGAGGTTCTTAACTTAAAGGGAATATTTTTAATGTATCACAATGATACTAATATTTAATTGTCTTATAGCTGCATTTTTGTTCTCTATCCTTATTATGCTAAATGTTGGCCAATTTTTAAATGGAATTATTGAAGTCATCATAGTATTCTTTCTCTTCATTCTGCTAATGTGATAAAATATATTAATAAATTATCTTATGTCAAACTACCCTTGCATACCTGGGATAAACCCGACTTGGTCATCCTTTAAATTCTGTTCTGGATTCAGTTCACTAATATATTTAAGATTTCTGCATTGATTTTGTACTAATTAGCAATATAACTAAGCTGATAGAACCAAGATTCCCAACATATGTAGTAGCATTCATTAGAAAGACACTCTCTTTTCTCTCTGGTGTAGTCTGGAGCAGATGGGTGGTCCATGGCTGGCAGAGAAGCTTTGTCTGTTCAGTACTTGGCTTTTTTGAACTTTGGCTTTTTAAGAAATAGTCATGTCATTTCTTAACTAGTTGGAAGAGAGTCAGAGAGTCATGAACAAGTCTCATAAAAAGATGACCAGGAAACTGCCCTCCTCAGGTCCACTCATATCTCATTCACCAAAAGTTATTCCCTTGGCTAAATATATAGCTGCAAAGGAAGCAGAAAACTATTATCTGTGCTTGGGTGGGCATGAGCCCAGGTTAAATGAAATTTTATGTGAATTTCTAATACTAAAAAACAAAAGAACACTTGAAAAAGGGAGACAGTTTAGGGTCTCCAAATGTGTGGACAATTATTTCCTTTTTTATTCTGTTCTTGTGTCAAGTTTTGATGTCAAAATCATGTTAGCTTCCAAAAATATGAGTTTCATAAATATTCTGATTTTTTATTCTTTGGTGTAATTTGAGTAAATTTATAACTTAAAAAATGTTTTTGCTAGATCTAAGGGTAATAAATACCACTTGCTGTTTTCTTTTAGAAATAATTTTATTTACTGTTTCCCAATGCTTAATAGCTATTATACTCTTTAGCCTTTCTATTTCTTCTTGAGTCAATCTTTGGTGCATCTTTATAAATAATTTTTCTATTGGCATAGAGTTATTAAAAATAACCTCTTACTCTATTTTTAATATCTTGCCGCATGAGAATTTATTTTATCCCTTTCTTCTGGTTATAATTTAATTCTCTCCTCTTTTCTATTTGCTTCTAAAAAGTTGTGTAAATTTTATTTGCTGTTCAAGAATAAGTTTTGTCTGCCATAGCCCTCTTGTAGTATGGCTGTTTTAAATCCTCTCATCTGTTCTCATTTCCTCTTTTTTCTGTTTTGTTTGCTTTTATTCTGATCCTCTTGTACTGATTTATTAAGATGGGGGTTGAAGTCATTCATTAAGTTTTACTTCTGAAGCATATATATGGTTTTATATTCAGTATTGTTATCACAATTTTGTCCTAGATAGTTTCTATTTTAAATTATGATTTTTTTAGAAGCAAATACATTCGTTAAAGCAAAAGTCAAAACATCAGATATATCAGCATATAGTATCCTACCCATTGGGTAAGAAGAAATAAGAAAACATTCCTATACCTGTTATCATTTTAAAAAGAAACACAGGAAGGGTAAATCAATACATTTTTATTTCAGCAAAGTTTTTTAACCTGAATTTTGGAGGTGCGGGGGGAAGGAGTGCCATTTCTTCCAATATTCCTTTTTTGTATGGTTTTACTTTTGGAAGCATATTTATGTTTACATATTCTTTAAAAATTAAATTAAATTAACAAGGTTGGAAAAGGAAGAAAAACTAAGACAAATGAACCTAATTATATTTTAAATTAAATCCATAAGCACACTGAAAGAAAATGAAAACTAATTCAAGTAATTTATGAACACAATATTTGAGTGTATACTCTCTGTCTTGGGCAAGATTGTGGGGCAAGAGCTGCAAATCATTTAAACAAACTTTTATTTTTGTCATGAAAGAATTCTTAAACAACTTAGATGTGATGATAGGATCCAACAAGTATTGCTGGAAGCTGGGTTTGTCACTCTGAAAAAAGGGACTTACCACTATAGAATGAGGGAAGGTAAGAAAGAGCAGTGTGGGAATGAATTGGAATTGAGGCTGCCAGTGTGAGTTTATTTCTACACTATGTGCACATGTATGCAATGCATGTAATTTGTGCACATGTGTATGTATGAGTGCACACAGCTATGTTTACCCATGTATGTATATATATGTAGATATTTTCTAGCTCTATTCACTGAAAAGGCCAGGAAGCAAAGACTCTCCTGTAGCTAAGAGCACATAGCATCTGATCTTAGATTCTAATTCCAGGCCTCATTAAAAGGGACCAAGGCTCTGTTGAGAAATGATTGACTCTAGATTATATTTATCTGAAAATTTCTTTTTTTGCCTTTGTTTTTTAAAGGTATTGTCCCCAAGCTTACAAATTTAGGCTGGCATGTCTCTTTCTCTCTGCATATTCAATATATTCCACTGTTATTAATTCTGCTGTTGTTACTTTTTATTGTTAATTTTGAGAAGTAAACTCCCAATCAGATTGTTATATTTTTGTAAGTAATTTGATCAAATGTTGCCTCCACCCCATTTTCTTTTCTGCCTCTGGATTTTCAATAATACACGTTTGACTTTCTCACTCTATGATTCATATTGCTTGTCTTATCTTTCACATTTCCCCTCTTGTTGCTTCTCTGTGTTTTGTTCTGGATAATTTCTACATCCCTAGAGTCAAATTTGCTAATTCTCTAAGTTAACTGAATTTTTAATTCCAAAAACATTTTATGTAATTTCTGAACATTCTATTTAGTTTGGGTTTTTTTATGTTTGGTATTAATTTTTTGTCTCTTGCTTATTTTACTTATATTTTCAAACTTTCTGGGTTTTGATGCATATTGTAATTATTTTATATTCTGTGCTCAACAATGGCAATCTCTGAAAACTTTGCAGATCTAATCATACTCTGTCCTTTTGGAGCTCGTGTGCCCTTGATGCTTTCTATTTTGTGATTGTTTTTTCTTTCACACTCACAAAGAAAATGTAATTTCTGGTTGTCCCTTATGCTAAGCATGTAGCCATGTAATTTCTTGTTCTCCCTTATGCTAAGCATGTAAGTCAGATGACTCCTTTGTGGAATTTCATAGTAGAGACCTTGGTAGACTCTTGGGTTCTTTCTCTTCTGCCTTGTATGTTTAGAACATCATCACAGCTGATGCTCAGTTTCATTCTGGTGGCAAATGCCCTCAAAACCGAGTTAACTTTAGTGAGTTACTCACCTCATTAGGTTCCCCTGCATTAGCCTTCCAGACATAAAGTACTCCCAGTATGTTATTTAGAAGTTTTTAGTTGTTTTCAACAAGAGGGTAAATCAAGGTATTTGGTCCACCATACTGCTGGGGACTTCTGGAATTCCCCTGCATATAGTATTTTAACTAACTATACATGTATGCTTCACATATTGTTTCACTTAAAAACAAGAAAACCACTGACCTAATATAATATACATATGGTGACCTAGGAAGAATACACAGAAATAGTAATAGCAATACTGGAGCCATCACTCTCTTCTAACTCCAGCTCTATTGATCTTTCTGTAACTGGGGTGCTGGCAGTGGGAAGGGATTGGTGGCAGAGGTTAATCCGAGGGCTGGGATTTAGTGTCCTGTACAGCAGAGTTTGTAATATCACTTCCTGAGCATGCAGATTCACCTCTGTCCCTGTACAATCTTTATTCCCTTGAAATACTCAGACCCAACTTTCATTCTAGGTGCCTTCCTAATATGAACCCTTAGTCTTTTTAAATATACCACAAGTCAGTTATACACACACTTGCATTCTACCCAATTATAATATTGGGTTAGACTCCCTTTCTGTTAAATAATATATCCAGAGCATTAAATAATATAAATAGTAACTAAATAATATAAATAATACTTAAATATTATATCCTGAGAGTTTCCCATGCTAGATGGTCTCTACAAAAGTGTATATCCAATGAGTATATCCAATGAATGGTTATGCAATAGTTTGACTAGTATTTCGTTTTTAGCGCATTTGTGTGACTTCCGATTCCTGGCTCTTACAAACCAAGGCACTATGAATACCCCTATAGTTTATCTTTAGTTAATATATTTTATTATTTGATTAGAATAAACTCCCAGAAGTTAAATGATGAGGTCATAGGAATGCATATTTAAAAGGCTGTTCAGAGGAGTTGTGCCAATTTGCCTTCCACCAGTGGTCCATGGAAGTGAGTGATGGAGGTTGGCTTTTTAAAGGTGACATATTTAGAGTTAATCCTCTGATGGATTTCTAATAAAATAATTTCATCATATTTTTAACTGGCTAATTCCTTAGTCTAAAATGATAAAAGGTACACTATAGCACTCTCAACTTATAAACTATCCAGGATTTCCTCTTCTGTCACTGCAAATATTTAACTATCAGATTTATTGTAGTTTCTCAAATAACTGACACATCTTTGCTTTGACAAAACCCAAGCCATCACATGCTGACTAGTAGCCTGTGGTATTTTCATAATTAATTAGAACCGAATAACAATGCCACAATAAATTGACAGGTGATTTTTCTATTATCTCCTTCCAGAATTCTGTTTATCTACAGGCCACTAGTGGTAATTCAGAGTGAGTCCCCTAAAACTAAGGTGAATTAGCAAGAAACTCAGGCTTTTTGACACTAATTCTGCTTGAGTTTGGTCACATGAGAATCCAGCGACAAGATTTCTAGCAGATGATGTTTAAAGAGTGATTTTATAAAGTAAAAAGGCGGCTGGCTACCCAGCATGGTTTTAAATTTGTTTTCACTTAATAGGAGACAGGAATTTTGTTCATTCAATCTCTTGCTGTCTCCAGTTAAATCCTCCTGCCTCGCTGTTGCTGCTCATGAGAGTACTCTGTGCAAAATGGCATTTCTACATAAAGAGTTTTTAGCCAGGGGGCAACAGACCAGCTAGTATATTTGAAATGGCTATTTCTTTCTCACCATGAATGGAAAGGTATTGTAAGCATATGTGACTCTTTCACAAGCTAACATCTGTCAACTGCACTACAGAAAACTTCATCAGCTGAGCATTGTAACCCAGTCGTAATACTCCTGTTTGCAAACTTCTGTCATCGAGGCTGTGCAGATTGTACTGCTCTATTGTAAAGAGAAGTAAGGATTTGAATGCTAAAGAGAGGCTCAAATTTAAGTTAACGTTTGAAGATTGCAAAGAGGTGACAACTTGTGTGAATCCCCTTTTCTGAGTGAAGGGTGGGAAATTTGTATGTGGGGCAAGTTTGAATTATATACTGACTTACCTATGATTAACTTTTCTCAGACACTAATGGATTTTTTCTGGTTGTTTGTGTTGTTCATTGGGTTACAATGAAGGCCTTTCACAAAGCTTTTATGTTGATTTTCCTTGTGGATGTGTGTGTAACAGTATGAGGAGTATTGAATTTATATAGGACAATTCTATAAAAAACTGAGGGAAAGGAGGAAGAGATGATCACTCTTAATACGGTATGAAATTGTACACACTCATAATATCAATGTAACCTGCAAAAAATGAAGCAAAGAGAGAACTCATACACTGAGAACAAGATTTTAGACAGAATGCATCTTGCATATTTTAAGGATATCTTGCCATATTATTTGTATAATGATATGTTTTTATTGCAAATTACAGCCTATACACTTTTTGTTGTTGTTCTTGTTCTTTAGAAGCAATTAAATAGTTGTTATTTTCAGGACAAAGTTATAGAATTGATTTAAGTATGCTTAAGAATTAGAACAGTGCAGAAGAATCATCTGGGGGATTTGTATAAAATTCAGATTTGGGGGGTATTGTCCACCATGATTCTAATCTGGTACACAATGAGCGGATTCTAGGAATCTATCTTTCTAATAAGCACCCCAAGAGATTCTTATTCAGTGGTCCACAGAAGAACACTTTTTAAAAAATACATATTTTATTGATTATTTTACAGAGAGGAAGGGAGAGAGATAGAGAGCTAGAAACATCAATGAGAGAGAAACATTGACCAGCTGCCTCTTGCACACCCCCTACTGGGGATGTGCCCGCAACCAATGTACATGCCCTTGACCGGAATCGAACCCGGGACCCTTCAGTCTGCAGACCGATGCTCTACCACTGAGCCACACCAGTTTCGGCAGAAAAACACTTTTAAAAATAATTTTTTAAAAAGATTAAAAATAAGCTTATAGAAAATACAAATGGGGAATCTAGTTTTATATTAATTTATTTTTAATAAAAGTGTGTGACTAGAGTACTGATTTTTTAAGAAGCAAGGCGGGTGCACTGTGGAAAGTATGCATGCTGGAGGAACAGGGCCTTTGAAGGCCACTCCTGCCTGGAAATCAGTGGTGACTTTACTGAGTCACTGTCCTGCCTGTGTTTCTTTTTCCTCCCCTCCAAATGGGGGAAAAAAACAATCAGAACCTTTCTACCACCTGGAGAGTTTGAATATAAAGCAAAACAATCATGCAGCTGCTTTGTAAATCCAAACTGGTGTCATTATATTCAATATTTGGATAATGCTTAATTCTTCCCAAATTGTTGAATTTAATATGCCATAATTACAAGTATATAAGCTTTAAAATAAGACTCTGAGCTACATAATTGTAGCCTCCTAGAAGCTTTGAAGGGTAATGCAAGGTCACAGTCCCGTTATATGTAAACCAATCCTATAAGATATAATCTTTTCTTTTTTTTAATTCTTTTTTTTTTCCTGGCTGCGAGGAGAAGCTTCACAGCTTTCCTTGGCAGTTGTGTATTTCAGAGCTTGAAATCTTTCAACAGAAATCCTCCTGAGTTCCTAATCCGAGCTGTCTGGGCCACATTCTGACCTGTCCTTGAGTGAAAGGGGAAACTGTTCACAATTCACACTGTCCTTTCGTGGACTGAAAAGTCTTGAGCTTTCTCTAGTTGTGGTTGTTTTCATGTGAAATGCAAAGCCAGTCCCTTTGGCCTTGGTAATGCCTCAAGAAAAGCCTATATTGTGTCCCTCGCTTCTTCTTATATTAGGCATCAAAGTGTAAGCTGATGACAACAGTGACTTGCCTATGGAATCTTTCCTCAGCCTTTGTTTCTGATCTTGAGTAAATGTTCTTGGAGACCTTTAATTTAATAAATTTAATCAAATTAATAAATCTACCAAATTTATCAGGAAATCGTTTTCATAATGTAATAATGCAACCTTAGTAAGCCAACTTCATCTCCCTATTTCTCAGTTTCTTCCAAATCAGGGGTTTGAATTAGGCTCTCTCAATTTTGTTCCTTTACAGACTTCAAGTTGTTCATTGTAGAAATAGGATTGAATTAACCCAGAGTAATTTTTTGGCAATCAAGGGCTCCTTTTTTGTAGAGTGCATTGTTGGTTCCTGCCTTTTTTGTTTTTTCTAATACATTATCTCTGCTGATGATGAGGATAGTCTTTTGTGAAAGAAAGGAAGAAAGGAGGGGAAGGAGAGGAGAACAATGGAAAAGGTAGGGGAGAGAGAAGGATAGTATAAAAGGAAGGCTAGAAGGGGAAATGGAGAAATGGAAAGAAAGTAGTAGGTTGCAGTACTAGCAAGTAATGTGGATATCACAGTTACACAGTTGAAAATTATACATGTTTCGTGCCTGAGCATATTCTCTGCCTGAGGGCAAATTGATGTCCTAGGAGTGTTTCCTAGAACATTTATAATAATAAAAGCATAATATGCTAATTAGACCCAATGTCCTTCCAGACAACCTTCTGAATGAAGCCAGGGCTGTGAGGGAAGCTCAGGTCCCAGGTGTCAGAGGGAAGCGGATGCCAGCAGCTGGTGGAAAGAAGGCCTACTCTTGCATACATTTTGTGGATTGGGCCTCTAATATATATATAATTGGAGAGAAAAAGATATGTGTGTGGCCTAAATAAAAAAGCACAGGGCCCTAAATTAATTTCCTGGGCTCTTCATGGTTGTGGGACCAAACTCACTATTCCTAGCATCTTTCTTAAGATAAGACATCAGATGGATGAGTGCTATCTCTCTTGATGCTCCCTTATTCAGCATCCATTTATATTTACAGGTTGGAATTTCACAATTAGCATGAAAAGTGTGCTAAGATGCATTTCTGTTCCTTGCTCAGTTGAGAGATCTTATGGCTTCACTGGTGACTGTACTTCAGGATCCCCTGAGGGCTGGGATCTCAATGTGGCCCTTGAAGAATGCATCTTGGCATCAACCTGTGATGTTCCTATTGATTTTTTTTTTTAATTTCTTTATTGATTAAGGTGTTACATATGTGTCCTTATTCTCCCACTACCCCTTCCCATATCCCCCAACTCATTCCCTCACCTCCCTGTTGTCTGTGTCCATTGGTTAGGCTTATATACATGCATACAAGTCCTTTGGTTGATCTCTCCTCCTTACCCCCACCCTCCCCTACCTTCCCTCTGAGGTTTGATGATCTGATCCATGTTTCCCTGTCTCTGGATCTATTTTTGTTCATCAGTTTATGTTGTTCATTATACTTCATAAATGAGTGAGATCATGTGATATTTATCTTTCTCTGACTGGCTTATTTCACTTAGCATAATACTCCAGTTCCATCCATGCTGTTGCAAATGGTAAGAACTCCTTCTTTACCACAGTGTAGTATTCCATTGTGTAGATGTACCACAGTTTTTTAATCTGCTGATCGGTACTTAGGCTGTTTCCAAATCTTAGTTATGGTAAATTGTGCTGCAATGAATATAGGGATGCATATATTCTTTCTAATTGGTATTTCTAGTTTCTTGGGATATAGTCCTAGAAGTGGTATTACTGGGTCAAATGGGAGTTCCATTTTTAGTTCTTTGAGGACACTCCATACTGTTCTCCACAGTGGCTGCACCAGTCTGCATTCCCAACAGCAGTGCAAGAGGGTTCCTTTTTCTCCGCATCCTCGCCAGCACTTATCGTTTGTTAATTTGTTGATGATAGCCATTCTGACAAGTGTGAGATGGTACCGCATTGTTGTTTTGATTTGCATCTCTCAGATGATTAGTGACTTTGAGCATGTTTTCATATGCCTCTTGGCCTTCCTTCTGTCTTCTTTCGAAAAATATCTATTAAGGTCCATTTTTTGATTCGGTTGTTTCTCTTTCTTTCGTTAAGTTGTATGAGTTCCCTGTTGTAGGACTCTCTTTCAAGGCCCACGTAGAAAGAGTTCCAATTCAGGGTTCAGGTTCTGGAGAAGGGATGCACACAAATGAAGAGACTTGAGAGTTGAAGAAATTCAACTTGGCAATATGGAGGGCCAGGCGATAGTCCAACTCTAGTGGGAGAACTACTACTGCTCTGGCCCTGCCATCCCCTTTTATTGAAGCTTTGGGGAAAACATCTTAGGCAACATAAATAGAAATTTACATGTAGCCCTTAGGCAGGAGATAACATAAATTTACATGGGATAAACAAAGAGGAAGCTTCTTCAGCTAACAATGTCTCAACTAAAGGTTAGAGCAATTAAGGTTGTTGACCAGCCTTCCTGGCTTCCTGTCAACATCTCTTTTTTAGTGAAACTGATTTGTTTTCCAGCACCCTGTAAATGTTGGAGATTAAGGTTCCTATTAATTTAAAACACTAGGTTTGCATCATTCCCTGTCAGAGAATGTAAGGAAGTAGATTCAAATCTATATGCTTTTCATGGCACAGTATAGGCCCTTTCCAGACAAGGTAATGGAACTAGAGACTATGTGGGTGAGAGTATCTGCCAATCTGAGCAAGTGGTGCAGGAGGAAACCCAGTGCCGGCAGCCAGGGGAAGGAAGGTCTATTGCACCTATTGCATTAATCTTCATGCAACAGGCCTCTAATATATATCAGCCTAAGTGTATATTACAACCGGTTGACTGGTCACTATGACATGCTCTGACCAGACATTCAATACAGGAGCTGTCCCCTGATGGTCAGTGCACTCCCACAGCCAACCTCCCACAGCTTGCCAACCTCCCCTGCTCCCTCCCCCCAGACTTGCAAGACAGCCCCAATCAGCCCGCATAGCCAGCCAGACTGAGAGAACCCACTTGTGCATGAATTCATGCACTGGGCCTCTCATATAGATGTATTTTATGGATAGAATGAAAAAGACTGAGATGTTACATAGGATTTATTTAGTGTTCATATTATATTAGCTATATGTAGTGTCCATTACTGTGCTATATTAATGACCACATTTAAAAATATATTTTATTGATTTTTTACAGAGAGGAAGAGAGAGGGATAGAGAGTTAGAAACATTGATGAGAGAGAATCATCAATCAGCTGCCTCTTGCACACCCCCTACTGAGGATGTGCCCGCAACCAAGGTATATGCCCTTGACCGGAATCGAACCCGGGACCTTTCAGTCCACTGGCCGATGCTCTATTCACTGAGTCAAACCGGTTTCGGCAAATGACCACATTTTTAATTCACTATGTATATGACCTTGGTGACTTCTTTTTGCTCACTCTTTAAATGAAATACTTGTACTAGATGCTCTCTCAGGTATATTTTAGCCCTAAAATTTTATGATTTTGTGTTCTCTATGATAAATAAACTTGCCATCTTGTCTTTTGAGTTCACCTGCTAGCTCAGATGTAACCTCCCTCATTCCTAATAGGAAACCTTGAAAATATTTAATAGATGATTAGCTTTATAAAATCTAGCAGAAGGAATACTATAAGAAGGAATCGCCAAAACTGGTTTGGCTCAGTGGATAGAGCATCAGTCTTCGGACTGAAAGGTCCCAGGTTCTATTCCAGTCAAGGGCATGTACATTGGTTGCAGGCACACCCCCGTGGAGGGTGTGCAGGAGGCAGCTGGTCGATGTATCTATCTCATCGATGTTTCTAGCTCTTTATCCCTCTCCCTTCCTCTCTGTGAAAAATCAATAAAATATTTTTTTTTAAAAAAAAAGAACGAATCATTAAAATCTCAACAGAAGATAATGCCATTTAAAAGACATTCCTAACTTTTTGAGTCATTTTCAAAATAGTCATTTGAAGCATTTGTTGTGGAATCTCCTGGAATAGGACTGTTTAAGAATTTTTATCTTGTTTGGTCTAGAAGATAAGACTCTATATTGTATTATATCAGTAGGTCTGACCCAGGCAGTCTTGTAGAAAGTGATGATTCCAATGGAATGATTCCATAAAACCCTTAAGGAAACTTTTTTTTTAATACTTTCTATTGATGTGAATACTATGCTGGCTCATTCAATTGGACAGCCCCTCTAAGAGACATCATCATCATCTCTAAATGGATAAAACCAAGTTATAATAATAAGAATAACTAACTTAAGAATATGCCAGGCACTATTCTGAAGTCAATGGTCTTAAGCTCGGTACTATTATCCTTCCTTTGAAAAGGAAGTGAGTAAGCAGAGAACTGTGCGTGATGAAGGGAAAAGCAGCTGTGGCTTCCACTGTTATTATGGGAAGGTCTTTCTTTAGAGATGGGTTTTTATTTAGTTCATTCATTCATTCATTTGTTTTAGCACAGCCCAGGAGAACTGCCCAGTAATTCCGCTCTGGTCACTTCCTAGAATCACTCCCCATCTAGTACCTAGTCCTTCCAGGAAAACTGAGCACAGTCCCAAAGCCTGGGGTTGTTGCCGCAAGTCACCTATTTCTCAGTTCAGATTGCCTGTGGCATTCTCATATGCATTTTGCATATTTATCCTTTGTAATTTCCTAGCCCAAGACCCCCAAAAAAGTGGAAGAGAAAACTAATTTCCTAGTTGGATTTTATTGTTCCGTGAATCTTCATCTTGACTCATTTTCATTTTATTTTTTTAGTATATTTTATTGATATTTTACAGAGAGGAAGGAAGAGAGCTAGAAACGTCGATGAGAGAGAAACATCAACCAGCTACCTCTTGCACACCCCCTACTGGGGATGTGCCCGCAACCAATGTACATGCCCCTGACCAGAATTGAACCGGGGACCTTTCAGTCCGCAGACGGATGCTCTACCACTGAGCCAAACCGGTTTCGGCTTGACTCATTTTTAAATTAGCAGCCCTATTCCTATTCCAGGAGTTTCCAAAATTCCATTTTTTTGTGCTGCTTACTTTGTTCAGGGCACACAGAGATGATCGTGGAGCTTAACACAGAGGCATCTGCAAAGACCACTGAATCTGTTGACCCACATAAGCCCTGCTGATTTCCTTGCCAACAGGTCTTTCAAAGTGGATAGGCAGTACTACCAACAGGGAGGTTGTGGTGGAGGACAAGTGTCCACCGGCGACAAGTACAAGGTTATCAAATCACTACTTTTTTTTCTGCCACCTGAAGTTTAGACTGAAAGAAAAGTCTTTTTCCTAGTTTTTAACATTATTTATAGCATCTGACCTTCTCACCTCCTCCAACATGTTATCTTTGATTTCTAGAACTAAATGAAAGAATGGATATTCTGTCATAGGCATTTCCATAAGAATAACCTGAAGTAACCCATCTAACAAGTATTTCATTAAAGAGAATGAAGAAGGTTGACTGAGAAATTCCAGTAAAAGTTTGTTATATAATTTAAATGCTTTAGAAAAATGTCACAATATCCTGCATAAAGAAAAGATTGGTCCTTTGTGTAAGATGTTATTAGTGAAGTCCTTGAGGCAAGTGGTAGAAAATGGGTCTTTCATTACTTCAAAGGCAATATTAAAGGACCATGAAATTCAAAGCTCCTGGTTTTTATCACACACATTTTCATGTCAGGATTTAAACATTTTCCTACTCAAAATTCTTCTAACAACTGGTTTTACAAAGGAAAGAATTGTTAAAATGGGCCTGAATCATACCATGATTATTAACTGATAGGTGTCAATTAAGCTGATATTTAAGTGGAAGAAATTCACATCAGATAAGAGGGAAGGATGATTATAATTAAATGGGTAAAAGGTATAATTTGCTTTGGGAGTACACTCTAAAGCATGTGATCGTTTGTTGGAATATAAACTGTCATAAGAATTCTTCCGCCTATCTCCACCTTGCTCAATGTTACTAAGCATAAATAAAATGTTCCATACATATTTCTTTTCATCTTAATATGATTATAGGGGTGCTTAATGTATATTATGATGTTGAGGCTATGCCACTGAGGTATCAAAAGAAGCAGAGAGAAGGGAAACGTTGGAAAGGGACCCCTCTTGTGAATGTGCAGTTGTCAATGAGCTTGCCTTCCCCAGAGTTAACTTTTGGCTTCCAGGATTTGCTGTGTGTTATTATTATAGCATTAATACAATAATCACGTGCTTGCTAAGGACCTAGAAACTTAGCAACTGTGCATATTCACTTATTTTATGGGTATATAAAAATTTTATAAAGCCTGTTAAGTAGTAATATTTTTAAGCCTAAAGTGTTATTTATTTACCAACTGGGAATCAAAAGCTCAAAAAAATCAGATCTACAGATTTTAATACTTAATACATTCTTAAAGAAAAATACTCAATACAATCACAAAGGTAATATTTCCTCCTTTTCATACACCTTTTCACTTGAAAACCCTTAAAAATAGAAAAGTTCTTTAATTTACGTTTCATCTACATGTGAAATCCTGGAGAACTGCAGGAAAAGTTGCTGGAACCCAGAATATATTACCGTGTTTCCCCGAAAATAAGACATCCTCCGAAAATAAGACCTATGTACAGATTTCCTTTTGAGTGAAATATAAGGCATCCCCCAGAAAATAAGGCCCCAGGCTCTGTCTCAGAATGAAAATTAATTTACCGTAAACTGGTCACTAGGGCCGCCCCGACTGGCATCTAGCAACCAGTGACATTACGCGGAGTCCTGATGTCACTGCTGTATGAATGGAGAGAAATCAGCATGGAAACTGTGAAACCTAAACTGCAAGAAGTTGTGACTTGGGTGAAGAATTCATGGGAGAAAATCACTGACAGTTGCATTGCAAATGCACTGCGAGCAGGCTACCTTGACAAGAAGTACTCATTTAAAGACAAGATGGTGCTATTGCTAAACATGAGAGATTTGGTCCACTGATTCTGAAAGAAATAGAGTCACAAGAAATTCACCAGGAAATTCAGGAATTGAATTGTTATGATGACTTTCCAGAAGATGATGACATGTTTGTCACTGAATAAATGAGTAAATTCTTGATACTGTAGGACTCACTGTTTGTCTGGTTTGTGTTGACAACTACTGTACTTCTGTACCATATACAGGTAATAAATTTCCTTTATTTTCATTTAACATAAATGTGTACCATATTCTTCTTCATGGAAAACGAAGACTTCCCCTGAAAATAAGACCTAGCACATCTTTGGGAGCAAAAATTAATATAAGACACTGTCTTATTTTCGGGGAAACAGGGTATATGTCAAACCTACCCTATCTTTGAATTGAGTCAGTGAATTCCTGGGACAGTTGGAATTGGGGGTTTTCTCTTGCAAGTAACAAAGCATCCTAACTGATAGGCCCTATGATGAACATAACCAGTGTCCTGCTGAGATGCCCCGGATTTTTTTTTTCCATTCTGCCCCCTTTCTTATGCCCTATTTTGCTTCCAATGGCCTGTACCTATGACACTTCTCAGAGTACTGCTCTCAGGCTATTGGAGCTGCTTTGCTTACTCACTCAGAGAACCGGAAGTGCCTCCGATTCACATCCTTTCAAGAATAAGCCTTAGCTAACCACCTTCCAGTACACAAGCGTGAAGCCTAGACTTCGTGCCTAGATTTGGAAAAATCCAGAGGCATATTTTATGCTTCAGATCCTCTGCCTGTGGAATCTGCACCTTTCGTGAGCTTTTCCATCCCTTATCCAACATGGTCAATTCACTTCCCAATTTCTCCCGGGAGCACTTCCTTGCAAATGACTTGAGCACAAATCCTCACTTGAAGTCTTCCCCTGGGGAACCCAGGCTAATCGCCACTGGTGCTGAGTTCTATGTGGAGCATGTAGTATGGAATTGATAAGTGTGACCGACTGGTTCAGCAGCCAATTGCCTTCTCTAAAAATATTATCTTTCATTTTACAAGTTAACTAAAATGCCAGAATATATTTAGCAATAAGACACATGGCAGAATCGAATTTTAGAGTGAAGTCCAGAGACATCATCTAGCAAACCTGTCATGTTACATATAAAGAAAGTGAAATCTAGTGAGACTGACTTATTCCAAGCCTCTTGCTTAATGGCAAAGCCAGTACTTGAAGTCAATGCTTTTTCGATGCCCGAGGCCACTTATCTATTGCTATTTCCAACTGTGAAATCCAAGCTTCTTATTCAAATCATATTTTCTATTTAGAGACAAACTTTTTATTAGTCTTGTATAAAAAGTATGTCTCAACAGCTGAATTATTAAAGCTGAATACTATCTACACGGATATGATAAATACAAATTAATGACTGTTAAACATTCTGAATCATGGAGTTATTAATTTGTGAGCCCCAGAATAGATTAGAACAGAAAGAAATGTAACCCTAGAAGATAAAGATTATAGCCTGTGTTTTTAATTTACTCTGGGCACATAGTAGGTATCCAAAAAATGTTTGTTGAATAAAGTATAGTGAGGTCCACCAGGACAGAGGACAGACAGGTTCTAGTGTCAATATAGAGAAAAGGTAGACATGCCTGAATTAAATTGCAGCACAGAAAATGGGCTTCCGTGGGAGAAGCAAAGGGGATTGTTATTCTGACTCTCTTAGCCTTCTTCAATATAGAAGCAAGGAAGTTGGGAATCTTAAGTTTCTTCCAGGGTGGGAGGTACATTTGGCAGAAGAAAACAGTATTTCATATATTTACCCTGTTTTCTGTGCATGCACATGTGTGTGTATGTGTATATGTTTAGTGTGTAACCTCTGTTATTCTATAATTCTAATAAGATCTAGATAAAGGTCTCAACTGGGCTGTAAGGTATTAAGGAAGATACTACTGGCCTCTCCTGGACTAGCATTTTAAATGAGATGCAGAAAGATGGTGAGAGTGCTGGAGAGTTGGTCAAGGCAGCGGTGAATTTTGAAAATAACAATTTAGACCCTGGTCTAACTGGTCTTGGTCTTCACCACATGGAGACTATCTCTCCACTGTGTCTTAGAGGCCCTGGATTGTGTGTGTTAATAAACTTACCGATATTCCTCACATACCGTATTTGCCAGCGTATAAGACGATTTTTTGGCCCTGAAAAATATGCCTCCAAGTGGGGGGTAGTCTTATACAGCGAGTATATAACAAACTCTGTATTTTGAGTGGAAATGTTAGGGGGTCGTCTTATACGCCCAGTCGTCTTATACGCCGGCAAATACGTATTTTTCAGGGCCAAAAAATCGTCTTATATGCCAGCAAATATGGTAAATCCAGAAGGATTTTTATTTAAAATAAACATAGATAAGGTCTTAAATAAACACTCCATGAGTTTAGTATATAAATTTAGAAAGTACTTTATAGTAATTCAAAGACTTTGTTAATCAGGCTTATATAGGCTTAGATTTGGAAATCTTATCTCCAGAAAAGATAATCTAAAGTGTATCTTTTAATGCAGGATAACCTGAGGAAAACTCTATTCTAATAAGTAAGAGTGAGAGAGATAAATATTTACATAGATGGGTGAATTGTTAATGATTAAATAGGTAGGTGCTTTAAAGGAAAGTCCAGAAATGTCAGCTTTATTTTCTTTTTCTTTTAATGCTCTAAAGCTCAGCATCTAAGAAGATAAAATGTACTGTGGATATCACTCAAAAATTCTCCCTGTAGTCCTTCCCCTATACTAACTAAAAGAAAAAAAGGTCAATAGGAATTAGGGAAGTTTTCCAAGGATTGCTTTATTAAATTACTCATTATATTCCAGGTGCCCTTTTACCTTATTTCAACCGTATTTCATATAATCTGCAGAAGTACCTCCTACATAATATCTTATATATGAAAAATACAATTGTACCGTATGACAAAATAACATTCACAAGATTAGTAAGTAACAATGTGTTAAAATCCATGTTCATCAAGTCCGATGCTAACAAATTGCAAAAATAAATAATAAAAGAACTTTAAAAAAACTTTTTTTCTGAAGTTAATCATTATTTGGAAGAGAATAAAATGTAACTTTTGCATTTTTTTCTATTCTTAGAGGTGAAAATGGTGCCTTGAAAATTAAGTCATATATAATTATTCCAGCTGAAAGGGCTCCTGGTTTGGCCTAAGATTAACCAGAAGTGATGGTAGGTGTTCCTAGGCCAACAGATGTACATGTGGGTGCAAGATGTTTAGGAGCCTGGGCCAAGGCCTGGTTCATGAAGCAGTTTCTGTAAATTGGGAAAAAAATGTGCCCTGGAAAGTTGATTGCAGTGAAACTCCATTTTCCCACTAACTCGTATTGGAAAGCGGGAGTTGTATTCAGTTCATCAACAAATATTTATGGAGTGTTTATTCAAAGTACACTGTTTATTAGGTTTTACAAAATGGAGACTAGGGTAGAATTTATAAGACTAACAGCCTGAAGAAACGAGCTGGCTTTATTTGGTGATAGAGAAATCATTTTTGCCCTTTTTTATTTTTATTTCTTCTTTTTAATTCTACAGATAATCAAATGTTCTTGTCATCTCTCTTCTTTGTTTACACCTAAAGTCATTTATATTTAGCACCAAGCGAAGCCTGTTCACTGCCAAAGGGACAGTATGAGAAAGTCAGGATGCTGCTCTCCTTTTACTGACTTAGCACTTACTATGGACCAGGAAATGACCTGGGTTTAAGATGTATTCATTGATCAAATCCTAAAACCAACCCTGTTAGTGGGCATTTTCATTATTCCTCATCTATCTACTAGTAGCCCTGCGCACGAATCCGTGCACCAGTAGCTCACCAGTAGCTCATCAGTAGCTCGCTGCCACCCTCCAGTAGCTCTCTGCTTGCTGTCCCACCCTTCTGTAGCTCCTTCTGTGATCCCGCTGCCCCCCATAGCTTGCTGCCCTCCCCCCTCCTATAACTTCACGGTGTAACAATCATTTGCATATTACATCTTTATTATATAGGATGAGGAAACTATAAAATGCTACGTTATTATTATGTTCACACTCTGAAGGAGCAGGGTTATTCTCAATGAGACAAGAGGCAATGAAGACAGGTGGGATAAAGATATAGGTACATTTTTAGATGGAATAGAGAGCAATTGAAAGGATGATCTTTATCTTCTCCATAAAATAGGAGGCAATAGTGGGGGAAGGTGGTGAAAGGAACTAAAAGTAGAGCTAATGTTATTATGGATTGGCTGTCTAATATTAGGCACTTTACATATATCTTTTACCTACTTCTTACCATAGCCCTATCAGGAAGGTAATATTTCTCTCATTTACAAAAAGAGGATGCATCTGAGGATTTGAGAAGTTAAATTACTTGCCAAAAAACCCACAATCTACAAACTTGATATTGTTTACCACCAAATCTTGATTCTTTCTCCTGTGCATATTTCTTCTCAATTCTCAAGTTGATCGGAATGAACTTAGAAAATTAAGATGAACAGGTATGTTTGGAATAGCCACTATGGGAAATTAAACTTATAGTAAGACAGGAGTAGCAAAGAATTGATCAGCGAGTCTGAACACCAGACCTGAGTGTTTGAGATCACAAAGTGTAATGTTAAAATGGAGTCAATATGGATGATTAATCAATTTCCCAAGCAAGGCGGGAAGTCCGGCATGAAGTCTGGAACTGCTGGAGATAAGGAGGTAAATAGCACTTATAACACAAGTATATACAAATGCTTAGAATACAAGGCAAACAATTATATATGATACATGCCATGAGAGGCAAAAGAATATACATTGCTTCATTAGTCTAATTCCAAAACTTCATATTAAACATCTCAGAATTGGGATGTATCTTAAAATGGGTGACATCTTTTTTCACCAATGACCAAGTAGCTATCAAGACTTGGTTGTGATTGTACATTCTTGAAGTTGGTCATCTTATTCTTCTTACCTTCACTTAAATTGGGTTGTGTTCACTGTGGATACTTACAGGTATTGGTTTGTATATGCCATTTAAAGTGTCTTCTAAAAAAGTACGCTGCGATTTTGCATTTAAGAAATTATCATTCACATGGAGGCATGGAAATGGTGCTGGGAGGTATATATGATATGTTCATCAAGCAAATATTTATATTAAAGAATTATAAGGCAAGTTCATATGTTTATGAAGCAGCAACTCAAATGCTTTACATGGCCTACACCTAAAAAGTAGATACAGCTAGTTATGTTTTGTTAATTGAAGTTATCTGAAAAAGGATTGCCTATAATAAATCCAACAATTCTGATAAAGGTAAGAGAAATTGCCTCCTAATTCCTAGGTATGGATATATTCTAGTTACCTCTTGCTATGCAACAAATTTCTTCCCAAACTAAATGGCTTTTATTATTGCTCATAGTCTCTGTAGGACAGGAGTTGGGAAGGACTTGCCTGGGTGGTTCTGGCTCAGGGTTTCCTATGCAGTTGCAGTCGGGAGACTAGAGCTGGCACAGCAAAGGGCTGAAGAGGGGCGGGGGGGGGCATGCATTTTTCTCTCTTCACGTGGTCTCAGAGCCTCTTCTTGTGGTCTCTCACAAGGGCTACTTTGGGTTTTGAAATGTCTTGGAGGCCCCAGAGCTGTTGGGCTGCTTACATGACCACTAAAAGCTTCATGAGCAAGTATTTCAGTGAACAAGATGAAAACTGATTTACCTTTTACAACCAAGCTTCAGACATTACGCAGCATCACTTCTGCTGCGTTGTTGGTTACAATCAAGTCAGAAGTCTACCCAGATTCAAGGGGAAGAGAATTGACTTCACCTCTTGCTTGGGGAGCATCAAGCTCCTGGAAGAGCATACAGTCTGGGAGAAATTGTTGCGGCTGTATTTGGAAAATACAGTCTGCCACAAGATGAAAGAATTGTCAAAGCAGCATTACTGATTCATGCATTGTGGGGCCCTTAGCATTAAAGCATTGAACTTCCACTGAACTTCTTGTTGACTTTGAACAGAAGCCATCTAACTTCTAGCAACATGTGATTTAATGGGGGGTGGGGAAGGGAATGAAACTAACTACAAAGTTATGGTAATTAAGCCCTGGTGTTCTGGAAATAAGTTGTCAGTGCTTAAAAGTGTTAAAGAGGTCAAGATCAAGATCAGTAGTTATGTGTCTTTTATGTCTAAATGATCCTAGAAGAGCTCATGCAGTAATTTAAAATAAGAATTCTAAGTGATAAGAGAGCACTATGTCATGCTTTAACTGGCCACATTTTTCTTTGCTAGAACATGAAATAATAGTGTCTAGTGATCTGTAGCATCTTTGCCTTTGATGAAGGACAGTAGGACCATGAAAGCAACAAGTCAGAAGAAATATCCTCTTCTCAGTATTCTCAGAAGACCCAGAGAAGTGATACTAGAAATTGTAAAACTTTAAAAGTCAAAGAGTGCATTTGAGACACACAAACTCCATCCCATCCACCCAGGCTTTGCCTTATTATTCTATATATAATTTGACTCTAATTAATCTTTCCACTTTCCCTTGTGAAATTCCTGCTAATCCTTCATACCACCTCACAGGTCCTGTCCACTCTATGTTGAGAAGATTTTAGATCAGTTGCCACTGGAGGACAGGTAGAGTGGGCTGGTGGGATAGAGCCTAGTTTATCTGTTTTACCGATTGAGATTTCTTACAAGGTGAAATCTCAATGGGGATGATGAATGGGTTCACAATTAAAAATATAAAAAGTAAGTCTCTGTAATCCTATATAATAAAAGGCTAATATGCAAATAGATCAAACGGCAGAACAGCTGAACAACCAAACAACCAGTCACTATGACATGCACTGACCACCAGGGCACATGCAGAACATGGCAGGTGTTGGCAGCAGGCGGCAGAGTGTGAACGTGGTGGGTGTCAGCCATGGGGGGATGGTGGAGCAAGTTGAGTGGGGATACCAGACCAAGGTGGGGTGCTGGTCACTGTCATTGGGGCGAGCCTCTGGTGGTTACTGGAAATTCTTTGCTCCCACGTGCCCTGGTTTCGCCCAGTGTTTGCACCTGCTGCCAGCACCGGAGCTGCCGCTCACACCTGCTGCTGGTGCCTGGTGCCAGCCCAGATTGCTCACCTCTGTCAGCGAGTGAGAGTGGGGCTGGCACCGTGGACAGGGGACCCGACCCAGGGCTACAGTGGGAGGGGCCAGGCAGGGTCACGGAGGTTGGGCCAAGACCCACTTCTGTGCCCACGACAGCCTCACAGCCCACAGTTCCTTTCAAGGTGCACGAATTTGTGCCCTGGGCCCCTAGTATATCATATTACTCCATGCTCAATCTTAAAGTATAGCATTAGTTAACTATATTACCTTCATTGAATTGATTCCTTCTTATGAGCATCTACTAGGTGTTAGGTATGTGGGAGGCATTGGCTATCCATAATACACCTTGCTTCGTGGAATTCTAATTGAGTTGGAATGGACATATGTTTTCATTTCTTTTGGGCAAATATCTAGGAGTAGAATTGCTGGGTATGTTCACTTTTGTTAAAGCAGTTGTACCTTTTTATACGATTAGTCTTTTTCATCGTGGTTTTCATTTGTACTCCCTTGATAACTAATGATATTGACTATCTTTTCATGTATTTATTGGCCATTTCTGTCTCCTATTATGAAATGTCTGTTCCACCTTTTGTCATATTAGTTGGAGTTTTTGTCTTCTCCTTGAGCTGTAAGAGTTTTTTTTTTAATTTAAGTTTTGTGCATGGATCTTTTGACATATATATGTATTATGAATATTTCCTCCCATTTAATGGTTTCCTTAGTCATGTTCTTAATGGTGTCTTTCAAAGAGCAAAGTTTTTAAATTTTGATTAAGTTTAACTTGTCATAGTTTTCTTTTATAGATCATGCTTATTATGTCTAAAAATGATTTGCTTATACCAAGGCTGCAATGATTTTGTCTTAGGTGTTCTTCAAGAGCTCTTCTAGTTTTAGCTTTCACATATGATATGATCCATTTCTAGTTAAATATTTTAATATGATGTGAGACAAACGATAGGGTTTGTTTTTTATTTTTTTTAATTTATTTCTTTATTGATTAAGAAATCACATATTTGTCCTCAGCCCCCCATTCAATTTTTTTTTTTTTTTTTTTTTTAGTTTTCAGCTCAGCTCTCAGTTCTTCCTATCACTGTGCCCCTATCTCTTATAGCCTCTAACCTCTCCTGAGTTGTTTTGGTATTTTAGAAAAACTCATTGGAAGATAGTATGAGGCAGAACCTGAGAGACAAATATTTTTAAATGCTCATGGATTTAAGGCATTTAATTTGGAAATACAGAAGCCTGATTGTGCTGACTCTAATGGTCTTATATTTTACAGATGGCCACATAATAGTACCTCTGTTAAGTGACCTGCTAGTTCCTGTACTATATTATTCTGAATTAATTTTATGACACGTAGTTGGTTAAACCCTAGGCCATCTTTTTGCTATTAGTAATTCTCATATTGTGCCTAGCATAATCCCAATCACTTAAAAAGTACTTGGAGCCCAGCTGGTGTGGCTCAGTGGTTGAGCATCAACACATAAACCAGTAGGTCATGGTTCAATTCCTTCTCAGGACACATACCAGGGTTATGGGTTCAGTTCCCAGTGGAGGTCATGCAGGAGGCAGCTGATCCATGATTCTCTCTCATTATTGATGTTTCTGTGTCTCTCTTCCTCTCCCTTCCTCTCTCTGAATAAATATATATTTTTAAAGTATTTGGTAAATTAAAATATGTTCTGATAATTGGCAGAAAATGAAAATGACAAACTTACTATATTCTAGACCAGAGCAATGAACTTGCTTTTTTGGTGTTGGATATTTTTGATCATATACTCTCCAGTGGATGTATATTAAATTATTTACATATTATGTATGCTATTGATTTACACATTATATACATACATTAGTTTTTAAATATAGAACATTAAAATATGGAAATTGCAAAGAATTAAATAAATTTAAATAAAATGTACTATTTTTATCTTGCATTCAAATTATATTATTATTTGACTTGGCGACATAACATAGTATTCTCAATTTTTAAATTGGATTCCGAAAGTAAGCTCTAGTGTGTAATTGTTATAATAATTAAATTTCACACATTGTCCTGCTGAATAATCAATAGGGGGCACTATGTTTACTAATAATGAGACTATTATATTTAGAACCCATATAAATTAATAAAAAAAATTTAGTAAAGGTATAATGACTATTGGCAGTAAAGCTGCCCTTTAAAATGTAAAACAATACATAGTTTTGATCAACCTTTATTTTATGCTTAAAAAAATACACATTTCTGAATTGCTTTACTCAAAAACTACAAAAAGAAAAAGAAGAGGAGGTTGTTCTGCATTTCCTATGAAAACATTTGGATAACCCACCATGCATCTGTAAAACTCATATTTATAATCACTCATATTCAGCATGTGCCTTCTAAATATGCCAGTGAAAAATAAAATGATTACTTTTCCTCAAATGTTCAGCAGACACTCTAAATTAGCCAGCTGGTCTCTTGTCATGGATGAAAATATATGGTCTTTTTATGAAAAGTGAGAGCAAACACGTCTCAGCACCAGTACTTGATATGCAAGTGAAAATTCCATTGGTGCAATGACTTACAATTGGAGATCAAAAGTGTGAAAAGAAATAGAATCGATGAGAACAGAGCTTCTCCTGCCTTGCAGTGGCTCACAGAGAATAATTCATCCAAAGGAAGTGAAATCACCTTGATTTATGGTAAAGCAGTAATCTCAAGGTCTACATGTTAAGTTTTTTTGGTTATTTTTATTATTGAAGATTCAGGACTTATTTAAAAACATGACCTCTTAGAACAATTCAATGCACCAAGTCTATTTGCAAAAATTGTGTTGTAAGTCATGATTCATTATGTGATTGTGATCAGTATACAATATTAGTAATTCATCTCTCTTGATGACATAGTTCTTTCCATGCAGTTCCTTTTATGCAATGGCATAGTCCTCACCCCTATTTTCATTTCTTCTTTCTTTTCCTTTGCTCTATTTTGTTCAATTTTGTTCCTCGTTTTTATTGCTCTGTCTTAGACTACCTCATACTTTTTCTTGGCCAATCTTGTAATCTGACTTGTGTCACTGGGACTATAGGATGTATGACAGGGAGAAAATGCCATAATAAATAAAACCATCTTTATTTTCACTGAGACTCTAGACTTAGATCCTCTCACAGATTATGAAATAATAACAGATGAGTGCCAGGATGATGGAATTGGGGGATGGCTTTAGAGATCTCCTATCCCAGTCCCCTTTGTTTAAAGATGAGAAACTGAAACCCACAGAGGCCAACATAACACCAGAGTGACAACCCAGACTTCTTGACTCTCAGACTAGTGCTTTACCACCTGCCAAAACTTCCTTTGTGATTAAATCCAACTGAATTGTTCAATTGGCAGTCATCAGCTTGATGGCTAAACCATTTGTGACAGTTGTCTCTTTTCTTGGGAATTCATTCAACCATTATTATGTGGTATTGATTGAGTACCTATCCTATTCCAAGACTACTGAGGATATAGAGGAAAACAAAGAAAACAGAACCCTGCCTTCATAGTCATTCTAGTGGAGGGAGGATGATAAACAGCACCGATGAGCAAAACATATAGTGTAAGGATAGTGATAAGTGTTTTGAAGAAAAACAGTCAGGAAAAGGAAATTGGAAATAAAGTTACATTTTAGTGTTGAGGGGGGAAGGGTGAGCAAATCTAGAGCAGTACAGCCAGGAAAGGCATCACAGAAAAAGGGATGTTAGAGTAAAAACCTAAGGTGGTAGAGAGCTATGTAATCTGTTTGCTTCATGACTGTGGAAAATCTTGACTTTTTTTCATATGAAAAAAAGCCAAGATTTCCATACATCTCTCCTTTATCTTATATAAGAAGTCAACTCAACCAAATGAACATCGTGATGTTTGGGTCTTTGACCCAAAATATTTGCAGCAATCAGAAGCATTTCTTTTATGTTGCACATCTAGATGTACGTGACTATAACAACTATAACTCTGTCCATTAAAAATGTAAATGGACTTAGCTGGCATTTGAAAGCTGGGCAAGGAAAACTGGATTTATGTCAGCTGGGCCAGGGACTGCTTTTCTGCCTATTATTAAGGCTTAATCTATAAGGCTCTGATTATTCACAGCTTGAGACATCCTACCACTTGGAAACACTTTACCCTGAGACCTGGAAGGCAGAGAACAAGAGGAAAGTCATTTGTTTACTCGAAAATGAAGCAGTTTTCTGAAAATGATCATACCATTGAACATCTTTTGAAAAAAAAATCTCAATGAGCTCAGGAGGTTTAACCGTGAGCTAACTTCTATTGTTAAGTAGAAGAGAGCAGCTTTGTGATTGTTAATTTTCTCTTGATTTGGCTGATGTTATGAGAAGAAAAGATTCTTTGATTTAAAATTTTTTAAAGAATCTATGTGTGTATGTATATATGTCATAGATAAAAATAAATATGAGACTTAAAAAACACTTCATGTATGGATGTATAAACTACATATCTACATATAACTATACATTCCCCATAGAGGTTTTCAGAATTCATTTATACTTTTTAGTTACAAAAAAAATTCTGTAATTCAGAGGAATAATATCTGTTTTTAAAATATATTTTATTGATATTTTACAGAGAGGGAGGGAGAGAGATAGAGAGCCAGAAACGTCGATGAGAGAGAAACATCAACCAGCTGCCTCTTGCACACCTCCTACCGGGGAATGTGCCCCCAACCAATGTACATGCCGTTGGCCGGAATCGAACCTGGGACCTTTCAGTCCACAGACCGACACTCTACCACTGAGCCAAACCGACCTCAGCCAGAGGAATAATATCTTAATAAAATCCCCATGTTCATTTTTTCACCTGTAAATATTATTCAGTATACATTGTATGCCAGGTACTGGACTGGGCACATTCTAAACTCATACATGAATGATTCCAACAGTTTTTACTCAATATAATAAAAACTTCAAGGCACCCAAATTCCCATGAACAGATGATGGTTCAATAAATTTAGTACAACCATATCATGAAATACTTCTTAAAAATTAAAGGCAACAGATTATTGATGCAAACAATAACATGGGTGACTCTCCAGAGAAGTAAGCCAAATGAAAAAAGTCAACCCTAAGAGTTTGCATACTATATGACTTTATTTATATAACATTATTTAAATGACAAATTTACATAAATGGAGAACATATTAGTGGTTTCCAGTAGTTAAGGTGGCGTGGGTGTGGGTATGGGGATAGTAAAGGGTAACCTGAGGGATCCTTGTTGTGATGGAAATGTATTTTATCCTGCCTGGATCAGTGTCAGTATGCAGGTTATGATATTGTTCTACATTTGGTTTTACAGATGTTTCCATTGGGGAAAATTATTAGAAAATATGTGTTAAAATATCAAGGATTTTTTTTTTGGATTACTTCTAACAACTGCTAATGAATCTACAATTATCTGCTGGCAGGGGGGGGCGGGGGGTGTGGATTTTAACTTAAAAAATGCCACTAACCTCTCATAATATAGTCACCTGTCGTTGCATTGGCCATTTAGAATTTCAATATAGTAAAGAAAAATTCTGTGGAAGACTGAATGGATTTTAAAGTCAGTAATTGTCTTCCTTAAGAAGAAATTGGTAAATTCACCAAAGGGACTTACTAATGACTTCAGATTTATTCATATTATTGATTGGCTTATTAGTAAGCTACAGAAATAACAGAAAATCAAAATTAATGGGTCTCAATTTGCTTTCTTTTTATTCTATAGTTGTAGTCTTTTTTAATCAAAAAAAGAGAAGTTATGAGTGATCCTAAGATTTTGGCTATTAAAGGGAATGACCTATTTCTTTGTATAAAAATTGTTTAGTTAAAATGTATGTCTCTTTTATAAAGCTCAAGTTGAAGGTCTGTATTTAACTAACTGTATTATTCCTTCACTCATTTTTTCACCCAGCAAACATTTACTGAGTACCTATCATGTGCCAGGCACTGCTCTAGATACTGGATTTCCATAAGGGAACAGAGCAAAACCCATGCTCTTCTGGCACACTCACATGCCCATTAAGAAAGATAATGCAATAGATAATTCTCTACTTGGGTACCATTCAAGAAAAAAAATTGGTCTTTCTAAATTATGTTGAATGAGTTAATTGGTTGGTTTTAATAATGGAAAACAAACCTAGAAAAATGCTGTGAAGAATATTTAGCAATGATAGCTATTTTGGAATCTCCTTGACACAGGTGACAGGAAGCATCTTCTGTTTCCTTCTAATGGATTCCCCACTCCCATGTCTCACTTTACATTGCGTTTAAGTATGTAAACTGCCCCGAAGTGAGCTCTTTTCTAGACTTGTCTGTTCACAGACATGCCTCCTTAGTTACTCCATAAGCTCTTTGTTTGCATCACCCTGGGAGTAGATGCAAAGCAATGATGGGTCCTTAGAAACAAAGGAAGAGCTTACTACTATACAATTTCTCCCTGTTTCTTAAGAAAGTAACTTACTGTTCTGTCCTCTTCCTTCCTTCATATATATGACGTTCCAGAGTCAAGCTTCTTATGATTCTGTTTGACTTTTACCATGTGTTATGGTTCAAGCATAAGTCCCATTCCTTTTTTAGATTCTAAATATAAATTAATTTAGATTTTAGATTGATTCTTCTTCTGTTATGGCAGGAGATTGCTCAAGCTATTTCAGACTTCATTTCTAATCATGACCTGCTGGGGGAATCTGGATTCACTAGGGTCATTATGGGAGCCTAAAGGAAACACAACAGAAAAAGTGGGGGGGGGGGGGACAAAGTGGGACCCCATCATCTTGGCTATGATTATAGGCTTGCATTATGGATGGGAATATTAACTGTCTTTTTTCAGGAATATTTAGCTTTACATTTTTACTAAATGTCAACCCCAAGGATGCCATATTCATTAAAACTGCGTGGTTTCTGCGACCTAGGATTGTATAAGATGTCTGATTATGAACAAAAATTTGCTGCTAAATGTTGTGAAAGGGGTAAAGAGATGCAGTGAGTCACCGAGACCCACTGACAGGACAAAATAAAGAACAGTTGATAGATCTGTGTGCAGCAAAAAATTAGAACCTTTTCCCTAGACTTGTGGTACAGATTTAACAAAATATTTTCCTTCATTTGTAACAAAAGTACTTCAGTTGTTCTAAGTCATCAATACTCACCTTACAATATAGAATCAAGAACAGGGAGGTCCATTTTGCACCTGTTAGGGCTATGAACTGGTTCATGCCTAGACGTCCTTCAAAAGGCACCACCAAACTCCCCTTCTAGTAGGAGGCAGAAGGGGCAGAGAGAAGCAGCGCCCCCTCCCTGGATTTCCCCCTCCAGCCAGGCATCTCTTGCTAGGTCCTATCCGTAACCCCCGTACTAATTCTCTAGGTCTTTTCTGAACTACTTTTGAATTAAATTTAAGCAACTATTGGCTCCATTAATCCATGCAGCCCGTTAGCACGCTGCGTGCATTTACTGTACAGTATTTCCAATGAAGTGGAACTTCAAAGCCATTTGATAGGTGTGGGGAAATGGGGGCCTGATATAGCCAGAAGGAAGTAATAATCTCCCAAGGATTTCAGCAGAGAGCTAAACTTAGCTGCAGACTTCGCTTTTCATTTAACTTTCAATGTATACCTACATGGAGCACCTTGGGACCCTGCCCTGGGTTGCAGAGAAAGCCTTCGGAATGAGGAGGAGAGTGGATCTGTACCTGGTCAGAATGAATATTTTCCATCAATTTAAATTCTCTTTCCTTGCCCAAGTTACCAAGGAAACGGAGTCCTTAATGTTTTGCTTGCAAATGTGTATTCTTTACCTTGAAGCAAAGTCTGCTGAGCAAGGACTGTTGGCGTCCAAGGGCTGGAGGAAAGGGGCAGGCTTGAAGGTCAAACCTTGTGTTCCCAGAAGTTGATCAAGGGACTTGGGTCTGGCTTTATGGTATCACCTAGGGCCAGAGGGAACAAGATGGTTTTGTTCCCTCTTTCAGGAAGTGGGATACCCAAAAGATGGGTGTAATTCTCTACTTTGACTGGACAGAATAAGTCTTTGTTGGAGGTATATCAGTGTGGATAAGGCTGCTGTAACCTACCTCTGGTTCTAATCATATACACCACACAAACTGCACACATACCACACACATATACACATGCTCTTCAGTAGTGTAGTCCAGGATTTTTTTCCCATCTTAAAAATATATTATCTGATGGCAAGGGCTCTTTAAAAACATACCCACAACCCCTACAAAATGGTCTACATGGCAGCTAGGCGAAACATCCAAATCTAAATGAAGGGGAAAAGAAAGTTTTGTTTCAAACTCCCTATCTACAATCAGATTCTCTCTTGTCTGGAACTCAGTCTCTTGACCATAGTCAATAACTTCTCTTCTCATTTCTGGTGCAATATTTTCTGTTTGTTTATTTGTTTTGGTTAATCCTCACCCAAGGATATTTTTTCCTTGGCTTTTTAGTGAGAGTGGAATGGAAGGGGGAGAGACAGAAGGAGAAAAACATTGATGTGTAAGAGAGATACATCAATTAGTTGCCTACAGCATGCACCCCAACCAGGGCCTGGAATCGAGCCTGCAACTGAGGTACGTGCCCTTGACTGGAATTGAACCCAGGACCCTTCATACTGTAGGCCAACACTCTATCCACTGAGCCAAACCAGCTAGGGCTCTGGTGCAATGTTAATTCAACCAGAATTTGTTATACCAGAGCCTCCCTGGAAAGAACTTGCAATCCTTTGGATAAAAGCACCCCAGAAACAATTAAAATTAAAAACAGAAAACATTGTTAGATAATGAACTGGGAGTGGGGAGGTTCCAATAGGTGTCCTGGGGGCTGGAACGCAGGGGTATAATTAGGCAGGGCTAATCAGGATAAGCCACAGGGTCTCCCTGTAGAGGCTAAGCAGATGTAAACAGATGTGTCTGTCTTTGAGATCTAACTTGGGGTCATTTTCAGTGCAGTCTCCTCTCCCCTCAAGTCGCCTGGTTGTTTACTTCTGTTTTTAAATCTGAAACCATATTCCTTTTTCCTCACAGTTTTGCTGGCAACAACAAACACAATGAGAATGCTTGACTTTCACCGAATACTCTGAGCAAGAAGTTGCTCTTGGTTGTCTGTTCACTTGACCATCCCTTAGGTGGGGGTGTGCATTGTATTGTAATTGCTCGTGGAGATAGCCTTCCCATTTTCAGATTTGTGTGTAGCCTTAGATTGCCGATGTTGTAATGGCACGGTTTTTCTTTTCATATAGAAAATGAGTTAGAAGCAGATAAAAAGGAAGCATTTGATTGCCCTCAATCAGACTCTGGCTTTCGCTTGTCATTAAATCAGAGGCTTATTTGAAATCCGTTATTGACAGTAACCCATTCTTAGCCTGCTTATGTGATTCTCGAGTCAGCGTGTAATTTCATGTTTTATTTGTTCTCCATGCACTGCTTCTGTGATGTGCTCATTGTTATGCACCACTTCTGGGGGAGTCTCACCTTGGAGCGTGCTTAGAAAGCTGGCAGAAAACAGAATTCGGTCTGTGGGTTAGCCATGTGGAAATGACAGTGTAAAAATTAAATTGAATTTATCAGCCTTGGTTTTCATTTCTTGCTGAAGATAGTAACTACAATTTGAAATGGCATCATTTTAGCATTTTTTTGTTTTAGTTTCTCTACATAGGAGGTATGTAATGCACAGAGCCAGTGAAATGATTAAATCTTTTTTAATTTCCATCAAAATTCTCTTTGGACTAAAAATAAGTGACTACCTCAGGCTGAAAGTTAACTGAAATCTACTTGTAAAACTAGCTTGGAGGTGTGGGTGTTCCACTTCTCTGATAGTGGTGATTCTACATGAATATATTATATGTGTGTGTGTGTGTGTGTGTGTGTGTGTGTGTGTGTGTGTGTGTGTTATGAATGCACTGTATGCATTTTTACATTGATCTGTTTCTGTATACCTTGTCCTCTGTGCCAATTAAATCTCTATAAGTAATAGTCATGTCATACATCATTGTAAGTAAACAAATGTGTACACTAAGATCATTTCTTACCCACATGTCACCTCTAACCTTTGTGTAAAATGTCTTTTACATTAGCATAAGTATTAGGAAGATGCCATTTCTGCTATATATAGGCTGCCTTCAGCTAATCAGTTTTTCATGCATTTAAATAGGAATATTAGAATTATGTTAATTACTTCAGTTTTCCATGAATGATCCATCAAGACATTGCCTTTCACTGGATGGTATTGCTCAGGGTTGGTCGGTCAGAGTTAAATTGTTAGGTGGGTTGGAATATCTCCAGTGTTTTTGTTGGTGACTTTTAAAAAGACTTACTCTTAAGCTTGCTATGTTTTCTAAGTAAAAACGCACAAGTTGCTTTAGGAAGGCTGGATTAATCTGAAGCACATGGAGACCAAGTAAAATTGTAATGAATTGTAGAAGGAGACCTGATTATTAAATGCCTGGGAAACAAAAGACTTCCAGGCAGCCCCAACCGGTTTGACTCAGAGGATAGAGCGCCGGCATGTGGACTGAAGGGTCCCGGGTTCGATTCCAGTCAACGGCATGTACCTTGGTTGCGGAAACATCCCCGGTAGGGTGTGTGCAGGAGGCAGCGGATCAGTGTTTCTCTCTCATTCACATTTCTTACTCTCCCTCTCCCTTCCTCTCTGTAAAAAAAAAAATCAATAAAATATATTTTTTTAAAAGACTTCCAGGCAGATGGCAAACACACACACACACACACACACACACACACACACACACACACATATATATACTGGATGAATATGGAAAAATTCCTAAGTATGTTTTGAAAAAGTGCCTTTTATCAAAAACGACACCTTTCTTCCATTGCACAAATATATTTCTGCAGTTCCACAAATTACTTTTCATGTGTAAACTGAAACTTTATAAGTTTGAATTTAAAAAATCTTGCACATTTGTGCAAAATACACTTATATCCTAAAACTGCTTTTACTTGGCTGGATTTAGATGTCACTAGTGAACATGTATATTGAACTGCCTGGTAGCTAGCTGGTAGTTCTGTTTAAGCCGGGTTTCCTTCTTTGTTCGCACTGCAGTGTTTATTTGCACCAGGATGTTGAAATAATTTCAAGTTTTGCATCATTGTTTTCTAAAAATTAGGAGAAAATGATTGGTTTGATACTGCAAAAAAATAAGATTTCAAACCTACAATCTAGAAAAGGGCAGAATTTTCAGCACAACTGAAAGTAGCAATTCTTTAGTTCAATGAGATAATTGTTGAACCTGAGGAAGACAAGTATATATTCAATAAGAAGGAAAAGGACAAAAATTAAAGCAGGATATCTTCATACTTTTAAAAATCTTCCACAAAATTATGTGCTTGTGCATGTTTATATAGACATATAGAGAAATATCCGTGCATTCTTGCAAATGCATAGAATTAGAACATTTCAGATTGATAGGCATGGTTACATCTGGGGTTGGGGATAGAATTTATGAAAAGAAGGTAAAGAGATACTTGTAATTTTGTTTCAGTGTCATCTGTATTTTTGAACCATACGTTTATATAGTACATGGGCAATTTAAAAAGCAGTAACAAGTAAATGATCAAAAATTAACATGTATAAAAAAGCTTGAAATATATTGGCAAAGTTTCCATCTAAAAGGTGGTTTAAAATATGTTAGAATACTTTTAATAGCTCAGAATATAGTCCTTCAAACACTCAAGTCTATCTTTGAGATGTTAGTCTTGCTTACATCTTCTCAAGAATGCTTCATGCTGTAAAGTATATGATTGTCTAACTTTGCTGTACTCCTTAAACCAATAAACTGTAATTTTAAAAGTTTATTTTAATTTTTATACAAAGGGAGCTTTTTTCACAAAACACAACTACCTACACATTGTAAAATTTTATCCTCCTTACAACCCAATGATATCCAGTAGGCAAATGTAATGATTTCCTCAGGATCAGTCAGGTGATGATACAAGGTTTCTAATAAATTTGCCTTAGTTCATACAGCTGCAGGTTGTAGACCTGAACATGAATCCATGAGCACATCATTGAGTACAGATCAAGTATGATGCACTGTTCTCTATGGACTGAATGTGGCCCTCCCACCCCCAAATTCATATGCTCAGTTCTAACACACACACCCTGCCATGTGACCATATTGGAGATAAGATCTTGAAAGAAGTGATTAAAATTGAATGGAGTCATATTGGTGGAGCCTTGAAACAGTAGATCTGGTATCCTCATAAAAAGACACCAGAAACCTCTCTCTCTCTCTCTCTCTCTCTCTCTCTCTCTCTCTCTCTCTCTCTCTCTCTCTCCAATGTGAAGTCACAGTAGAATCTATAAGCCAGGAAGAGAACTCTCACAAGAAACTGAATCAGCTGATCTTGGATTTCCCAGCCTCTGAGAAACTGAATTTCTGTTGCTTATGCTAGACAGAATATGGTGTTTTGCAAATGGCACTGACCAAATTATTGGTGGAAAGGCACTTATCTTCCTGAAGGTTCCTGAAGGTCAAAGACACTCCACCATCTTTTGTCTCATAAAATCTTTCTCACCCTACCTAGGAACATGGTTATCCGCCTGCAGTATTTACTATCTGCAGAGAGCATCTGAAGCATGTTGGTGTACAGAGAAAATACTGCTGGGGGAAAAGGAGAGAATGGCACAGGACTATTAACCAATCTAAAAAAAATTACTTTGCCACACAATTCCCAGATGCCTCTGTAAAGGAAATCATGGAGCTTGTTGTTTACAGCTACCTAAGAAAGACATGATCTTTGGATTCAGACAACCATAAACTTCTACTCTGCTACTTATCCCTATAGAACCTGTTCCTTAACTTAAACCTCAGTTTTCTGAGCATTACAGTTGTGCTTGAATTTGACTTGTACCTAATATAAGTGTGAGAATTAAAGGTACCAATGCACTTTAAATATTTCCCTCAGTTCCCAATACATGCTAGGTATCCAATAAAATGTTAAGTCACTGTTCCTTCCCTTCCTTTTCATGCTTCATTCGTATATTTTTGCCTCATTTCTTCTCATACCTTGCTTCTATTCCTGCTCTTTTACATAAAGTCGTTTTTCTTTTCCAAGTATGTTGTATAGAGTTTAGAATCTGAGGACAAACTGTTATACTTTATATTTCTATAATGGTTTGGATCTTAATAAAATGGTTCCATATACATTAATCTTATTTTTCTTCTAAAAATGTGTCATTAACCATCAATTCTCATGGTTAACTTTTCCTTTGATCCTCCAGTTGCCCCTATGTCACTGAAATTTAAAGTATTAACACTTAGAGAATCCAAACTTAGTGTCAACATAAAACTCAAGAGATTATGTTTTATGTGCTCACATGTTTTATGCCATCAGCATATTCTAACACTTCAAAAAAAAGTTTAAGTAGTTATTGGCTTTTGTTGCCGATATCAAGATTTATTGGTTCAAAAGTTATTGATCATGGGCAAATCTCGGCCATTATTATACCTTGAGGACAAATAAATCTTTATCAGCTGAACATGAATCAATATAATTATGCTCCACTTATGCACATCTTTTTTCCTAACCATATTGAGTTTTCAACCAAATCATGAAATATGAGAGGAACTACTGAGGGAGGCAGTTGTGAAGAATTATGCCAAGAGCATTTGTGCCAATACGAGATAAAGCCAAGCCTCAGTAGCTCGTGCTGACAGAACTGAGGAAGTCCCAGCAAAATTTAGAAGGTAACTCTGACATTCCTCTTAGCAATATTTTTTCTGATATATCTCCATAGTCAAGGGAAACAAAATAAAAAATAAACAAATGAGACAAACCAAAACTTTTTGCACAACAAAGGAAATAATTAACAAAATGAAAAGACAAACTATTGGACGGGAAAAGATACATGCTAATGATATATCCCATAAGATGTTAATATCCAAAATTTATAAAGAACTTATACAACTCAACACAAAAAAGCAACTCAACTAAAATATGGGCAAGGGGCCTGAATGGAAACTTCTCCAAAGAGGACTTACTGATGGCCAATAGACATATGAAAATATGCTCAACATCACTAATCATTAAAGAAGTTCAAATTAAAACCACAATGAGATATCACTTCACACATGTCAGTATTGCTATCATCAATAAATGAACAAGCAACGTGTTGGCAAGGATGTGGAGAAAAGAGAACCATCACACACTATTAGTGGGAATGCAAACGGGTGCAGCCACTATGGAAAACATAATATGGAGGTTCCTCAAAAAATTAAACATAGAACTATCTTATAACCCAGAAATTCTACTCCTGGCTGTGTATCCAATAAAATCCAAAACACTAAATTTAAATGTTATATACATCTTTATACTTATTGTAGAATTACTTACAATAGCCAAAATATGAAAGCAATCCAGTGCCCATTAATAGATGAGTGGATAAAAAGGCTATAGTATTTGGCCATAAATATTACTCAGTCATAAAAAATAATTAAATCTTGCCATTTGTAACAACATGGATGGACCTAGAGGGTATTATGCTAAGTGAAATAGGTCAGACAGAGAAAGTCAAATACCATATGATTTCACTTATATGTAGAATCTAAAGAACAAACAAACACACAAAACAAAGCAGAAACAGAAACAGACTCATAAATGCAGAAAACAAACTGATAGTTGCCAGACGCGAAAGGGATTGAGGGGCTGGGTGAAAGGGTGAAGGAACTATTAAGTACAAATTAGTAGTTACAAAATAGTCCTAGGGGCATAAAGAACAGCATAGGGAATATAGTCAGTAATATTGTAACAACTATGTATGGTGCCAGGTGGGTACTTGAATTATTAGGGGTGGGGGTCAATCACTTCCTAAATAATTATATAATTGTGTAATCACTATGCTGTACATCTGAAATAGATATAATACTGAATGTCAAAATGTAGACATTAATTTTTGAAAATACCAACTGAGATGTATAAGAATATCATAGGCTATAACAAAACACTTATACTATACCTATACTAGAATAGAAAAGTGGATTTATTTTGAGTATCCCAAATGCACTGGTACTAGTAGCTGATAGAGATCTAGAAAGGGAAGACAGAAAGTTGCAAAAACCCAGGGACTCTGAATTTATTTTAAACCTTTCTCAGTGAAGCCTTCAAATATTGGCTTACTCCTTTATTAGATGCAAAGGTATCTATCAGCATTTCTTTCTATTTGCATAGACTAATTTCATATATTTTTGTTTAAAGCAACCATGTGACCACTGGTGACACTGAAACCTCAAATTCTTCATTATATGACCCTTGGTTCTTGTTTGTCATCTACTGTAGATTTACTCTAAATACCATATTTTTTTTTCTGTTAAGTTTCAGCTTGTTTTTGGTCTTGTGTCTAAATCACCAAATCCTTTTGTATTTTGATTTGGTTATATTTATTCATTAATCCTGCCCATCTTTACTTCATTCGCACTCTTGACCAGCTTCCTTCTGTATCTCAATCTCAGGCTCTGAAATTGGACCAGAGACATAGTCTTATCATACTCCAAAATCCACATACTATTTTACATAAATGTTAACACCAGATGGAGCCTCCTTTCAGCTTCTCTCTGCATCCTGTATGCATGTTCTTATGTTAGGCCTAATTCAATGGAATGCTGAATTAAACTACATATATTGAATAGGATTCGAGGTGATTTCTACTTAGTACCAAGCTGCCTGTCACAACATTAATTATGTGGGAGCGTGATTAATATCCAGCCTACAACTCTGAAATCAGATGCAGGTAATCTATTTTCTTTTCTGACCCCACAATCCAATTTAAGCTGACTCTGTTTTTAGTGCCTTTGTATTTTCAGTTGATCCCACAGAAAATTTAAAAACTCACCTAAGCTTGTTGTGATAGTATTGCTGATGGAGAGTGGAAGAGCTACATGTTATGCAAATCCATCCCTCATCATTTTCTTGCTCATGATCTAGGCCAGTGGTTGAAAACTCATTAGTCAACAGAGCCAACTATCAACAGTACAACGATTGAAATTTCTTTTGAGAGCCAAATTTTTTAAACTTAAACTTCTTCTAAAGCCACTTCTTCAAAATAGACTTGCACGGGCCATGGTATTTTGTGGATGAGCCACACTCAAGGGGCCAAAGAGCTGCATGTGGCTCTCTTTTGTCAGCCACAGTTTGCTGACCATGGATCTAGGCAGATGTATCTAAGCAAACTGAAGCTGATCATAGTTGGTGTGATTGTTTCACAGGGTGTAATGCCCAGTTCTAGGAATTCAGAAAAGAAAAATAGGTCCAGGAAGGAAAAGGGAAGAATTATAACATATATATATATAATTCTTCCCTTTTCTTCATATATATTATAAGGAAATACTATCACAACAAGCATATATATATATATATATATATATATATATATATATATGCTTCTTTAATTTTTTAATGAAAATGATCTTTCTATGATATTTAGAAATCAAAACAAACCACCTCCTGATGGTAGTCATCCCAGGAATGCAGCTCTTGGCAGCAGATGTCCAAAGTAAACAGAATGCTGGGCAATTCCATAATGAGGCCCAAGCATTCCTCACCTGGTGTTTGCCCTGTGGCTGCATGAAATGGTTCATCAATTCAGAGAGCAGCCACAGGGGTGTGTGTAAAGAGTTCCAGACAGTTTAGAAGGGGGGTTCTACCCTGGGGTGGCTGGCACCATCAGGACAAAATCCATAGTCAAGTTTACAGTCATAAGTAACAATCCATCCTTGACTCCCTCACCTTGTGATTTGCTTTACAGTCTATGAACACTTTTATACTCAAGTCAAATGATCCTCTGAAGAACCTCATAAGTCTTCACACCACATTTGCAGAGGACATTGAGGTTCAGAGAAGGCTGATGACTTGCCTCAGGACGCCAGCTTCTTATCAGTGTGAGGGGTGACCTTACAAGTAACTAACTTAAGTTGCCAGCTCTCTCTTTCTTAAAACACAGCTGCCTAATTTTAAAGTTTTTCTCTATTTATTCTCCAAATATTTCTGTATAGTTCACAAGCCAATATGATACCTGGCATCCCTTGTCTAGCTTTATGATGATGGTGGCTAGAGTCCAATGTTCTCTTAGACCCGCCCAGTCTTTTTGCCTCATTTCAGGTCTCTGCGAAGGAACTTTTATTGTGAGCATTCCACACACAGTGAGCATTTGATATGTACTTCTCCATGATGTCAATATAAAATCCTTGAGGGAGCTATTACTTATAAACATTTTTCTAAACTCCCTCTAGTCATTTAGTGGTGTCTTTATCTATTTGCCAATTTTAATGAGCCCATAATAATCCATTGCTATGCTTAGAAATGGATGTTAGTCAAGTGGTATGGTAAGAAGAATCTCCCAAACCAGAGATGAGATTTGAAGTGTAGGCCTAGATCTATTGTCAACTTGTGTGACTTTTTGTGCCCTTCCAGGTGTGATAGAGGGAGGATAACCCGGAGGACACCTGAAGTTGGTGTGCCAGAGTGAGCACTGGTTTCTGAGTCAGAAGGCCTGGTGTCCAGGCATAGCTTTGCTAATATAGTATTATGGGACTTTGATGAAGTCATTCATTTCATCTCTAAATTTCCATTCTTCAATCTGAAAAATAAATATTGATGTTACTATGTGAAAACAGCCCATGAAGTGCTGTAGAAATTTAAGATAAAGTTGCCACAGTACACAAACTGTATAAAAACCATAATAATGTTTTTCCTTTTCAAGTGCTAAATCAGTATCTTAAAATATGCACTACATAATTCTAGCCAGTTTTGCTCAGGGAATAGAGCATCAGCACTTGGACTGAAGGTCTCAGATTCAATTCTGGTCAAGCTTATGTACCTTGCCACCAATCAATGTGTCTCTCTCACATCAATGTTTCTCTCTGTGTGTCTCTCCCCCTCCCTTCCACTCTCTCTAAAAATCAATGGAAAAATATCCTTGGGTGAGCATTAAATTTTTTAAAAATATGCACTAGGTAAACTTCTTTTAGTCTGGATTCATATAATTCTCTTTGATTGCTATTATAAATCTCAAACAGGAAAAATAGAGAGATATGACACTTTCTATAACATTTACACATCGTAGGGAGACATATGCTAAGGGATTAGCTTTCTTTATTTGACTCTACCTGACTTTTTTTCTCACTAACTTGATCATACGTTTATGAGTCACAGGTAAGCACAGCCCATGGAATAATTTAGTTTCAGCATAAAGTCATCAAGTGTCCACAGTGCAGTGCCCAGAAATTTGTTCAACAGTCCAGGGCTTCCTTTGCCATTGCTCATGTTCAAGATGTTGCATTCATGTTTCCTCCTCAAAATTCAGACATGTTAAATAAAAATGATCATTTAAATAGATCATGGAAACATGTCTCCCTTTTAAAGAGTGAGCAAGTATTGTCAAAGCACAGGGCAGGAGTCATTGCTGAGAAAAGGTTGCACACATCACTGGAAGGCAATACTTGGATGGGGGACAGGAACAAACCAACAATGATGGACCATGATAAGATCATGTCACCGCTGCTTTATAAACAAAAGCTCTTCAACAAAATCAATGTCAGCAAAAGGTTCACTTATTCTTGCTTTACTGAGCATGAAATGGGATTGAAAGATGGTATTAAATGGATTATTAAGCTGAAGAAATGATGTCTTGTGATCTTTAACACCAAAGCCCCCACTTGAGACAGGCATTGCCTCAGTGCAAAGCTCTCCAAAGACTCAGTCCTTTCTATGGAGTCTGAGCCTCTTAAACCTTAGACTGAAAGTTTTATTTCCTGTTTTTATGCTGGAGCTGTGATCCTGAGGATTACTATTGCTCTTCTATTGTTTTATTCCTATGTCAACGAGCAGAGAAGGAATATTTGTGAGAATATATAACAAGGCAATTCTTGATTTTTTTATGTACCAGGAAAGGAAAATGAATTTCTTTTAAAATATATAAACCAGCCCTAACCAGTTTGGCTTAGTGGATAGAGCATTGGCCTGTGGACTGAAGGATCCAGGGTTTGGTTCCCCTCAAGGGCTCGATTCCCAGTAGGTCAGTTATTCTATCTCATCATTGATGTTGCAATCTCTCTCTCCCTCTGCCTTCTTCTCTGAAATCAATAAAAATATATTATAAATAGATAGATAAATAGATAGACCATCTTTTTACATTTCTATCATTTTCTCTCTCTAATTATTTTTAAAATTTCTGCAGGTCCCAGATTAAATATACTCAATGTATTTATTTATTTTTTAAATATATTTTATTGACATTTCAGACAGGAAGGAGAGAGATAGAGAGCTAGAAATGTCGATGAGAGAGAAACATCGACCATCTGCCTCTTGCACACCCCCTACCGGGGATGTGCCCGCAACCAATGTACATGCCCTTGATCGGAATCGAACCCAGAACCTTTCAGTCCGCAGACCGACACTCTACCACTGAGCCAAACCGGTTTCGGCTATACTCAATGTATTTAAAATCTTGATTGATTTCAGCTTTTGAAAACAAGTTACACAACAGTCTCATTCATTAAAAATCCAAAGAACTATACAATAATCAAATTATCATTATTTCCCTTCTTATATAAATGAAAATTGACATTATTATGTAATTAAGACCCAGCAACAGAATGACATTAGTGGCAAATATATACTTTACTGTTTCTGAAAGTGACAATTATTTTAATATGATTATTCCACTAACCAAATAACATCAACTCCAAATATGGTTTTTCAGTCTTCAAAGGACTCTAAGTTTGTTTTGTCAGAATCATGAGTGATCATAAACTAGTAGTCGGCAAACCAAGGCTCTCGAGCCACATGCGGTTATGGCCCCTTGAGTGTTCTAATGCTTCTTCTTCAAAATAGACTCGCTCAGGCCGAAAACTGACTTCTGCACATGGGCCATGAAGTTTCAATTGCACTGTATGTGTGTGCCTGCATGTAGTATTTTGTGGAAGAGCCACTCTCAAGGGGCCAAAGAGCCGCAAGTGGCTCTCGAGCCACAGTTTGAAGACCACTGTCATAGATTATACTTTTGGATAAACTCTCCCTCTGAGAAGACCTAGAAACACTGGATGTTTTAGAAAGCTTTAAACAACTGCCTGACAAAATATAAAAGCTTTAGATGCTCATATGAGATAGTAATAATGTTAAAAATTTAGACTCTAAAAGCTACTGCACTTCACATAGTCACTAACATGATCAGGCAGGAATGACAGCCAGGCTGACAGTAGTACTAAAACCTCTAAGCAGAAAGTGGTGAGAACACCATGAGTATTATGGGGCAGAACAGGAAAAGGAGTTCTTGCAAGGAGTGTGCAGAATTCTAGGGATCCCTTTTGACTCCTGATAATGAAGCTAGTGTCACACTAGAAGTCTCTGGATCTGTACTGCAAGCTCAATTGTTGTCTATTGTGTGTGCCTTGACTTTACACAAATACTGTAAGGCCTTCTATCATAAGTTTTTTGCACTGTACTTTCTCTACATGACTAAGATACTTGTTAGGAGTTCAGCTGCGATCTCCTTCCTCCTAAATTTATATGTTGAAGTCCTAAATGTGTCCTTTTATGGAGATAGGATCTTTACAAAAGTAGTCAAGCTAAATGGAGGTCATTAGGCTAGACCCCAATCTGATATTAGTGTCCTTATACATAGGGGAAATTTGGACACTGTCTTTCTCTCTCTCTTTCTCTCTCTCTCTCTCTCTCTCTCTCTCTCTCTCTCTCTCTCTCTCTCTCTCTCTCTCTTTTTCTCTTGCACACATATCCAAACACACATAGAGAATACCATGTGAGTAGGAAGGCAGCCCTCTATAACCCAAGAGATCTGAAACATATCCTTCCCTCACATCCCTCAGAAGGAATCCACCCTGCCAATAACTGTTAAAATATATACACATATACATATATACATTTCCAGTGACACTTATTAAAGATGATATGGCAGACTTTATTCACAACCATTGTGATAGGTATAGGGACCACTGCAATAGGATTTTACAATGCAGAGAGATTGGGCTCAACTACAAGCACAGCGTGGGCAAATGAAACTGTATAGCTACGTAACAGCAAGGGGCAGGAAGGACAGTGGATGGAAAATGACAGAGAGAACATCAAGGCAAAGGGGGCTTCTGGCTAAACTTACCTGGAAGGACTCTTGCTGAAGACAGTCCAGGGTCATCTGGCATCACCTAAAAGATGGTAGAGGATGAGGAACCTGGTCAGATATGGAAGGTAGAGGGTTTTGGTTAAACTCATTTACCCAGACTCTTGCTAAAACTAGGTTGTATAAGAAAGTGCACAGATATGCCTAAGAGAAGGTTTAGGAGCCTGACTAAAGTTTGGTCAAGCAAAGAATCTTTGCTATACCTTGATCTCAGGCTTCTATCTTCCAGAACTGTAAGACTACAGACTTAAGTTGTTTGAGCCATCCAATTTGAGGGACTTTGTTGTAGCAACCATAGAAAATACATCACTTTTATATGAGGAGCTTCTTGAGAGCAGGAGCTGACTTTCATTTGTATCTCCAAGGCCTAGCTGCCCAGAACATGACTTACTTAGATCCAGCTAGCATTTAGATCTTGTGTGGGTGTATTTTTAAAAATTTGACCACTATTTGTAACTGTAAAACAATTAGAGAAGGAAACTATGGAAACATCTGAGGTCATAGTTTACAGAGTTAAATTATTGTAGAATCATGAAAATTCTTTCCAGGCGTGAGATGATGGCTATGCTAAATGCCATAAGCAATCTGGACCCCAGCACCATGAACTAAACTTCCATCACTGGCCTCAGCTTCATGCCAACATCAAAACATCCTGATTGCTATCTTTCACTTGTTCTGCCATGTAGGTGATTGAACCCAATTTACAGAGAGGGAAGTGTTTCCTTTGGATCCAATTAATGGGACTTGCATTGACCTTGTATGTTACTTAGTATTTATATAGTATGCAGTTATATACTGCATACTATATAAATTAGAGTCATTTAAAAAAAATTTAAACCCTTACCTGAGGATATTTTTTAATGTATATATTGATTTGAGAGAGAAAGAGAGAGAGAGAGAGAGAGAGAGAGAGAGAGAGAGAGAGAAAGAAAGAGAGAGAAACATTGATCAGTTGCTTCCCTTATATGCCTGACCAGGAATCAAACCTACTTTGGTGCACCAGATGACACTCCACCAACTGAACCACACCAGCCAAGGCTAGAGTCATTTTTGTTTAATCTGCTTCTCTTGAAAGGAGGTGGGGACCTGGGTACGCTTTTGATATATTACTAATTATATTCTGATAATTTATTAAAAGGAGGGAGAATAATTTGAGAAGCATTGGCAACCTGCATGAATAGAATTGATGATGGAGGAAAAACCATATTATGAATGGCCTTGGAAGTGGAATATATTTGAATGGGATTAAAGATATTTATCAGCAGTGAGGGTGACAGTTCACAGTGTGATTTGCTTGGCTATTCAGCTATGTGAATATGATGAAAGCCTTCTAACTCCACTCCACTGCTAACCTCAGAATTCTCAGCTTAAATGCCCAGAATCTGTAAGATTATCATTAAAAACTAACTTCAAGGAAAAATCAAGAACAATAATGTCAGCAGACAATCAAAGTTCTATATTAAATTTGAGAAATTATTCAGGGTTTGGATCTTTCTAACATGCATTTTCAGATTCATTCTTTCTATATATCTATCTATAAATTTATATATAAATTTATATATATATATATATATATATATATATATATATATATATTTATTTATTTATTCTTGTTTGAGGAGAACCCTAAAAAGTTTAACAATGTTTATAAGGTAATATGCATCATTGACATGCTCTCATATGTAATATATGCATATTTCATATAACAAAACCTTAAGATGTTAAATCTATAATAGTAAATGTAGAGCAGGATGTGAGTGATCTAGTTCCTTTAGTTATTTATTATTGATTAATATAACCCCAAAACTACGTGGCTAAAATAATATTATCCATATGGTCCTGGGTTGAGAGGGTTTTGCTAGGGGTCTGTCATGCATTTGCATTCAGACAGTACCTAGGATTGTAGTCACCTCAAAGGACTTCTCACTCACATGTCTAGCAATTGATAGTGGCTGTCTGCTGGTCTCTTACCTGAGGCTTTCAACCAAACACATGCAGGTGCCCTCTGCTTCCTCATAGCATAGCAGCTGGGTTCCCAGAGCAAGCATTTCAATTGAGACCATGTTAAAGCTCTTTCTTCAGTAACCTTGGCATAGAAGTGACATCACTTTCTCTCTAGTCTCATGCTGTCCCAAATGTAAAGGGAACATAAATCCCACTTCTTGATGTAGATATGAAATTGTAAGGAGAATATGTAGGATGAAAGACTTTGTTGTGGCCGTCTTGGAAGATATTATCTGCTGCAGTTCTCTCCCTGATCAAAATAATTCACATCCCTTCCACATGCAAAACATATTTATCCCCTCCCCTCAAGAACCCAAGTCTTAACCCACTGTGGCACTGGGTCTAGGAATCACCATGTCTGCATGCAGATGAGTCTTGAGAGTAGTATTCCTTGCATGCAGGGCCTTACGTACTATTCCTCTCTATAGCTGTCTGCCCTCCCTCTTCCCCATACACCCAACCTATTGTGGGGAAACAGGCCAAGATCACCTCTATGATGACATTCAAGATGGTAGAAAACTTGAGACACAGAGCAGTCACTGGTTCATAGCCTTTCTGAAATCCAGCTGATTACATCTTTGCCAGTAACTGGTTGAGGGTTCAGTCCCACTGCCCTGTTTTTCTGCGCTATGCTTCTTGGGGCTTCTTCTCTCTGTGTTTTTAGTTCTGCTCTACACGTCATGCAGTCTATGGTGAGTTTATGGCTGAATAGCTTTTAATTCCTACCTATAATACATTGGGTATCCAAAAACCTCTCTGTCCCTTTTGGTAAAGTTGGTGGTACTTCTGCTAGGAAAAAAAATACTTTAAAAATCTGGAATTTTGTATATTCATTGACAACTCACTCATTAGAAAAGGCTGTACTATCTATAAATCTCTTTGATATAAGCCCTTTTTCATCTTGGTGGGTCCCCTATGGGAAAGTATCCTTAACATATTCAGGGACACTCTGTCTTTTTGCCTTAGATCTTTTTAAGGTCTTAAGAAAGCATTTTATAGTCACACCATTGGCTGTCTCCTTACACCACTTTTTCCTGAAACTTATTACTACTCTCTACCCTAGATTTGATCTCTTGGATGTCGTATGTTAATTTTGGAATTGTTACCTAGAGAGGTGAATAACAAAGATTATTATTTTAAGGCCAGAAATTCCTGGCTCTCTTAAAATTAACAGTTCTTTCTTTAGCCTAGTTCTTTTCTTTCAAATTTTTATCATAAGCCACAAGAGGAAGCCAGGAGGCTACTTCAGTCTTTTGCCTAGGAATCTTCTTCCTTCTTCTAACAGTTGGTGCTGGCTGGCTGCTAGGACCTCAGCTGAGGCTGTTGGCTGGAACAACTACATAGGCTGGGGCTTCCTCACAGTGTAGCAGCTGGGTTCCAAGGGCAGGTACTCCAAGAGAGGCCAGGTGGAAGCTGCATCACCGTTTATAACCGAGTCTCAGAAGTCGCATAGCGTCTCATCCTCTGTAGTCACAGCACACTGAGATTCAGTGTCTGGGAACACAGATCCAACTCAGTGAAAGGAGCAGCAATGTCACCTTGTAAGGAAAGCATGTGGGATAGAAAATCTGGTTGCAGCTGTCTTGGAAAATTGAATCTGCCACACTGGAGATATCTCACACACACATACACACACACACACACACACACACACACACACACACACCAGCTATAAACATTCTTAAGTTCAGACTACTAAGTTCACTCTAAGAAGTTATGACTACCTATAATCACTTAGCAATTTTTTGATGGAGTTCAAAATCAAATTAATATTTTTCTTGATTTTTACCCGATAGTACCCTGTAGAGTAAAGGGGTTTAACCCTCATTGGTTAAATGGTTTATGTTCAAATATCAGAATTAGCAGAACAAAATGGATGAAGTAAATAAATTTATTTTTCATTCTGAGGTCTGAAAAGTATATTGTATTGTACAAATCAAAGGAAACCTTATCATGTAGGTGGTTTGGACGACAGGCAGTGGAGAAGTTTTCTTAACACAATTATATTCTTTTGTTCCTTACTCAGATCACCTATGATGAACCCAACCCATGTTGAAGAAAACACCCCAACCTCTTGTATTTAAATCCTGTTGCAAGTCCTTGATATCAAATCTCAATCATAATGCCACAGTCAATATGTGTGCTTTACGTGTTTATAATTTTCAAATATTAAAATTTATTTGAAGCCTAGTCTAGTAGATCAGTCATAGGAGAGAAAACCCCTGTGGTGGACACCTGCTCTGTGAGTTATCAGACATGTCCAGAGGCTCAGTAACTTTGGAAGGCAAGAGAACATTCAGAGTATTCTGCATTAATTCTCCCATACATAAAGACTACAATCACCATGGTTATTCCACTTCTGTCAATACCTTTTGAAAGAAAGCATTCCCTTGAAATAAATTCTAGGGCTAAAACTGTATTAACTTCCGCCAACATTTCTTAAATCTTGATTCTGTCCCAGGCAGTTAAATCTTCATCTTCATTTTTCATCCCCACCCAAGCTGCAAGGGACACAAAAGACAGAGAGTCCTGGCCTTCAGAGAATTTACAGCCTAGAGAAGGATGTGGGTATAATAAGGAGGAAAGGGGAAGATGTAAAACATAGTATACATAGCTATTAAATAACAGAACACTGTTGGCTAAATCCCTGTTCTAGCCAAAGCTTGCCATTAAGTAATATGTAATTTTAGGCAAGCCACTAAAACCCCTTTACTCTCTGTTGCTTCATTTAATAAATACAAACGTCCTTCCTCACAGTGATTGTGGTGTGTTTCCCATATATATTTTTTTGTTGTTAAAAATAAATGAGCTGGCTCATTTAAAATGCTTACTATAGCTCCTGGTACATAGTAAGCCCTCAATAAATGTTCATTATGATCTAGTAGTGGTGTTGGTAGAGGATGTGAGAATGCTTTGTCAACTGTGGAGTCTAATATCAATATAATGTATTTCCGTTCATAAAGACAGAATATGTAGTATCTATTTGAAACCTATAGTTCTTCCAACTCTCCAAACCCTACCTTTTTGCTATTTTTGGAGACTCTGTGGGTTTCCCTGGTCCACCCCATCCCCACTTTCCTCACCATTCAGAGCCCAGTTCAAACACCATCTCAATTCTAAATTAGCCCAACCCCATGAGGTCAAATATGCAGCCCAGACTATATTATCTTCACACTTTATCCACACCATGGTTTTAGGATGCTTCTGTCTTACCTCTGTCTCTATCCCCAGTGCCTAGAATAAAACCTAGTGTGTGATGGATGCTGATTGCATCCAGTGTTAGTGCAGTAGGAGTAATAATGAGAATCAGATGAGGATGTGTGACACATATAAACAGAGCCCTGACCTTGATCCAGATTGCATTTGTAGTTTTGGCTTTTCCAGACTTGCTGTTTGACATTGGGCACTTGACCTTTAATCTGTCCTGCTGAACTGTGGCTTTTTCACCTGCAAAATAGCTCACAACAGCCAAAAATAATTGCAATGTGCTATAAGTTTTGATAATTCTGTTAGTAGGATATCATTTTCTCCACTTGACAGGTGAAGAAACCCACATTTAGAGAGCTTAAGCCCTGGCTTTACAATCACGTAGATTATATGTGTTACAGCCAGGTCTGTTCACCTGGATATTCTAAGTTCATAACCTCAGTACCACACAATGGCTTATAAGGACAGATATCTTGGTTCTTTCAAGCTCTGAATTCTAGAACATTCCGATACATTTCCTCTGCTCTCCCTTCTAGCCTCTGCTTGTCGCAGGAAAGACTTTCCAAATCTACCCCATCCCGTTATTTAATTTTACTCAAGGCCATTATCCCACCTCTTATTTTTTCTCCCCAACATGCAGTTGCCAGGTCTAATGGGGTATCAGAGGTGATTTGCTATAGTTTAAACAGCTTTCGAGTAGACAAGAGTCAGAGAAGACCAAACAAAAACCACAACCCCCATACTTTTTCTTTTTCTTTTGGACTCCAGTTTCAAGGAAGTCTATTAGGCAGCAAACAGCTTTATGGTGAACAATTTAAAACAAATTCTAGATATTTTTGTTACAAAATAAACTAGACCATGATTTTTACACCTTGGCACTATTGACATTGGGGGCTGGAAAATACTTTGTTGTGCGGCTGTCCTGTGCAGTGTAGGGTGTTTGGCACCATCCCTGGTCTCTACCTACTAAATACCCATTGCACCACCACTCACAGTCCATAATGTATCCAGACATTACCAAATGCCCCATGGGATAAAATCCCCAACCCCACCCTCCATTGAGAAACTTTGAACTAGATGCCTGGTTTTGGTGCACTAAATTTCACTTATTACATTTCAGAGTACAGTTCTGAATCAAAGGCATTTTTACCTAATAAAGTTAGAAAGTATGACATCAATTGGAAAAGACTGGTCTCCCTCGGGAATCACTCCTCAGTCCCTCAAGCTCACCCCCAACTGGTGTGACACCTCCAGGGCTTTGTCAGGACTGTGATACATGATCATTAAAAAGCCAGAGCAGCAAAGCAATGTTACCGTTTTGTTACCCCAAAGTGTCCCTGAAATTCAAAGCTCCATGTTTATCAAGATGTACTCCCCTGTCACTATGACTACCTGTGTTGCCTTGGACTACAAAGAAAAGACAAAACGATTGAGTGGGATTTTTTTTTTCTGTTCATGTATTGTGCCTGAGTTCTGTCTTAGTCTGCTTCCTAAATAGAATAATCAATGCCATTATCTCTTCCTCCCTCATCTAAATCACATCAGGACGCTGCAGTAGGTCGATAGTTACAACAAAGAAGGCCAAGGCTTTCATTCCAGGGGGACTCATTACTCTGCCGCCCAAGATCTGGGTATGGATCCCCCGAAAGGTTATCTACTCTTCTGTGAGAGTTAACAACAGCTGTCAGTTATGAATACTGAGCCTCCACCTCACCGCAACCGGCTGTGTGTATGCAGAGAACATGTCCAGAACCAAGTCAGCCGACAGCCTACTTTCCTCCTTCCTTGACTTCCTCTTTCTCTTTTTGTTATTTAGAATCGACTTCCTTAGCAACATCAAATGTTTGGGACTTCATTGAGATTCTAAGCCAGTGCAGACTGCACATAAGCAAGCTCACATCTGCTGCGGTATTACAAAAACTAATTAAAATAAATTCAGATCTTAAATTAGTCCTTTCTGTCACATTTATTGCCTAAGCCACTGGGTGATAAAATATATAATTTGGTTAAGCTGAAGAGAAAAGTGACTTTATGCTTACACTTCCTGACCAGCCCCCAAAAGAGGGTAAAATATGAGAATGGTTATGGACCCACTTACCAATGTTTCCAATAGCAGTGTTTCCCTGATAGGGAACACTTCTTAGCCATGAGGTCATCCTGTGTGATCACTGGCCTGTCTGCAGTGTGAGCTAAGACAAGGTCATGGGCGAATCATTGAGCAAATCATTTTTAGTGGAAAGCTGGTCACTGCTCTCCGTGGTTCCTCTTGCCAGTTAAGATTCTGTACTGACCATTGTTTAGACCTAAGACCACACAGAGGGACCTTTTGTTAGGAAGGATATGTAAGTCAGGGAAGACCAACGTTTTGTTTACTTGTTCCCAGTTGTTCAAATCCTTTAAATGGATTTTTTTTTTTTTGCAGCCTGCCAATGTGATGTTTTAGTAATTTAGCTCTACAGCTGGAATTCAATACAGCTCCACCTTCCTTAGCTATCCCTTTGTGTTAAAGTTCATTTCCTATAGTCTTCAAAGACCTAAGCTTTGTTTTTTTCCAAAGAAAAGTCTTGCTTTCATTCAAAAAGCCTACATCGGAAGTCTGCTGTGTGCATACTGCTCACATTCTGAGCCAAGTGTATTGACTATTTTTATGGGCTTATTTTAAAGAAAAATAGAGCAAAGAAGAGAAGTGCCATGACATTTTCACACTTACAATTCTCCAGATAGTTCCTTTCGATACTGCGCAGGAGATCTCTCTGACATGCTGTGAAAGTCCCTGGCCACTGCCTCCCGGGAGCAGGTTCACTCAGTCTTCTGGAAGGTGTGTTGTGTAACTGGTTGTCACTGGCTGCCAGGCCTCTGAGGACCTCTCCGCTGGCACCTCAGGAAGACGTAGAGCAGCGGGGGCTTGAGCCAGGTGCAGCAGCCAATCCCACAGAGATCAGAGCAGTTTGTATGTTATTGCCACCCTGGTGCCTTGAACATGGGCCTGAAATGCTCTCGATTGCTGGAACTTCAAATTGTTGGAGACCCTTGAGTAGACACCTCCATTTCCAGGTGTCTGGGGCGGGGGGAGGTGGCAGACTTTGTTAACTAGAATTCAGGCTATTAAGAGAACCTCTTTAGTTTTGGAATTTCCTCTTAAAACTTTGCCTCTTACAAATTATGTTTAAAAGGAAGTAACATACCCTCTTATAGTATTGAGGCCATGCATGTTCGACTTCATACAGGAGAATAGTTTTCATTGACAATAATTGACATTGTCAATTCTGTTTACTATTTGGCCTGAATTGTTCAACAGCAATTTTGTTATATTTTTTTGTCCCCTTCTTCCCACCATATCATTAATATTATATGTGTTTAAATTGTGAAGACACATCTTTGTGTTACAAGGTTTTTTTTTGTGATTCCACCCATCCCCTTAGATATACACGGAGTAATAATAGTAAGTTTCCCATGTGCCTTCTTTTTTAAAACAAATACATTTTTATTGATTTCAGAGAGAGAAAGGGGGAAGGAGAGAAAGTTAGAAACATCAATGATGAGAGAAGCATCAATTGGCTGCCTCCTGCATGCCCCCTGCTGGGGACCGAGCCCACAACCCAGGCTTGAGCCCCTACCGGGAATCCAACCTTGACCACCTGGTTCATAGGTTGAGCCTCAACCATTAAGCCACACCCACCAGTCTCCACATGCTTTCTTGTCTGTTTCCTATGATGTCCAACTCTGTGGACTATCTGAGGTTTCTCCCCATCAGCTGTCCATCTCTGGTGTTCAAGGCATTAGGCACTCTCGCCTTTATTTATTTGCACATATAAAGTATTTTCATTAGATGTTATTCTACAGATCCCTCCAAGGCCTCTTCTAATTAATCACCTGACATCTGTCCTAGTATTAAAAAGATGCTACCTGCCTTCATATGGCCAAAAAGTAAATCAGTGGGGAAAGGCTTACTTTTTTTAGATACTCATTTGATTCCTGTCTTAGCATTTTAGTTCAAGAATGTTGTACTATATCAATTTTAAATTCTCGTGTCATTTTCTACTTGGGACTTATTCTTCTTAAGTCACAGTTAGAGGAAATAATTTGTGTCTGTGTATATATGTGTTTACATCAATACATATGACATAGGTATTAAACAGTGCATTTAGAAGCATTTTGGAGTAAGAATATGTTATGTTCCCCGTTGTTCTGCTTTAACATAACAACCTGAGGGGAACTGCTGGAGACCCCATCGTGGCCTTTTTTTAGAAGTTCTTAATTAGAGTTAATTTTTGAAAATTAAAAACTGTCAACATTATTTACATAGAAAATGTCCAAGAAGCTGGAAGCCTGAGGAAAAAAATTACAATTTTATAAAAACAACTGGATTGAAATGGCCAAAAGAGATGTCCCCCACCATTTTCCATCCTGCCCCTCTCCCTTCCCCCAAGAGTGGGGCAGGCAGGCGGGGGGTAGAGTTGAAGGATTCTGGAGTGGAGTCTTCTCCTTTCCTCTTTTGTTACAGAATTCCAGTGTGAAATACTGGCTGAGCTCCGCTGTGTACCCTTTCCCAGCCCAATCCTTATGAGAGGCTGTTTCATAAATCGGGACCTTGCTGCCCGCAGCTTTCTGACCTTTGTTCCCTGATTGCCTCCCATTAATCCCCTTGCCCTCTGGTGTTGGAAACCTAAACTTTAGGAATTCACTGATTCTGGTGCAATTTGTGGACCTGCTGAGCGTGCTCGAGCCCTTTAGGAGGTTTCCTTGAACTAATAACCATCTGTCACTGCCCATTTTTTACTGCTGCAGCTTGTACTGCTGGAGACCGAGGCAGGGCCCTAAGCAAACGGCTGGTGTCTTGAAATCAAAGAGTGATCGTTAAGTAACATACCCTCAACATCTTCGCCATATAAAACTTCGAAGTTACATTAGGTGTAGCCCTTTAACCTTTGCCACATTGAAGAGGTAATGACATCAGAATTTGGGTTCCATCCCTCAAGGACCAATAAAACACCATGCGGATGCCAGGTGATAGATCACAGCCTTGCAATGTGTACTCCTGGTTTCCTACCTCTATTACTGTCAAAACAAGGCAGCTGGTAAATTATACCACATCATGGGTGATCTGCTTCTGCACCTCACCTCTTCATGTTCCTGCACTTGGCACCAATCAGGCAGCCCAGGCCATTCAACTTGCTGTCCTAGCTGCCCTTGGGCTGGTGACCTTTATCCTGAGCTCCCAGGAAGCACTGAGGGCCAGAGCCCACTGCTTCATGGTATCAGAGTTCATGAAAGGCAAAAATAAAAAGCCAACATACAACAGGAAACCCTACTGCATGCATGCAATGTTTTTAGAAAAATTTAAATAATTCAAGTCTTTTTAAATAGAGAGATTGAGCAAAGTTTGGGAGCACATTAACTGCTGAAAGATCACGTGTTCCATACAGCTCTCACTCCTCATAGCCCCAGGGCAAGCATCTGATGGCATTTGGAAACATCAAAAAATCCTATTATCATAAATATTGCTGCATGCTATCCATCTCCCTTCCTTCCTTCTGTCCTTCCTTTTTTACTTTTTCTTTTGTCTGTCTTTTCTCTCTTTCTTCTTATGTCCTCCATCCTTAATTGTTTCTATCTTTGGACAGTATGCAATTTCTCTCCCCCACCTCTCAAAGACAACTTTCTAGAAAGAGTCATCTATACAAGGTGGGGGGAAAAGTAGGTTTACAGTTGTAATATAAATACATAATGCACTAACTAATGAATAAGAATAAACTCTGTGTTTTATTCTCATAACTATAAACCTACTTTTGCCCCTGTATATTGCTGTTTTCATTTTTCTCACCTCCCATTCATTCTTGAAGCCTCAGAAATCTGGTGTATATTTTTAACAACTTGTTAGAAATTCTTTCACCACAGTCACAAATGGTATTGCTCCTCATCGGGAAATCAGTAGATAGTTCTGATTTCGTATGGTTTTTTGTTGTTGTTGTTGTTTTTTAAATATATTTTTATTGATTTCTTACAGAGAGGAAGAGAGAGGGATAGAGAGTTAGAAACATCGATGAGAGAGAATCATCGATCAGCTGCCTCTTGCACACACCCCCACTGGGTATGTGCCCGCAACCAAGGTACATGCCCTTGACCGGAATCGAACCTGGGACCTTTCAGTCCTTGGGCCGACGCTCTATCCACTGAGCCAAACCGGTTTCGGCAATGATTTCATATGTTATTGTGTGGGGTTTTTTCCTGCATTGTTGGGACTTATAGGGTAACTCCCCCATTGTAAACCTCTCTATTTTTTTTTAAGGTTAAGTGAAGCAATTGTCCTTACAGCTCACTAACCACTCCTCGTCTGCTTCCTTCATGGGCTCTTCCCATCTGTCAGAGTTAAAGAGGAGCCCAGTGCTAGTCCCATGGAAATATGACTGAGTATAGTCATGAGCGCTGCAAGGCATGCACATGAGCAGTTAAACAGCAGTGAGAAGGCAAGCTCAAGACGCCATAGAACACCGCATGTGGCTCAGGGAAAGAATGGTGAGGAGCATGGGTTGGAGTGTTTCTGGGAGCATCACGGCATCCAGATTATGTGTAGCATTGGAGGTTTTCAGAAGGCACATGGATCTCAGCACTTATGGTCCTGGGGCCCTGGGCAAGTTACTTGAGTGCAATGAGTGGGACTAGTAATACTTATCCCATAGGATTGGCAAGAGAATTATGCAAAAACAATTTAAGTAGGTTTTTGCTATTGTTGGTATATAGTTTGTGCTTCGTGAGTAATTGTTCATTTTCCTTATTTCATAGAGAAGGGGAGTCTTGAGACACCTATAAAAATGAAGTAGTATTTGGTAGGCAGAAAGAGGAAAGACAATTTAGTAGAGAACTGCAGTATAAGACAAAGACTAGAGAAGATGATTACTTATAATGTGCTTGTGTGAGTGCATGGCACCCTAGGGAGGGAATGTGTGTGGTAACTAAAGGGGGAAATTTTTGAACAGGTGGAGTGTGCCCATAAAATTACTTTAGGACAAAGATGAATGGTTTGACTCATTTGTTTTATATACATAGATTAAATATATTTTATTATATATGTCATATATATTCCAACTTTGATTATTTCTTTGTAGGTGTTGTTTAAATATATCTTAGTTCACTTCTGTTAATGAAGTGTTGGAACACTCAGTCTGAACTACAGAGGTGAAAAGGGCTATGGGAAAAAAATAGAGAGTGCTGGGCTTAGGAGGACAAGAAGGTGCAATTTTAAATAAGGTTTTTAGGAAAGGCCCCTCTGAGGAGGTAGCATTGGACAAAGACTGGAGCTGGATAACTGTGAAAAGAGGGAACGGCCATTGCAAAGTCCCTGAAACAGGAGCCATCCTGGCAATACCCTATTAAGACACCACACAATTAAACAACATTTTTATGGTACTTCAGTTGTACCTCCTGCAATGGCTGTAGTGTAAAGCACTGTGCATTAGGCCCCATTCTTTATCCCTTTTCCTTCAAAAAATTATGATCATTTCAACTGAGTGCCCACCTGCAGTAGGTGCTTGTGAACCTTTATGCTGTGATACGTACAAAAATGTAGGCTCATAACTCAGTTGAGGCTGTAGCTGATTTCCACCTCACTCAGCAGTGAGGCAGCCTGAATCTTCAAAAGAACTCTTGGCCCAGAAAGGAACTCACTACAGACTGATTCATTTGCCTCTCAGCATAACCATTAAGGCTTATTGCAGTTTAGGTTCTTACAAGGGTATTTCTTGAATCACATGACCTCACACATCTAGAGGAAATAATGAACAACATAGGCTGGTGAACAAAAATAGACCCAGAGAAAGAGAAGCAGCGATCAGACTCTCAAACCTCAGAGGGAAAGTAGGGGAGGGTGGGGGTAAAGGGAAGAGATCAACCAATGGACCTGTGTGCATGCACATGGGCCTAGCCAGTGGCCATGGACAACAGGGGGGTGGGGGAATATATAGGGAGGGGATTGGGATGGGAATTGGGGGGTGGAATAAGGACAATTATGTGATACCATAATCAATAAAAATTAATTTTAAAAAATTAGAAAAATAAAGATACAGGGAGTGGTTGCTGATAATAGACACATTATCATAAGCCAAATGCATCTTGGCAGTGCACAATGAGGAATGGCAAAAATACAAGAAACTTCTAAGAAATTCTCCTGATATTTTTGCATCCATGCACATTTTTTCCAGTGTTTTTACCCTAAAAAGTACATAGGCATGCTCTGCGTATGTACATCCAGGAGATATTTCCCAGAATCTCTTCTTCTGGCATCCTTTCATATGCTTTATATCTCTTCGCATGAGTCAGTTGCCCAACAACTCATGTGATGAGCTTTCAATCTCTTTAAGTGCAGTTTCTGATGTCCTAAGATAATTTATAAAGAAGGGGGGAGGGGAGAGGAATACCTCATGAGTATCAAGAGTCACTGATACTAATTACAAAATGTAATTTTGAAAAATTAAATTCCTTTTGAATTAGGGTTGCACCGAGAAGAACATTTTGTAGGTAGCCATCCTGAAGCTATAAGAGGGTTTAAATACCTTTGTCCCTGTAGGAGAAAACCATCCCTGGTGCTGGAAACCTAATCTCGGTGAGCACTGCTTTCCCTGGGGATCTGATGCCTGTCACCCCTTTTCTGGGGAACTGGGACAGAGGAGAGGTGGTGAGGGTATGTGCAGGCAGAGGCAAAAGCCCCTGTGTCCTCATTCCCTTGTTCACCAAACTTTATTACAGATACTTTTGCTATTTAAACGCATTGCTGGGTGGAAGTGTCACGTGTTCCTTCACAGATGTTATTTCCGATTAAGCCACAGGCAGCAGGGAGTGGATGTGGCACGCATTTTCCTCTTCACTTGGTAGCATCCCCTCTCCCAGCAGTCATTTGCAAAGCAACACTACTCGCATAACAATTGAGCCAACCTGATATTTTAGGTTATGATGTCAAGATATATTATATTGCAGCCTACTGACTTAAGAAACAACCAAAGAAAGAAAATGATTAGGGCCAAGTTGGGATTGAAAAGGACCTAAGGAAATGTCATCTGTTATGAGAATCTTAAAAGCTTCTAATGACCTGTTATTCCCAAGGGATTCTTGCTACTGTGACTATTGAATTTCTTTCTTTCTTTCTTCTTTATTTTTTTTCTAAATAAGCTTTGCATTTAGTGATTTCTTTCTCTATGGAATGAGACCCATGAGAACTTATTTCATTTTTTTTCTGAATGAAATACTTGGTCAACAATTCATCATGCAGACATCATCTGTGTTCCTGTCACTATAGTTGTTATATATTAAATGTATTTATGAATTCTTCTGCTCAGATTCTTATCTGTTTAAGAATATTTGACAGGCTATATCTTAGAAGCCAGGTGTCATCTTTGCTTTTCTAAATATATTTTATATTTTTAAGTCAAAGATGTTGTCTCTGAACATTTTCATGGCACAGAATGCATTGAGCAAAGCATAGAATTAAAGTAAACCTTTTGAAAGTAGCAGCAGTGATTGTCATGAAATCACAATATTTTTAGGGTAATGCATCCTATGAACAGTCTCAAGTCCCTCCTTTATCTGTGACAGCAGAGGTCTTGTCTGTTTATTCACACTGTATCTCAATGTACATAACAGTTATTCAATACATAGCTAGTCAATGATGGATGGATGGATGGATGGATGGATGGATGGATGGATGGATGGATGGATACAAGTGTGTGATGTTAGATTGGAGGTTGTGCTTTTATCTGTGAGTATAGGCTTAAGTCCAGCTATTTTGAATTACTAGCTTCACAGACATTCACAAAAGCCAGTGTCCTGTTGTTTATGTCAAAAAGTAAAAGTGCAGAAGGCCAGTGAATCCTTAGGAGAAGGACACTACTTCCCATTTAATGAGGCCAGTTCATGTTGGGCTTAGAAAATGAGTTAAAATTTGAAATTTCTTTCCCCCAAATGGCCATGATCTTTCAAATTAAAGGGTCATCCTGGATATTGAAGAATAAATAAAAATGTAGAAAAATTTCTGCATCTGATCCATTGGTTGAAGAGTTCTTTTTTGGTGTTCGCGGGGATGGATCTGGACAGACAGCACAAATGGCAGCCATTCTGAAACGCCTTCAGGGGTGAGGTTCTGAGATGACAAATCCTTCCCCACAGTCTTGACTATACATCGGTCAGCTCATCCATGAGGAAGGCTAAGAATAGGGCTGGGAAGCAGCAATAATGAATTATGCTGCTGAGTTTATTCATATTTGGTCAGAAAATGATGGATTTGTTTTAGAGCTAGGGATCACTTTAACATGCACATTATAGGTGGCAGCTGCTGCTTCTTCTTCTTCTTCTTCTTCTTCTTCTTCTTCTTCTTCTTCTTCTTCTTCTTCAGCAGCAGCAGAAATAAATTTAGCTGTCCCCTAACGGGAGCAATTTCCCTTCATATTTCTTGAAGCTCTTGTCCCATGAGGCGACAGATGAGAGTGTGATAGCAATACTGATGCCAGTGCTGAGACGCCATCTGATCCACCGGAGAGCCGGTGGATTCAAATCAATGTCAGCCCCTGCCTTCGGGCAGCAGTCTTTCAGCACAGGATTTGCTCTGCAGATCAGAAAAGCAGCTGGTGACTCGCAATACATTACGCAAAAGACCTTTTGAATGTTTTGCTGTTTCCAGCTATGATGCAGTATGAATCACTTCTAATATTTTGTTTGTGTGTGTGACTGCTGGATGGAGCAAAGTCCTGTTAAGCAACTGGTAAAAATGTAACACCAATTTAAACTGGTATCTGCAGAATTCTTATAGGTGGCTGAAAAGAAGCTCCTGCGCGCACGTGTGTGTGTGTGTGTGTGTGTGTGTGTGTGTGTGCGCGTGTGTGTGTCTTATCCAAGGAAAGCACTTATTGGAAATCCAGTCCTGAAATTTTCCGTAAAATACAAGCATGCATTAAGGCAAATGATCCTGTGGGTTATTCAAGATTCTAGGAAAACAAGGACTTCCACAGAGGCATGTTGTCAAGGTCAGGGTGGGGTTATTGATTTCCAGGGTATATGGTTTGAAGATGTCAGAATTTGGGGAGGTGTCTCTGTTTTGGGTCAAGGTTTTATTCCCATAAAAGATGTATAATAATTCCCATGAATAATTCATATACATATATATATATATATATATATATATATATATATATATATATATATATTTCTTAACCCCAGAAACTAAACTCTCACTTGGTTGTTTTGGGTTTTTATATTTTTTTGGTGGTATTTTGGCATTTTATTTTTGCATGAGGTTTCTTTTTCACTTTTAAAAAGTACTTTATTTCTTGCTTCTGTAATCCAGATTTATGGTGACAATTAGAGCCACTAGTACAGAAATATTAAGTATGTCTAGATAAAGAAGCAAAGAGGAAGCCAGCAAGACTTTTGGAAGTTTGGTCTGCCTAAAAAAAGAAGGGATTCAAATTTTTCTGAGTGTTTGATAGATTTTGTAGTCTATGAGTTTAGATTTATAAATCTATATCCTAAATCGTATGTGAATACCCAAATTTCCACACTAAATATTCAGAGCTTCCAATGCCAGAATGATCTCAGTGCATCAATTTGGTGCTTATTTATAGTTTCCAAAGTGTCTTCCATAGTTCTCCATTGAATACTTCGATAAAATAAATAAAGGGATGTCAGCCATCCCGTGTGTTGTCTGTGGATGAAGAACCATGTGAAGTACTCTCATATTATTTCTAGGACACATGTTCAGACTGTGGCCTTATCAAGCAGGGCTCTCTATATTTGGCTACAAGCATAATTAGCAGTTGGTGTTCAGTGTGTGAAGAATTTTGATTGATTGGTTGGTTGATTTGGCTGTGTTTCAGGCCTTAATCAACATGGACAAAATACACCACTGGTTTTCATTCATCTTGTGTAGCTATTTTTATATGGAGTTAATATTTTATCAATACTAATATCCACATAACACACAATGGCCTCTGAATAGCAAAGCAATTTCTTGAGGAAGATGTGATTTAAAAGAGGATAAAGAATACCATACCAAAGGTACATTTCCTGAAGTATGTCCGGGAACACTAATTCTTAGAGAAATTCATAGGATTGGGTTAAAAAAAAAGAAGTAATCTAGTGAAATAGGCCATTCATATATTTTCCTTATTTCCAGACTCATCAGAACTTTTAATATGCTATGAACACTGTAAATCTCAAATAATAATAATAATGATAATAATAATATCTATTATGCAGTGCTTCTCTAATTTGTTTAATAAAATATTCCTGCATCCCAATTCCCCTAATTTTCTTCCAAAGAATATTTTGAAAACCAACCTTCTCTGATGCTTGCTTGGTAAGTGCAGATTTAACCACTATGCTCTAGTAATGAATACATCATTTATAAATAAAATACAAGTTGGGCCGAGGTCGGTTTGGCTCAGTGGTAGAGCGTCGGTCTGCGGACTGAAAGGTCCCGGGTTCGATTCCGGCCAAGGGCATGTACATTGGTTGCGGGCACATCCCCGGTAGGGGGTGTGCAAGAGGCAGCTGGTCGATAATTCTCTCTTATCGACGTTTCTAGCTCTCTATCTCTCTCCCTTCCTCTCTGTAAAATATCAATAAAATATATTTAAAAAAAAAAAAAAATACAAGTTGGAACGACTGGACATTCACATGCAAAATAATGACTCTAGATACAGATCTTATGCACTTTGCAAAACTGAACTCAAAATGGATGGCAAATGTACTAATGTAAGTAAATGTAAAATCAGAAAATATGAAACTCCTGAGATTAGATAGGAGAAAATCTAGATGACCTTGGGTTTGGTGATGACTTTTTAGATAGATTATCAAAAGCATGATCCATGAAACAAATAATTGATAATCTGGGCTTCATTAAAATGTAAAAATTCTGTTCTGCAAAAGATGCTATCAAGTGAATAAAAAAACAAGCCACTGATTGGAAGAAAATATTTGTAAAAGATACCTAATAGAGAGTGTTATCCAAAATATAAAAAGAACTCATTAAATTCAACAATAAGTAAACAAGGAACTCGACTTAAAATAGGCCAAAGATTTTAACAGATACCTACCAATGACAATATATATACAGATGGCAAATAAGCATTTGAAAAGATGCTCCATGTCATATGTCATCAGGGAAATGCAAGTTAAAACAATGAAATTGCAATACATACCTATTAAACTTGCCAAATCCAGAACACGGACAATAGCAAATGCTGAGGATGTTGAGCAATAGGAATTGTCATTCATTGCTGGTGGGAAGGCAAAATGGTACAGTCACCTTGGACAATAGTTTTGCAGTTTTTTAAAACTAAATATACTCATACGTGATCCAGTAATTAACTACCATATTTACTCAAAGGAGTTGAAAACTTATATCCACACTAAGTCTTGCACATAGATATTTATAGCAGTTCTATTCATATTTGTCAAAACTTGGAAGGAGACAAGATGTTCTTTAGTAGGTAAATGGATAAATAAACTGTATTGCATCCAGATAATAAATTATTACTTGGTTCTATAAGAAATGAGCTATCAAGCCATGAACAGACATGAAGGATCTTAAATGTGCATATATTACTAATTGAGAGAATCAGTTTGAAAAGGCTACTTACTATGTGATTCTTACTACGTGATATAATGGAAAAGAGAAAACTATGGAGACATAATATCAGTGGTTGTCAGGGGTTGGGGGAAGAATGGACAGAGCACAGAGGATATTTCATACAACTACTCTATGAAATATGATACTATAATTTTGAATACATGTCATTTATACATTTGTCCAAATCCATAGAATGTATAACACCAAGAGTGAACACAAATGTAAACTATCATCCTTGGGTGACTATGATGTGACAATATATGTTCATCAATTATAGCAAATGCATCTCCCTGGTGGGGGATGTTGATAATGGGAGAGGTTGAGCATATGTGAAGGATGGAGGTGTATGGGATATTTTTGTACCTTCTTAAATTTCAGTTAGAACCTAAAATATAAAATTATTAAAAACAAAAATACATAGACTAAAATTTAAAAATGTAATGGTATCAAAGGTCATTTAATCTAGTAGATTTTTGGCTTCATGTGTATCTATATTTTCTTACCTGACATTTATTGAGGGCCTGCTATGTGCCCAATACTGAGCTAAGTACTTGTACATATATTAAAATCAACAATAGTCCCATGCAGTAGCTATTATTTTTCTCACTTAATGAATAAGGAACTGAAACTTTGAAAAGCTTAGTAACTTTCCCAAGGTTGCAGAGCAAGTAATGAAGGTAGAATTCAAACTTGGGTCATAACTGGCTCTGTTAACCATAATATTATAACAAATAGACTATCATATGCAAAGAAGTGTGTGTGTGTGTGTGTGTGTGTGTGTGTGTGTGTGTGTGTGTTAGAGAGATAACACAGTTTTCCTCTGATTCTCAAAAGGATGTGTGACCTAAAAAAATTGAAAGAATCACTGGATTCAGCTCTCAACCTTTAGAAACCCAGAGCAGTGATGTCATTTTCTCAGTGACACACTGATAATTGGTAAAAGAATAGAAACTGGAATCATGCTCCCTGGACATCCTTTGATGATGAGATGCTATATTATCACTGGTGGCTTTTAAAAAATTGACTGATTTCAGGAAATAAAGGAGGGCAAAACTTCTGTTAAAAGTGTAGGGCCATTTTGCTTGTAGATTATGGGAATTTTCCACTAAACTCATTGTTTCATGATGAAACACTGAGAATGTTTCATATCCAAACCTGACTATAAATACAAGGGACATTTAAAATATTCAAAATTATCTAAGTATCAAGATCAGAGAGAAAATACAATGTCTAGGAAAAATAATTCAAACTTAGGTATTTGAATAATACATGATTCAGCTAAAGTAAAAGTTAGATTTTTGTTTTCGAAAATCAAACACTAAGCCAGCTTTATACTATACAGGAATACTAGTCACCTCTGGAGTGATTTGAGTTAAGACAGTACTGTCTTGCATCACTGCCTAAATTTCTATTCTTTCACATACTTTTTACTAGTATTAGGTCAAAGCAATGTGTTACAATACCATTTATATAAGTGAAAATAACTCTGGAGTAGAATAACATAGAGTAGATTATCAAATATTGAGCCTGTGAGCTTGAACTTGGCGTACCTCTTTTTATTTTTTTATTTTTATAATTTATTTTTATTGATTATGGTATCACATAATTGTCCTTGTCCTCCCATTCCCATCCCAAACCCCTCCCTACATATTCCCCTACTCCCCTGTTGTCCATGGCCACTGGCTAGGCCCATGTGCATGCACACAAGTCCTTTGGTTGATCTCTTCCCCTTACCCCCACCGTCCCCTACTTTTCCTCTGAGTTTTGAGAGTCTGATCGCTGCTTCTCTTTTTCTGGGTCTGTTTTTGTTCACCAGTCTATGTTGTTCATTATTTCCTCTAGATGTGTGAGATCATGTACCTCTTTTTATTGGTGTAAGAAAATAAAAAAGACAAATTTTGATGGGAGGAAGCTCATGAAAATGGTCAGAAAATAAAAGAATGCTTGAGGCAGATAGGCTGGGTAAAAACAGCAAAAATGACAATAAATAGTGCGTATGGGGATGTGGTAGAGATAGAAAGTGAGAGCACCCAGAGGAAAATGACCTAGAGGGAGATGGTAGACTATCCTCATCATAGTAGTCAATATTTTACTTTTCAATGATATAACCCAATTTTAGGAATTACCTCTTTACCATAGTCCAACATCTATTTACAATCTTTTCAGCTTTTATAAATTGTTACACTTTTTAAAAAAAATGGTAGACTATCCTCATCATAGTAGTCAATATTTTACTTTTCAATGATATAACCCAATTTTAGGAATTACCTCTTTACCATAGTCCAACATCTATTTACAATCTTTTCAGCTTTTATAAATTGTTACACTTTTTTAAAAAAAATGGTAGACTATCCTCATCATAGTAGTCAATATTTTACTTTTCAATGATATAACCCAATTTTAGGAATTACCTCTTTACCATAGTCCAACATCTATTTACAATTTTTCAGCTTTTATAAATTGTTACACTTAAAAAAAAAAAAGGTTGGGAAGAGAAATATAGAGGCCTGTAACTCTAACACTGTCCTTGACAAGCTCTCCTTGGTTTTAGCAGCTGCTGTGTATGTGTAAGAGAAGTGGTGGATGACCAGGAAATAAATGAGTTGTTTCAGCGTGATCTCCTGAAATAGATAGAAGACTTGCAATTTCACACCAAGATCCACAGCCTGGCCTTGTTTTCAGGTTGCAAATCTAAAATGGCAGTAATCCATCCGTCAGCCTGACATCCTTTTATGCTCCCTTTCAATCACTCGCGAAAGAAAAAAAATTTTAGATTGATTCTGATTTGGCAGCTTTCTTATTGCCTATCACGTTAAAGACATTAAAAGGAAGCAGCCAATTTTATTTTCTCTGATCCCTGCAGGGTTTTAAACTTGGAAACTTTACTCATTTAATTTGAGTCCCAAGAACAGTAATATAACTTGCCGATAATTGACAAGTAAATGCATTGTGGAACATTTCTGTATGCCATTACATAAATTCTAAAAGATGATAGGATAAGTGCATTTATTCATTAAACAGACATAAACTCAGCACATAATATAAAATTTTAAAAATATATATTTAAATTAGGATATGTAATTGTGGATTAAACAAGGCTGTGCAAGAAGTGCATGACCAGGAGTCTGACTGAGAATGAAGAGGGTGATAGTGCCCTGAGTGGGTGCAACTACCAATAGAATGGACTACTAGTGCCAGAGAGATTCAACTGGAAACAAGTGATGGGTGACTTATGAAAATCAGCTAAACCTGAAAGGCTAGGAGGTTCATTGATATCAAGGCATATGGACATGCAGCAGCAGCAGCCATATAAGGAACCAGGATTCATGGTCTCAGACCCTGCTTAAGAAGCTCTTTGTTCTCCATCTCATTGTGTCTTTTTTTTTAAATAAATCTTTATTGTTCATATTATTACAAATATTCCTCATTCCCCTCCCCCCCATTGCTCCCCTACACCAAGTTTCCATTCAATTCTCTGCCCTTTCCCCATCCCCCATTGTCCTCATCCATAGGTGCAGTTTATGTTCAGTCTCTTCCCGCCCCGCTCCACTCCCCATTTCCCTAAGAATCATCAGTCCACTCCCCTTCCATACCTCTGATTCTATTATATTCACCAGTTAATATTGTTCATCATGATTTTTACTTCCCTTGGTTTTTAGACTCACTTGTTGATAGTTACGTGTTTGTTCATAATTTTTATCTTTATTTTCTTCCTCTTCCTAAAGAACCCCTTTTAGCAATTCATATAATTCTGGCTTGGCAGTGATGAACTCCTTTAGCTTAAATTTATTTGTGAAGCTCTTTATCTGGCCTTCGATTCTGAGTGATAGCTTTGCTGGGTAGAGTATTTTTGGCTGTAGGTTGTTGTTATTCATCACCTTGAATATTTCTTGCCATTCCCGTCTGGCCTGCATGGTTTCTGTTGAGAAATCAGCTGACAGTCGTATGGGTGCCCCTTTATAGGTAACTACCTGCTTTTGTCTTGCTGCTTTTAATATTCTCTCTTTGTCTTTAGCTCTTGGAATTTTAATTATGATGTGTCTTGGTGTGGTTCTTTTTGGATTCCTTTTGTTTGGGGTTCTGTGTGCTTCCTGGACGTGTAAGTCTATTTCTTTCACCAGGTGGGGGAAGTTTTCTGTCACTATTTCTTTCAATATGTTTTCGGTATCTTGCTCTCTGTCATCTTCTGGGATGCCCATAATTCTGATGTTGGTTCGCTTGAAGTTGTCCCAGAGGTTTCTTACATTATCTTCAACTTTCTGGATTCTCTTGTCTTCTCGCTTCTGTGGAGAAGTGTCCTCTGGCTCTTTGTGTTCCAAATCTTGGACTTGATTCTTGCAATCTTCCAATCTGTTTTTAGGACTCTGTATAATATTATTTATTTCAGAGATTGTATTCTTTATTTCTAGTTGACCCTTCATTATTTCTTGTTGATCCCTTATCATATCCTCATAGGTCTCATTTATTTTATCGGCCTTTTCTAAGAGATTGTTGAACAATCTTATAAGCGTGGCTTTGAACTCTATATCCAGTTGCTTTTTGTCCTCTATTTCTTTTGTTTGTGATCTGTTTCCTCGTTTCGGCATTTTCGCTGCTTCCCTGGGTTGGTAGGTTGGGAGGATCAGCTGTGTCTATGCCAGGAGACAACCTTATTCCACTAGACTTGGGAACCTGCAAAAGCCTCTCTGAGTTCAGCTTGGAAGGGGCAGAGTTTCAGGGTGGAGCCTACAGCCTTGGCTTCCGGTTAGCCCCGCCCTCTGAGGTTCCTGAGTCTCAGTGCACCTCAGTGTCCTTTGGTACTCGCTGCAAGCACCTCTGAGAGAAAGGCACCCTAGAGCTTCGCCCGCTACCAGACAGTGTAGTCTCTCCCCCAACAAGCCCACAACTGGGGTTCAGAGCAGTTGGAAGTGGGGTTAAGCACAGTCTGGAGCTTATGTCTCCTTCCCACTTGGGCAATCTCGTGGCTCAAACAACAGTCTGTCCTCTGTGCGCGCAATGTGCGCGACTCAGGGGCTCTGCTTTTTGCCGTTCCCCTAAGCATCTGTCTTACATCCCAGATTCCCTTGGTATGAGGCTGGAGCCCGAGGGTCTTGCCCAGGACTGGGGTTCAGTGCAGTCAGAACTGCGGCTCAGCACAGTCCTGAGCTTTTGAGTCCTTCCCACTGGGGCACTTCAGCAGCTCAGCAAACAGTCCGTCCTCTGCGCGCAATGCGCGCGACTCAGGGGCTCTGCCTTTTTGCAGCTCTGCTGAGCTTCCGCCTTACAGCCCAGATTCCCTCTGTATGAGCCTGGGACCCCCGGGGTCTCGCCCACAACTGGGGTTCAGTGCAGTCGGAGTTGGGGTTCAGCACAGTCCGGAGCTTTTATCTCCTTCCCGCTAGGGAACGCCAGCCAGGCACTCAGCCGCCCCTCCTCTCAGGCTCCGTCCTCTCCCCGCGCGCACCGTGTCTCTGTACCTTAGGCTTTTACAGCTCCTCTGGTTTTCCTTCTGGTTTTCTCTTTCCTTCTAGTTGTAGAATTCCCAGTCAGTCAACTTTCCTGTAGTTCTGGATAGTGTCCACTCTATATTTTAGTTGTATTTTTTTAAATTGTTGAGTGCGGCTGCAGTTAGGCTTTTACCTCTGCCGCCATCTTGTTGTCCCTCCTCATTGTGTCTTGCTTATTGGGTTGAGATGACCTGGGTGGTGCTTTATACATTAAAAAAACTCAATAACTAACTCAGGACTCTGTTTTGGGAGAAAGCTATTCACATAATGTCAAAGTCCATATCTGAATGTGCAACACAATGTGGGCAATGGCATCACAGACTAATAAACTAGTCAAAGCTCCTCTGTGCATGATGCTATAGAGCCCAGGTTGCTTCTTGGTTATACGTGCCTTAGAGAGTAGCTTCATCAGAGTGAACGTGAATGGAACGGGGATCCTACAGACAGGTGAGAGGATTGAATCTTAAGAGGTATCATATTTATTTCCTTACTTGGAAGTAAGGAGATTTTTGTTTTGCCTTGGTTTCTGTTTGGTTTGGATTTGTTTGTGTAAGAGTTTCATTTTGTGATTCAGAAATTGTCACCCGTTTAAAATGTAGTTTCATTTTGACCATCTTCACCTTCTTTTGGTTTCTTTTTATTAGAATTTCAGTTACACTCTAATTCTGCTGACATCTGTAAGTTCCACATGAATATCAAGTTAGCTAATAAGCTTCTTTGTGGAAAGGGACCAACTCTAAAGCCCCATACTTTGCCCTTTAACTTTGGAATTTGGTTCATAATACTTTGGATAACTGAAGTACACTGACAATTTGGAAACAAGTTGCATGCATGTGCACATATCTGTCACTACACTTAGACTGACAGTTCTTCAAGACAGAGATTGGATTGTTCATTTTTGGATTCTCAGTGCTAATCACGAAGCCCAGGAACAATAAATGTTTAGTGTCTCTAATGAATCAATGAGAGTCAAGATGGCACATTAACAAGCAAGAGTAACTTTTGTAATGATAAGATTTTAAAACTTGGAAAATTGATGCTACCTTGCAAGGAAGGAGAGAGGGGAAGGGGAAGAAGAGGAAGAGGAGGAGGGGAAAGAGGAAGAATAGGAGAAGGGGGAAATAAATTGAGATCATTTATGTAAATATCATCTAACATGAGCATAGCTAAAGAAAAACAGAGGTATGATTGGAAGAGAAAAAATTTAGGAGAGTTTTATTTTAACGAGATAAAATGTCTTATAGAAAAATTTAAAGTAACACATTAATGGATGTTTAGGATGTCCAGATCCTGGCACTCGTTATTCATACCTGTGGAGTTCTCTGCTAAAGAATACCCACTAAAGGATCAATAAACAAATAAGAAACTGAACATTAATTTTATTAATAGCTCAGCCATTGCCTGAAAATCCAAGTGAAAGATGGATAGGAAAAGGTGATTTGTGGCAAAGACTGAATGGAGTCTCCTGTCCCACCCAGAATCTAGACCTATGGAAGTGAGTGAACATGAGAATAGACTGTCATGCTCATTGTGTTGGTGGGTGGGGAAGAGGGAAAAAGGAGAGGTGAGGGGGGTGGAGGGAAAGAGAGACAGAGCTTTGGGCATGCTCACCTGCCCCATAGCAGGCTGAACTGAGCCCAAAGGCGCACTATATTTCTATGAGGTAACATTGATCATAGTGTCAAGTGGACCCGTGGACAAGGGGATACATAAGTTAAGAAAGCTTCTTTTTTAAAAAGGCAACTCCTGGTTTTGTTTATTTTTCTATTTTTTTTTCTATTCTCTATTTTATTTATATCTGCTTTAATCTTATTATTTCCTTCTTTCTGCTAATCTTGGGCTTTGTTTTTCTTTTCCCAGTTTCTTGAGATATAAAATTAAGTTAACTTGAGATATTTTTTTATTTTTTAATGTGGGCATTTATTGTTATAAACTTGTCTCTTAAAGACACAGCCTAATGTGCTTTTATTTTCCTCCCCATAAGCATATGTCATAAGCCTTTACTTATTTTCTTTGGAAAACTGGAAGTCTAATTTAAAAAGACACTTAGAAAATTAAACCAGTATGTTCACCTTTTTATAAAATGTAGACCCTTAATTAAAGTTTTAAGATTTCATACTTTTATATCCCAAATGGTTATCACTTTCACAATAAATTAAATTCACATAAATATAGTAGCCCCTTAACAACTATTTGTTAATTTTTTTTGCTACAATAACATTTGCTAAATTAGTGTATATAGTCCTGCCACCACCACTGTTGAAAGGAAAGGTGATTGCCCATGTTTTCCAAATCATGTGATTATAACTAGAAATATTCATGACATATTTAGAGAGAGAAAAATTATAGCAGGAGATGAACTCTCAAAAGCTATAAGTTCCAATACGTTTTATCAAATTTATGAATTAACTTTTATTTGGTTCTCTGTACACAAAGAGCTAGCTAGTGCTAGGATAATAAGGCAGTAAAAAATGGTAGATGCCTGCAACAGTGGCTCAGTGCTTGAGCATTAACCTGTGAACCAGAGGTCAGAGTTCAATTCCTGGTCAGTCAGTCAGTAGGTCAGGGGATATGCCTAGGTTGTGGGATCCATCCACAATCATGCAGAAGGTAGACAATTAATGATTCTTTCTCATCATTGATGTGTGTTTTTTCTCTCTCTTTCCCTATCACTTCCTCTCTGAAATCAATAAATTATATATATATATATATATATATATATATATATATATATTAAAATAACTAGAGCTTTGAAATGCTTACAATATAACCTACAAAGAAGGCATGAATTAAATTATTTAATAACAGTTTTTCTCTTTATTGATTAAGGTATTACATGTGTCCTTATCCCCCCGTTGCCATCCCATCTCCACCCCCACTCATGCCTTAACCCACCCCTAGTGTTTGTATCCATTGGTTAGGCTTATATGGATGCATATAAGTCCTTTGGTTGACCTCTCTCCCACCCTCCCGTACCTTCCCTCTGAGGTTTGGTGGTCTGGTCAATGCTTCTCTGTCTCTGCATCTGTTTTTGTTCATCAGTTTATGTTGTTCATTATATTCCACAAATGAGTAAGATCATGTGATATTTATCTTTCTCTGACTGGTTTATTTCGCTTAGCTTAATGTGCTCTCCAGTTCCATCCATAGTGTTGCAAATGGTAAGAATTCCTTTTTACCATGATGTATTATTCCATTGTGTAGATGTACCACAGTTTTTTAATCCACTCATCTGTTGATGGGCACTTAGGCTGTTTCCAAATCTTAGCTATGGTGAATTGTGCTGCTATAAACATGGGGCTGCATATACCCTTTCTGATTCATGTTCCCAGTTTCTTGGGAAATATTCCTAGAAGTGGGATCACTGGGTCAAATGGGAATTTCATTTTTAGTTTTTTGAGGAAACTTTTCTCCACAATAGCTGCACCATTCTGCATTCCCACCAGCAGTGCATGAGTGTTCCTTTTTCTCCGCATCCTGGCCAGCACTTGTCATTTTATTTGTTGAAGATAGCCATTCTGACTGGTGTGAGATAGTACCAAATTGTCATTTAGATTTGCATCTCTCAAATTATTAGTGACTTTGAGCATGTTTTCCTATGCCTCTTGGTCTTCTACAATGAACCCTCCAAAAATTCATCTGGAATAAAAAAAAGACCCAGAATAGCAGCATCAATCCTAAAAAAAGAACAAAGTAGGAGGGATCTCAATACAAGATATCAAGTGGATTACAGAGCCACTCTTCTCAAAACTGCCTGGTACTGGCACAAGAACAGACAGAATAGAATAGAAAACCCAGAAATTGACCCAAACCACTATGCCCAATTAATATTCGGCAAAGGAGGCAAGAACATATAATGGAGTCAAGACAGTCTCTTCAATAAATGGTGTTGGGAAAATTGGACCGATGCATGCAAAAAAGCAAAACTAGAGCACCAGCGTACACCAGACACAAAAATAAACTCAAAATGGATAAAGGACTTAAACATAAGATGGGAAACCATAAAAATATTAGAGGGATTCACAGGCAGCAAAATCTCAGACATATGCTAAGCAATATCTTCACCAATACCGCTCCTAGGGCAATGGAAAATAAAGAGAAAATGAACAAATGGGACTACATCAAAATAAAAAGCTTCTGTACAGCAAAAGAAACCATCAATAAAGCAAGAAGAAAGCCCACTGCATGGGAAAACATATTTGCCAATGTTATCACCAATAAGGGTTTAATCTCCAACATTTACAGGGAACTCATGCACCTTAACAAAAGGAAGATAACCCAATCAAAAAAATGGTCAACAGACCTAAATAGGTACTTTTCGAAAGAGGGCATTAGTAACACTTTTTAAGGGCTTATTCTCATGTTTACTCCCTCCTTCCAGTCCTAGCTACATCTCTGGCCCCTGGGACAGGTTATTACTAAATATACCAGGCTTTCCTGCTGCCCATCTTCCCTCAGGCTGGTTTGGCCACTGGGTCAGTGTTGGTGACATTCAGAGGTTATTTACCCATGGAGTTAGGAAGTTGAGGATGAGGTTTTGAAAAGAATCCGATGAGTTTAGTGATGGACATGTCAAGTTTGAGGTGCTAATGGAAAATGCAAGTAAAGGTATCGAGTGACAGTTGGCTAATAATATTCTTTAACAATTTGGTAATCATGTGTGGACTAAGGGAAAGGAAAAGTTTTAAGCCTAGGTTGTTGGGGGAAATATGAGAAAAATAGGAATTCAATGAGAGGGTTGGTTTTGAGAACAAGATGGTGAGATCAGTTTTAGATTTAATGCATTACGGATGATGGTAAGACATTAAAATTGATAGTTGTTTATGTAATCTTCAAAATGAAGGTGAAGGAGAAGTTGAGGAACTCTTCCTGATTGAAAGAGCCTATGGAGACATAGCAATCAGGTACAACACAGGATGCTGAAGTGGTGCTTTGGCTATAAAGGCCATGATTGGAACAATTGGAAGAACTTGATTGGGGTCATTGAGCAAAGGGTATGCAGGAATATTTTTATAATACTCTTGTAGTTTTTCCTGTAATTATTCTTATAAATTTCTTGTGAATCTTTTGGTTTGCCCTCTCAAACTATTTTAAAGTAAAAAGCAGATGCCCTGACTGACTTTGTTCAATGGTTAGAGCATCAGCCCAAGGACCAAAGGGTCACAGGTTTGATTCCTGGTCAAGGGCATGTACCTCAGTTCTAGGTACAATCCTAGTTGGGGCTTCTGCAGGAGGCAACCAATTGATGTCTCTCTCTCTCTTCCTGCCTTCCACTCTCTAAAAATCAATTTTTAAAAAAATATCCTCAGGTGAGGATTAAAAAATAAAATAAAATAAAATAAAAAGCAGAAAGCCCTAGCTTGTTTGACTCAGTGGATAGATTGTCAGCCTGTGAACTGACGGGTCAAAGTCACATGCCTGGGTTGTGGACTTGATCCCCAGTAGGAGACAGCCAATCAATAATTCTCTCTCATCATTGATGTTTCTATTTCTCCATCTCCCTTCCTCTCTGAAATCAATAAAAATATACTTTAAAATAATAATCCTATATAATAATATGCAAATCAACTGAACGGCGGAACAACTGGTCACTATGACAGGCACTAACCATCAGGGGGCAGACTCAACGCAGGAGCTGCCCCCTGGTGGTCAGTGCACTCCCACAGAGGGAGTGCCACTCAGCCAGAAGCCTGGCTCATAGTGGTGATGGTGGCAGGAGCCTCTCCTGCCTCCACTGCAGGTGGGCAGTAAGGAGTGAAGGGTCCCAGACTGCAAGAGCCCCGGGGTGTGAGAGGGATGTCTCACACTGCTGAGACTGCTGGCTAGGCCCGATCCCCCTGAGGGGTCCCAGACTGCTAAAGGGTACAGGCCAGGCTGAGGGACCCCTCCCTCTGCACCCGTAGTGCATGAATTTTGTGCATTGGGTCTTTTGTAAAAAAAAATTAAAAAGCAGGAAATCAGCAAACACAAATCACTTCATTTTGGGAGACCAAAGGTTGACATTATCAATATATCTTAAAATATATATAAAATACACTTACCCTAAGCTACCTATAAGTACTCACAAACCCCTCCTCAGAGTCCCCTGAAGAAAGAATACCATGCATTTTTAAAGACAGCATTATCCATAATGGCACTAGAAATGATCAAACATCCAACTGTAAAGAAATGATTAAGTAATCTCTGGCCTGTCCACTTAATGAACACTCCTCAGCTGTATTGTAATTTGATATATGACTGGATAGCAACATGCAAATGTCTTTGGTTTAATATTATAGTAAATGAAAACGTAGGGTATAATCCAAGATAGCAACTATGATTATCATGTTAAAATGTAGATATGAAATATACCAAGATAATAGAGATAGAGCCATCAAAATGGTAAGATTTTTAGTGAGTTTTCCCCTTGTCACTTACTTAATGCCTCATAATAAATTTATGTTGCTTTCAAGATGTAAAGGTATTTTAATTCAAAAGGTCAAGAAGTAGTCAGAAGGACTAATGATTTGTATTGAAGGTTATTTGCCACAGAGTTGTAGCCAGAGTGGCCAAAGTCTTTGATTTTGGCCACATTTAGAGGAGAGGAGTGTGGTAAACAGAGGTGATGAAGGATTGACTAGGAAGGAAAGCACTGAGAAGAATGCTGGGAAAGGATGGAGCTTAGGAACATCCCACCCTGAAGAAGGCCAAGAAGAAAAAGAGAGGAAATAGAGGACATGCTGTTTGCTCAGTAAGCTTTTCTCACAAAGGGGCCTTTAATAAAGACAAACTGATTTTTGTAGTTCAACATTTATGATTTTTCAAGTTAATTCCTATGGTTTGCATCATAATATTATAACATGGGAAATGAAGTCTAGAAACTCAAAATGTGACTTGCCTTGAGGAAATATTTGTGAGCCTCTCCAAGTGACCTTGGGTCCTGGTGAAGAAGACACTGCTCTCCCGTGTCAGAGAAGGTTCCAGACCGCCCTGCCAGCAGCATTTTATCATCAGAAAATGGTTCACTTCATAAGGTTTATAACCATCCATAAAACTGCAGAACATTTTATTCTTTTTTCATTAAGCTACCTTGGGAATGATTTTGGTCCCTTTATAGTCTCTTATTTAATCTGTTTCTTCATAGACTAGAGGGAGGAAAAATTCTATCAGTGGTCAAAATAGTAATTAGATAGTGTAAGTCACCGCCTGAAGGCTGGAAGGCAGTGTACTTACTGGTTATCACTTCCTTCTGCCTTCATCAGTGATCTCTTAAACACATCTTTACCTTCTTCTGAAAAAGAAATTACCAAAATGTGCGTTTTCCCAATTACAAGTTACTAAAGCTTGTATTTTTTTCTATTAAAGGATAATCCCCATGTTGTGAAAGCTCGTTTACCAAACTCTAAGGAAAGCATGAATTAATAAAACATCAAGGGATTTTATTTCCTATATTGAAAAGCCACTCATTTGCATAAAATCAACAGCGGCGTCTTTCAGAAATGAATTTAATCACAAGGAGAGGACCATAAAAAAATTGCACTGCAAAATAAATCTTAAAACCACATTCAGGTTTTAAAAGAGGAAAATATCAGTTCTACTTATTCCTGAAGGATTTTTTTTTAAATCATTTAATTAATGACAGCCCTCGGGGCACTGAGCAATTGTTAATTAAAACAAGGAGGTAAGGGAGAGGAAGTAGGCAAGAATGCTGAGATGAACACGTTTCCTTTTCTCTGCAGGGGAATAACATTACTGAGCCAACATTAATAAATATGAATATTGTTTTGCGAGAAAATATATAAAAATGTACCCAAAAAAAGCTTAACTCAACGTGGCACACACTAGCAGGTGCATAAATTAATTGGGGCTCCTCAAGAACTCAAGCCACAGGGTGTCACCTTTTGTCTAATTGAGTGATGGTGATGAGCTCCCACCCACAACAGGATGGAGTGTCTCTATCTAGGTATAAGCTGACTTCTGTCCGGGGAGAGTGCCTGATCAAAGCTCTTCTGAGGGATTTCATTCACTTTCATCCCGGCAATGGGTGGGCATGCACGTGGCAGCCACATTCATTAGGAAACATTTCTTAAATGCTTAGACTCACTGCCCATTCAATTCAACTGTGCTATCCCTTTTCAGTCATTACATTTTTACTCAAAAAAAATAATTATGAGATCTTTTGCTTCACCCTCTGTGCTTGCCTAATTTGGGCAGGTTATTAGAGATAACATCTCCCCAGCCCTTCCCTACCACTTTTCCCTGCACCCCACCAGAAAAAGGCTTTTATCTTCCTCACCAACTCAGAAATCTACTTCACAAGCAGAGCTTTAGATGCCAAGAACAAACAATCAAGAAAAGGAAGAAAATCTGTTTCTCACTTTATTGGGAAGGTGGCAGAAACCAGATCCCACGAGCTATAGATTTAGATGAATGAAGGCCTTCTTTGAAATTGGGATCACCTGGGATCAGTTTCCCTCATTTTTCGATGACCCTAGTTTTAAGTCATCCTATAGGATTTTTATCAAAGTTGTTTTTTTGAAAATAGAACTCAGCCCCTTAGGGTTTGGGTTTTGTTGTTTTGGTTTTCTTTAATTTTTCCCTTTAGTCTGTGAGTGCGCTTCCCTTTGGTGTTCAATGTGCTGGGATGCCAGGGTCAGCTCATGGGGGTCAGTGAAGTCTATAAAATTTTTCAGATGCTAACGAAGATCAGTAGCTAGAAGACATTTTGTATTTTTTAATACATTTTTATTGATGTCAGAGAGGAAGGGAGAGAGAGAGAGAGAAACGTCAATGATGAGAGAGAATCATTGATAGGCCACTTCCTGCACACTCCCCACTAGGGGTTGAGCCTGCAACCTGGGCATGTGCTCTGTCTGACTGAGAATCAAACCATGACCTCCTCGTTCATAGATGGACACTCAACCAATGAATCATGTCAGCAGGCTCTTTGCAGTCAGAATGCGTTCTTCACCACAGTTAAGACCTTGCCTTCCTATCTATTTCTTAAAAAACATTCAGAAAACTACATTCTGTACAAATACAAAATCTCTGCTTATTTTAGCAATACCTGGTCAAGCATAGATGCTAGGGTGGAAAAAAAGAATGTCTCTCCTTTTATTGCTATAATAATTCCTATTAGAAAACTCCTGATTTTCCTCAGATGTCCTAAAAAGCTTTGCCCATTGCTTGTGCTAAAGCAGTAGCTACAGGAGGCCATTTATAGAGGCACAAAGGAAAAGTATCCCAACCATCTAAACTGTGTCATTTTTGTTCTCTTCATCTGTGCATGGTAGCACCATAGATAGTAGTTTATAAGTCATCTAAAAGGAATAAGCAAAAGAAAATCTCTCGCCTGTGTTTTTCAAAATAGACCTACATAGGAATCTCCAAGAGTGCTCATCAAAATGCTTTCTTCGGCCGAAACTGGTTTGGCTCAGTGGTAGAGCATAGGTCTGTGGACTGAAAGGTCCCGGGTTCTATTCTGGTCAAGGGCATGTACATTGGTTGCGGGCACATCCTCTGTAGGGGGTGTGCAAGAGGCAGCTGGTCGATGTTTCTCTCTCATCAATGTTTCTAGCTCTCTATCTCTCTCCCTTCCTCTCTGTAAAATATCAATAAAATATATTTTTTTAAATGCTTTCTTCATTCTCCTCTCCACTTCAGCACTCTGAGGGTGTAACCCACCATCCTGTATTTTTAAGTGATTGTCATGCACACTCAAATATGACATCCAGCAATAGGCCAAATGTTTCTATAGGGTAACATGATTGTTAACTCTGATATGTAACATATAGTATATAATACATATAATATATTATGATATATAATGTTTTCTTGATTTCATTTACATATAAAATATATTGTTAAATATATGTATTGATTATAAATAATGCCTGTGAGTAGAAAGCAACTGCATCAGATTCAGGAATATAAGCCAGAGGCCATGGCCTGGAGTTTGGGTGCTGGCTGGAGTTTGCTGTCAGGATAAGTTGAGATACACAGAGCAGGAGGAAGAAGAGGAGAAGAAATAAAGCAAGATTCCAGGTCTGTAAAATGACAGTAAGCATGTGTAACGTAGGAACCTCCTTTCCAATCAGCAAAACCACATGCCCAGCTCCAAATACTGACTCAACTTCCCATGATGAGATTTTTTAAACATATTTTTTATTGATTT